>BSBK01000010.1:577500-930151 GCA_027943335.1 Chamaecyparis obtusa | reverse complement strand
TATATATGTCTATATATATATATATATACATATATACATATATATATATATATATACATATATACTTAATATATAAATATATATGTCTATATATATATATATACATATACATATATATATATACATTATACATATATACATATATATATATACATAAATACATATATATATATATACATATATACATATATATATATATACATATATATATATATATATATATATATACATATATATGTATATATATATATATATACATATATATATATATATACATATATACATATATATATATATATATACATATATATGTATATATATATATATATGTATATATATATATATATGTATATATATATATATGTATATATATATATATATATATATATACTATATATGTAATATATATATATATATGTCTATACACACACACACACACATATGTGTGTGTGTGTGTGTGTGTGTATTACTTCTATCTGGGATGGGTATCTTTCATGCTAGGAAAGATTATGGGGAAGCATAACTACTTTGTGGTAGGGTGGAAACACACTCCCACAATATTCTCACCCTAGCTGACTTTTGTGAACAGGTTTTCGAAGCTTCTTTCAGGAAGGACTTTCCTTTACAGTGCTATATGCTTCTTTGTATTTGACATGGCGGTATTTGGTAATTTTGTTGTTTACTTTTTTCATTAATATGAAAGTACATATTTTGATCTAATCTTTTTCTTTTATTGATGTGATTCGATAGTTGGTCAAAAATCTCTTGGGTTGATATCCTGACTTGATAGTTTGTACTTGCTTGTACTTGATGGGACATCTCTTATTGTGACTCCAATACTACGTTCAATAGATGATCGACATTTTGCTTACCTTTGGACATAGGTATGCTTTATCATTTTGACAATTATGGTCATAATTGCATGTCTTTTATTCCTATATTGTAGGGAATTGACTGGTATCTTGTTGACTTATGCATTCAACCATTGACTTGTTGACTGACTCCCTTGTATTGCGGGTTTTTACTGACGTGGCTTATGTGTCAAAACTTTAGTCTTTACATCGTATTTCAAACATTACAATGTAAATATATTCTTTGTATACATAATCTTAATTATCTTCATATTTTATAAATGTTTCATTTAAGGATTGTATTATATCTTTTAATCAATAAATTGAAATGTTTGTTTTCTATTAAGGATTGTATTATATCTTTTTAATAAAAAAATTGAAATGCATTATTGATTATTCTCCTAATTTATGTCAAAATTGTTCTCAATTATTCTTAAGCAATAAATTAGTATATGACATTTGGAATTTGTGTTCACTTTTGCTTCAATGTATATCAATAATCAAAATCATACACGTTCGATACCAAATTTTCATTAATTTAAAGAAAAAAGTTTCACACATTAATACATACTATTCCATTATAAGTAACAAGTAAAGTTGCAAGGCCTATGTAAAACTGTATAAGTACAGGACCTCGGGTCTTGGGCTAGGCTGGAGGTTTTCTCCACCCCACTCTTTCCTACCAGTGTCCGCAGCGAGTGGGGTCACATGTATTAAAATTTTTAATATAATAATAAAATTTTACAGGGCTTCGGCCTTTACAGATCAAAAAAAAAAGAAAAGTAAAGTTGCAAATGGAAATGCAACATGGTTATTCTAATTATTTCTATATATTGGTGTTTGTTTAAAACTTTATAGCATACCATTTGACCTATAGCTACCTCTGACATAGAGTCAAACATCATTGTTACGAGCCCAACTGCTTCAGTGGCCTCAAATGATTTCTTCGAGACTGAATTTGACAAGTGTGCATGAATAATTGTAGACTCGTACAAAAATACAATCAAAGTTGTGGAGAATGCAACATTATCAATTGATTATGTTCAAGAATTGGAAATAATGTATATGGAAGATGTTGAGAAAATTCTACGTGATACATCTGCAAAAGGAGATGTGTTTCCATCAATGATGACAGAAGTCTACCCCGATCATTGTTTAAATAAGGGTTGCAATGTACCATCTTAATCATTGAAGAATATGTGATGTACTTACATCATTACAAAGAAATGTTTTGTATTTAGTTCATTTTTATCTTGGCTTTCACACTTCTTACTTCATTTAAATAGTTGTAGTGGGACTTATAGTTCTCCATTCATTTATGTAAGTTTTGTGAACAAGAGAAAAAATAAATTATTTTGACTATTCAAGTGATGTTTACAACTATACTTGCAAGGTTTTGTAACATGTTTTTGTTGAACTCTATATTTCTAATATTAATGCCTTCAATGGATGTGCCAAATAAATGTAACAAATTAATTACAAAGGACACCTTATAGATATTAATTATTTCTACTTCTAACCCTAACCCTAATCAATGTTATAAAACTATACCAAATCCTAACCCTAACCAAATACTCCAATCCTACACCTAAATATCACACTACCTATTATATTAATGCTAACTCAAAAACCTACATCCAATTGGTAATCACACCCCTAATCTTATTCTAACAGTCAACCAAATACTAACCTTAACCACAACACTACATTTGGTTTAAACCTAACTCTAAACCTTGCATCCTAACCCTTACCACGATGTTAAACTAACTCTAACCCTTACCCTAACCCTAACTCTAACTCTACATGTAACCAATATATTAATAGTACACCTAACTCTATATAAATAAAGTATTAAAACTAAATCTGAAATCAAAACTAAATTAAAACTATATGCTAACCCTTACCACGACATTAAAATAACTCTAACCCTTATTCTACATGTAACCAATATACTAATAGTACACTTAACTCTATATAAAATAAAGTATTAAAATTACATCTTAAAATTATATAAAATAAAGTATTAAAACTAAATCTAAATAAAAACTAAATTAAAACTATATCCTAATCCTTACCACAATGTTAAACTAACTCTAAACCTTACCCTAACCCTAACTCTACATGTAACCAATATACTAATAGTACACCTAACTCTAAACTATCTTTCCCAACCCTAACTATACTAAATGTTTACTAAAACTCTAAATCTAACCCTAACCCTAACTGTAATTGTACTACTAAGTAGAATACAAATTCTACTTGTACAACATACATCCCATAAAAAATGGAGAGGGAGCATGAGGGAGGAGGAGAGAGCGATAGAGCGAGAATTAAAAAATTGAATTTTTGACCGAGAGGGAAGTAGGATGATCCTAGTCGGGAGGTAGATTCGGTTTCTGTACCTGGATCTGCGGAGGTCTTTGAGAAAGAAGTGGATGATTCGTCTATTTTCCCCATGCCAGATGTCAGGGAAAAAGCTGGTGGGTCTAGCCTAGCCCATCTGCTTAAGGATAGTGGACTTGTCTTGGGACTAGATGAAGAAAATAGGGATAAAGTTGGTCTGTCTGAGGGAGAATCTAGGTCATCGAAATAGGTAGTAGATCAACCACATGGGGGGATCTCATTTCAAGGTAAGGGAAAATGGAGTTGTCTTTTTGGGGTTAAACCGACTAGAAAATCTTCTTCCCAAAAATTGATATAGCTTCAGATCTTGATAAAGGTGTGATAGGTTTGACTATTCCTGACCAAATCATTGATCATACTGTTTTAAGAATGGCCTCCACCTTGATAGGTAAATTTACGGGTCCTAGACCGAATATAGATCTTGTTAGGACTTTTATGCTTCAGAAATAGAACCTTAAAGGTCAGGTGGATGTAGCAGCAATGCCGAAAGGATTCTTTTCCTTTTTATTCTCGAATGGGAGGATCTTTCAAAAGTTTTAACGGAGGGACCATGGATGTGGGGTAAATCTTCTTTATCCTCGCAAAATTGGACAAATAATCTAGATTACAATGAGAATTTCTTTGTCTCTACTCCTGTTTGGGTGAGATTTTTGGGCCTCCCTTTGGAGTATTGGCATGAGGATATTTTGGTGGCGATGGTGGAGCCTTTTGGTGAACTTTTGACTATAGATCCCATGATTATGGCTCGTTCAAGACAAGTGTATGCTAGGATATGTGTCAACATCCAACATGACACAGACCTACCCCAAGTCATTACTCTAAATTTGAAAGTGGGTAAATGGACCCAAGAAATCAAATATGAAGCAACCCCTTTTGTGTGTCTTACTTGTAGAAAAGCAGGACACTGGGCAAAACTTTGTCCCTTGAAGAAAGAATCAGAAAAGAAGGATCAAGAATCTAAATGCCAAAGAAGTGGGAATGGAGGAAGAAAAAAGGAGAAATACAAAATCCCCCAAAGAAAAAGAGAGATAGTTTAAACTCTGAAGAGAAACAGGCGGACATATCAAAGGACTTAAAAGAGAAAGATGGGTCTAAGGAGGTAGATAACTTTGCTGAAGAATACAGAATGAAGGATAAGAATTCCTTGGTTTCCTCTCCTATGGAAAACATGGAAACCACTCTCCAGACTGAACCAATAATGGTTTCAAGGGTTGAGGATAGCTTATCAAACCCAGAGGAGAGGAGGAGCTACCAAAGTCCTCTCAAGGTTTCTGAAACACAGTTTGTTTTAGAACAAATCAACAGTGAAGCTTCGAATGGGAACATGTTAGACTCTAACCCTAAGAATGATAGATTAAAGGAACAACTTGAGGATTCTGAAACGGTGGAAATAGGGAACAAAAGTCCTTGGATTATTGTTAAAAAGAAGAATAATAGGTCTCCGACTGGAGCAGGTCCAGGATCTCAATCTAAAATCTAGAAGGATTCTACCCTTGTACCAGGAACAAATAATGCTACGATAACAAATGGAGGCTCAGCCTCTAAATCAAGCAAAAAAGGGAATCAATTCAAACCAGGAGGAGTTATGACGAGAGGTCAACAACAAAAGGCGGACACAGGAACACCCAAAAGAGATAGGGATAGAGCCTTGGAGAAGGATCAGAGGGAACAAGAAGCTAAACAGAACATAGCATATGGTAGACAACGTACCATCGACTAGGTCTATCCTCAAAATTTTAATGAAAGTTTATCTTGGAACATTAGAGGTCTTAATAGTCCTCATAAACATGATGTTATTAGGAATCTAGTTAGAGATTCTAAGCCTGATATTTTGCTTATTCAAGAAACTAAAATGGTTAAAGATAAGTTAGTGAAATTAAATTTGCTGAAGAATGGGGAAAAGTTCTGTAGTGATGTTGAAGGGCTTCTGGAGGTTTGGCTATCTTTTGGAATACTATAAGCTTCTCTTGCATTCTTTTGAAAGAAGATAAGAACTTCCTTGCAGTTAAAGTTAGCAGTATTAAAGATAACTTTTCCTGGACTCTCATAAATGTGTATGCTCCTAATACTAAATCTGGTCACCTTCACCTCTGGAAAAGGATTCATGATTTTAGAAAGGATTTCCCAGATGACAATTGGATGATAATGGGAGACTTTAATACCCCCCTGAAAGAAGCTGAAAAGAAAGGTGGGAACAATACTTAAGTGGAAAGTAGGGTTGATTTTATGGATTTTATATCTAACAAAGGTTTGTTGGATATAGATTTGGAAGGTATTGATTTTACTTGGACTAATAGGAGAGTTGGTGTGAATCTTATTCAGGTCAAACTTGATAGAGTCCTTGTTTCTCATGGGTGGATTGCTAACTTTTCTTGCTCTCTCTCAGCTCTTAATCGTATAGGATTGGATCACTTTCCTATTTCCTTTATAGCTAACTCTTTCAAAGGTAAAGGCAACTCTCCTTTTAGATTGGAAAAAATGTGGCTGAACCACCCTAACTTCTATAATAAAATAAAGGAGTGGTGGGGTATTAAAGTGGAGGGTAAGGCTATGTTCCAGGTGGCTAAAAAAATGGCCAATATCAAATCTAAAGTTAGACTTTGGAATAAGGATGTCTTTGGTGATATATTCCAAATCAAAAGCAAAATTCAAATTGATCTTAAAGAGATTTAGGACAAGATACAAAGAACTGGATTGATCGAAGATTCTAGAAAAGAAGAAAATATAATCCTTGTGGATTACCATAATATCATATCTAAAGAAGAAACATTTTGGAGACAGAGATCTAGGTCTCTTTGGTTGAAAGCGGGTGATAGAAATACGAGATTCTTCCATTTAACTACTATGAAACACAAGGCAATGAATAGAATCAACACTTTGATTACCCAAAGGGGTACTCTTAATAAAGAGGAAGAGATAAGGAAAGATATGATGGGCCATTTTGCTTCAATCCTCTCCAAAGAACAAGGTCTCAATCATGATGATCAGAACTACCTGCTGAATTCCATTCCTAGTCTGTTGACGGCTGAGGATAATCTCTTTCTCAAAGCTATTCCTTCGAAGGAGGAAATTGTCAAGGCAATCCAATCCTTTGAAGGTGAAAAATCCCTTGGGCTGGATGGTTTTCAAATGTTTTTCTTTCAACAATTCTGGGACATTATAGAGGATGATATTTGTGGTGTGGTGAAAGAGTTTTATGGCTTGAAAACCTTGCTCAAGGAACTTAACTCCACCTTCATAGCTCTGATTCCTAAAAAACTGGGAGCAAACACGGCTGATAGCTTTATACCTATAAGCCTTTGTAACTCATTGTATAAGATCATTTCTAAGGTTTTGACATCTAGGATTCTCAAGATTCTTCCCCGTCTCATCTCTCCCCAATAAAATGGTTTTGTGCCAGGAAGACAAATTTTGGACTCGATCATGGTTGTTCATGAGAATATCCATTCTCTGGAGAAATCGAAGAAGCAGGGGTTTCTTATGAAACTCAACCTATCAAAAGCCTATGATAGGGTTGATTGGGAGTTTCTTTCAAAAATTCTTTATGCTTTTGGTTTTGAAGAGGGAGTTATTAAAATCATTATGCAACTTGTCACTACTGTTTCTTCATCGGTGATTGTGAATGGGGGATCCTCTCCTTTCTTGAGACCATCCAGAGGGTTACACTAAGGTGATCCTATATCTCCTATCCTTTTTGCTATAATGGTGGAAAGTCTGGGGAGATTCCTCTCTAATCAGGTTTCTCAAGGTTTGATTACGGGTTTACATCCTACTTCTGGAGGGATTGTTTGTTCGCATGAACAATTTGTTGATGATACAATTTTGATGGGAGAATCTATAGTGAATGAGGCTAGGAATATGAAAAAGGTGCTAAATGCATATGCTAGTGCTACTGGTCAAATCATAAATTGGGAAAAGAGTGCACTATTTTTCTTCAATACTCCTGAAGCCAGAAAAAATAGAATCTCTGCTATTCTTGGGTGCAAGATAAGAAATCTCCCGGCTTCTTATCTTGGATTGCCTCTGTGCATGAAACTAGAGACTAATTTATGGGACAAAATTCTTGACAAATTTCAAAAGAAATTAGCGGGTTGGAAAGGAGCGATTCTTAGTCAAGCTGGGAAAGTCCAATTGCTGAAATCTACTTTGCAGAATCTCCCGATTTATGCCCTTAGCCTATTCAAAATTCCTCAAAAATTTGCTGACTTAATAGAGAAAATTCAGAAAAGGTTCCTATGGTCTGGAGTGGAAGAGAAAAAGAGACTTAGTCTTGTGGCCTGGGAAAAGATATGCAAGCCTAAAAAGATGGGGGGTCTGGGTATAAGGAGCATCAAATTTACTAATAAAGCTCTTCTAGCTAAGCAATGCTGGAGAATTTTTGAAGAAGAGAAAGAATGGAATTTGATAATAAAAAGGAAATACCATCTTAGTAATCTTGAAGAAATCATCCAATCTCAGAATGATGTCCAGGGATCTTTTATTTGGAACAACATTAGTAATGGTAAGAATCTCATTAATAAAGGTGCTATATGGAAGCTGGGAAATGGCAGGAAAATTCTTTTTTGGAATGATAAATAGATGTCAAAAAAGCCCTTGATAGAAAATGAAGAGTGGGGGAATGCTATTCAAAACTATGAAAACTCTATAGGAGAACTGGTCAGTGATTACTGGAAAAATGAAGAATGGATAGACCTCGGGCATAAGGATATCAGATTCAAAGAATTGAAGAAACAATTAAATAACTAGTTTATAAGAGAAGAAGAGGATGATTAGATTATATGGGGTCCGACGACTTCTGGAAAGTTCTCGGTTGCTTCTGCTTCGTTACTTCTTCTCCCCAAAGAGGCTCAGCCTCTGTGGGCGCAGGTATGGAACAAGGACCTTACACCTAAAATTAACATGTTCTTCTGGTTGCTTATTCAGAATAAAATTCTCACACAAGATAATCTCTTGAGAAGAGGATCCCAAATGCCTAATAGGTGTGCCCTGTGTTGTCATGATGCTGAGGACTGCAATCACCTAATGATACATTGTTCTTATTCTAGGGAGGTGTGGGACACTTTCATGTCCTCCCTTGAATTCATATGGGTGAAACCTAACTCTATCCAGGATTTCTTTCAGCAGTGGCAGAGCCCTTTCCATGATCACAATGCTAGGATACTATGGAAACTTATCTTTCCCCACTTTTCCTAGCTCATCCGGAAGGAGAGGAATAATAGAATATTTAGAGAGAAGGCCCCTCCCTCAGTGGTTGCTCATTCTGTATCTAGAAGTATTATGGAAAGTTTTAGATGCTTGGGAAGGAAAGATAGTAGCCTCTGGGACCCTCAACCAGAGAAAGACAATATGATCTCATGGGAGAGATTAATGAAGGGTCAGAATCAGAATCCTAGAGATAATGTTAAGTGGACAACGCCTCCTAATGGCTGGGTTAAAGGGAACTTTGATGGCTCAGTGAAGGGAAATCCTGGAAGGGATGGAGGTGGAGGGTTAATAAGAGATAATGCCAGAAATTGCTTAGGAGCGATTGCTATCCCGCTAGGAACTGAAACTAGCCACATGGCGGAGGCACAAGCTGCTCTGTATTTGGTAATGATGGCGAAAGATATGGGATGCACAAAATTATGGCTGGAAGGGGACTCTTTAAATATAATAAATGCCATAAAAGGGAACTCTGTCAGTTCTTGGACGGTAGAGCATATTATCAATAAAATAAATCTTTTATTGAATTCCTTTGAAGATTGCCATGTCACTCATGTTTATCGTGAAGGCAATAAACCAGCGGACAAGTTGGCAAATGATGGTACTTTATCTGACATCATCCAAAATTGGAGAGGGGAAGTGAATCTTAAGAGTGAGATTTCCAGTCTAATCAAATATGACAGAATTAATCACAATGAAGGAAGCATCACTTAAATTAATGATGAAAAGGACTAATCATTTACCGAGGAGGCTTGCTTGCAAGTTGAAATGTGGGTACTTTACTCTGCAGACAATAAGGCACAATCAATGGGTTAATCTCGATAAACAAAAAAGCATCGTGAATTGGAGAAGTAAGGCGGAGAAATCTGAAAAAAAGCCGAACCAGTGCATGAAAAACTAGAAAATTATGGGAGGGGGTTTGAAGAGGGAGGAACCCTCTAGCTACAACAAATGGAGATAGGATAGAGATGTGTGGAAGAAGTTGAAGAAGGGGGGGTCACTCAGTTTATGAAGAAGCTTCATGGCCACGACAAAAAGATTATGACATTGTTTGCGGAAGGTTGGAACAATGATAAGGTGTTTCTTTGGGGCAAATCTTTCAAGCTTACTATTTCTAACCTAGCTGAAATTACTAGTTTACCTGTTGATGGAACCCACTTTCACAGAGGTAATCATAAGCTAGGAACTGATGCCTTTGCTATTTTTCCCAAAACTATGGAAGAGAAAGCCCTTATGACCAAGGGGAAGGGGGACTATGTGGACATATCCAATATTGAAGAATTCTGGGCTAAAATTCTTAAGGCCATGATCAAATACTTTACCTTGGATGGGAGATATTCAAAAATTTACAATTTCCATTTTGTTTTTGCTAATCACTTCAGGCACAAAAGGAGAATCTCTTTTCCTTATTACCTACTAAGTTCTTTGAATAGAAACATTAGTAGTCACATAAAAAAGGCTTCAAACCTTGTGCTGCATGAAGGGTTGATTCTCCTTATATCTGAGCATATTAGGGATAACATTCCAGACCCTATCCCTAAAAAAATCATGGAGAAAAGAAAGGTGAAGATTGAGGAGGAGATGGAACCAGAGACGAGTAAGAAAAGAAGGATTAAAAAAGAAAAAGTCCCAGCTGCCCCTGACAAATCAAGAGGAAAGGGTTTTATTGTGGAAGATAGTGAGAAGGAGACTGAAGAGGAAGAGATAAGTTATGAGAAAGAGGAAGAGGAAAGGAATGAATGGATTGAGGAGGGGAATGATGAAAAAGAGGAGAATAGTGATGAAGAAGATGATGATAAGGAGGAAGCGGAGGAGGAAGAGGAAGGAACCTATGATTTCTCTTTTGAAGATGTAACTAAAGACACCCCTGTTATTATCGAGGATGCTAAGAAAGAAGAGGTCGGTACTCTTTCTGTGGAGGAGGTTTTTTATCCTCAAAATGATCCTGAGGAGGGAAAAATGAATAATGCCATGCTTGAGATGGGGGAAGGTAATACCCGTGAGGAGGAATCTAAAGATGATGATGCTTTTTCAGAGGGTTTCGAGGGTGGTCAAGAGAATGAAGGAAAGGAAGCTGGTTTTTTTCCTTCGGTTAGTGAAACTGGAGAGGAGACCTCTTTAAGAGGTGAGGATGGGAAGGATGAGAAGGTCATGCTGGAGAAAAATAATAATAAAGAGGATTCTGGAACCTTTCAGAGGGAAGACCTTCCGAGTAAGGAGAAGAACAATGTGGAGAAACAGGAGGAGAATAGGGACTGGAAGAAGGAAATGCAGGAAATGGAAATCCATATCCAGGATATGGAAAAAACTATGAATAACATGATTACTAAAATGGGTATTATGGAGAACAAGTTTTTGGATAAGGTCAAAAATAAAGATACTAAGGATGATGGTACAACCGAGATGAATAGGAAGGTTAAAGATAAGATGAAAGATTTAGAGACTAAAATCAATAACAATGACAACATGATAAGAGGTGTCCTGAATCATAGAAATGAGGGTTTGAAGGTGACCATTAAGAATTTGAAGGTGTTGCAAAATTACCTGGAAAGGAATATGCTGGAAAAAATCGCTATCACTATTGATGAGGATGCTGGAAATACAGGGCCGAGGACGAGAACTAGAGGTCGCATCCAAAGAAAGGTCCCAAAAAAATCTACTGAGCTGAAGGAAATGCAGGATACTATCCAGAAGATGGAAGATCTCCAAAAGAAGGCTGAGGAAATGATAAAAGATAATTAGTTTGCTCGGGTTGGTAGATGTTTTACTGTTAGACTGTTAGTCTGTTGTTTTCATCTTTTGAGCTGTTAGACTGTTGTTCACTGCTGTGGGTTTCCAGCAGTTGTTTCATTTTGTTTTCTTTTATGCTCTATCTTATGTTGTTTTAAACTCTAGTTTCGGGTCCATGTAAAACTTGTTTTTACCTTATTCAAAAACATACATCCCATCGATATCTATGTTCGTTATCTTGCTATAACAATCACCCTAAGATTACCCTAATCATAACTCTAACCCTTAAACCCATTCATAAGCCTAAATGTAACAATAACTGTTACTAATCATGACCATATTACTAGTCCTAATCCTAATCCTAACCCCTAACCCTAATCTTTACCCTTAACATTACACTAAATATGACACACCACATAAATGTGACAACATCATATCCCAAACCATGACCTTATTATGACACACTACTCCTAACTCATACCAATCACCCATCACCCTAACCCTAACCCCAAATCTAATTGTTGTTGTTAACATTATACTACTCGTAACTTTACCTTATTTCTACCTTGACACCAACCTTAACTATAACAATAACACTAACCTTAACAATAAAAAGTAGCACTGCCACTAACAATAACCTTAAAGGTAACCCAATCACAAACACTAATCTTAATACTAATTGCAACTGTAATTGTAACCATTCACATAATACTACTCCTAAGTTTAAACCATAACCCTAATTGCAACCATAAGCCTACTATTTACCATAGGTAAAATGGTAAACATAACTGTTATACTAACCCTAAACATGATACTAATCCTAACTGTAAACATAGCATCATATCCCTAACCATGACCTTAATCTCATCCTACCCCTAACACTAACCCCTCACTCTAATTGTAACCCTAACCTTAATTCTAATTTGTCGTCGTTAACATTATAATGCTCGTAATATGGTAACCATTCAAATTAATTGTTACCATGTTCCTACCATTGACCCTACATTAAATATGACACTAATGATAATTCTAATGTTAAACCCTGACCCTAATTGTAACCATAACCCTTCAATTTACCCTACGTAAAATGGTAAACATAATTGTTTTTTTAACCCTAAATATAACCATAACTGTACACTAACCTTAACAAAATTAAGAATCATAAAATATCTTCAAGTTACACCATCTATGCAAATTAAAATTAAAATTTAAAAATTCAATTAATAATTTAACACTAACCATATTACTAACCCTAACCCATTACCCTAATCTTTACCCTTAATGTTACACTAAATATGATACACCACGTAACTGTAAACATAACATCCTATCCCAAACCAAGACCTTATTATGACACACTACACCCTAAATCTAATTGTTGTCATTAACATTATACTACTCATAACTTTAACCCGATTTCTACCCTGACACCAACCTTAAATGTAACAATAACACTAACCTTAACAATAAAAAGTAGCACTACTGCTATCAATAACCTTAAAGGTAACCCAAACACAAACACTAATCTTAATACTAATTGTAACTTTAATTGTAACTATTCACATAATACTACTACTAATGTAACCGTTCACATAATACTACTCCTAAGGTTAAACTATAACCCTAATCGTAACCATAACCTTGCCATTTACCATAGGTAAAATGACAAACATAAATGTTATACTAACCTCAAATGTGATACTAATCCTAACTATAAACATAGCATCCTATCCCTAACCATGACCTTAATCTCATCCTACCCCTACCCCTAACACTAACCCCTCAACCTGATCATAACCCTAACCCTAATTGTAATTTGTTGTCGTTAACATTATAATACTTGTAATATGGCAACCATTGAAATTAACTATTACCATGTCCCTACCATTCACCCTATGTTAAATGCTAATGTTAAATGTGATACTAGCGATAATTCTAATGTTAAACCCTAACCCTAATTATAACCATAACCCTTCCATTTACCTTATGTAAAATGGTAAACATAACTATTATAGTAACTCTAAATGCAACCATAACTGTACACTAACCTTAACAAAATTAAAAATCATAAAATATCTTCAAGTTATGCCATCTATGCAAAAAAAAATTATAAATTAAAAATTCAATTAATAATTTAACACTAACCTTAACAAATTTAAAAATCATAAAATGTCTTCAAATTATGCCATCTATTTAAAAGAATAAAAAACAACACCTAAAATAAAAATAAAAATAATAATTTAACACGAACCTTAACAAAATTAAAAATTATAAAATGTCTTCAACTTACACCATTTATGCAAATTAAAAATTAAAAATTTATTTAATAATTTAACACTAACCTTAACAAAATTAAAATAAGAAAATATCTTCCATGTTGCGGTGCGAGTGCTACTAGCTTATATATACCTCTATATGTATATAGTACGCCGAACTATTCCTTCTCGAGGCGTAACCCACACAAAAAACTTCGTAATAAATTAAAAATTAACGCCTTGAGAAGAATTACTCTCAACTTATTAAAATAAAAACAAGGGCTACGAGTAGTTGGAGTCCCTGCCTAAGGTGGGGAAGAAGGTGAGGGTGTGGGAGGAGAAGTATAGGAATCATATCGTGGGCAAGTGAAAGAACATCTAGCTTTTCATTTTTCATCTGTTGAATCTAATTATGCATGAAATGAGGTTTTTGATGTAAGAAGGTGGTTTGATATAAATACGCAACCCCCATCTGCTATCTCTTCTGCTTGGGCATTTGAAAACTGTGTGAACTTTGTGTCAAATTGCACTATGGCAGGTTCTCAAGTTTCAACATCTTATATACCTGATCAATAAGTTTTCAGAGTGCAAACTGAGTTGTATAGTTTGAAGTAGCTAATCAGTTACTTTGATAATTTAATCTAACGTGTTGTGTTGGGCAATGTTGAAGATTAATTAATCTGCATCAGTTAACAGTGCTAAGAGCACCAAAGAGTGCATTGAGTTCATCTGGCTCGATATTGTTGTGATAGAGCATATAGTTAAAAGCATCATTTTTATATTGTTGATGCAATTCATATTTTGATGTTTTAAATTTGGTAGGATAGATTTCAATATGTATTTTAAAGCTAGATTTTTAGGTCCGACCAAAGGCACATGACTCAAATTTAGAACCATTTGGCAAAGATTAACAATAAGCCATGCAACTCATTCTTCAGAATCTTTTTTAAAAAAACACTTCAACAAATAAAAGAGTTAAAGCATACTGGCTCTTCAAATGTCTAATAGAAGTTGTTGTTATTAATAAGAGCTTTAGACAAGAAAGTGAAGTTGATCTACTAAACACATGTACTAGATCCAGATGCATATATTTTACAATGTATGGCATTCACAAAGAGTGGGGATGCTTCTTTATGTTATCTTTACAGAGATTCTATTTCGGGGTGATTTCTAAAGAGTAAATTGAGCTTAAACAAAATATTTGCAAGAAAATCGAGTATCCATACTGAAAGGCTATGAAAATTTGCAAGTGCTGAGAAATCAAAGCAAAATAAAAGCCATAGACATTTCTAGAGAGAATATTAAGCTTCAAAATTTAAAAATTGCAAGTAGTCCGAACAGCCAGACTGGACGGGCATAAAATTCTACAAGTGCTGAGAAATCAAAGCAAAATATCAAAATTACAGTACTCTTACCTTAAGCTGAGAAGAAAGCCCTTGGAAATTTTGTATGTTCATGAAGAAGTGGAGAGCATCGCAAGCCTTGACAAAAGTATTGTTAGCATGTGCTTGAGATGAAAAAATGCCCCCCTATTCAATATTTTCCCCGACCGCCTCCCGCCTGCCCACTGTTTGAGAGGCAGCATCCCATCGCGATCTTTACTTCATAAGACAATTGTACAAAACACCATTATTCTAAATAACTTGTTGTATAATGCTAGGTTTTAAAGCAAAAAAAACAGAGGAGGGAAATTGTGGATTTTAATAGCCTAAACACTTTTACATAAGGGAAAAACAAAAGGAAAAGTTGCAGAACATTGTTTTGAATAACCCACAGCACAATGCTAGCGTTTCAACCCCATGCTTTGAGAATCACCATATGCAGTTTGCAAAACCTTCTTATGGCTCATACTTCATCCTTATGAGTGGGATGAATAGCTTTGCAGGAAAATGTCATTTTGTTGATGTTGTCCAACACTCCTAAAGAGAAATTCCAAGAGGCGGTAAGGTCTCTTCAGTAGCCTAACATTGTTTTGCATAGTGCTAATTTAATGGTGATCTTATTTTTCATTCGCCATAGCCTCCAGCTGTCCGATTACCTCCAAGTACGTGGATTATGCATGTTGCCCAAATATGGCACGTTCCCAAAGCAACTGCCCTATTTTCTCCTTAATTTTCCTACGGGAAAATGAAAAAAACTACCGATGAAAATGTGCACAACAAATTAGAAAATATAAATAAAAATTAGAATTTCACTTTAATAAAAATATTTCTGAAGACTTTAGGTTAGTAGAGATTGCACGTTTTCTGGAGAAGAGATTAATGCTAAAATGCGCAGTGAAAATATAAGTCTCCCGCCTAAAAGTAGGAACTAATAAACACTTTGAAGAAAATTACTCTCGACTTATTATATATATATATAAACTAGTCTTATCCTTACATAAAGTTATCTATGTGAGGAGCTACGCCTTGTTAGCTTCTTTTCATTAATCTTGTGTAAAAGGTGGGCCATCAAAACCTTTGCTTGTCAAGGTTCTTCGTAAAAATCCTTGCTTGTTTTCAAAAGGCTATAATATGTGAGAGATAGGGAAATATCTTGTATAGTTGAAGTAGATAGAGAATGGACGACCGTCTTCCAATTTCCGAGGGTGAGGAGGACAAAACAAAGAGCATGGTCGGTGTGTGGAATAGACGGTCACCAATGGGACCACCGGCTAAGTTATGAATTAGAGTTAGGTAGAGTTTCAAGTCCGCATCACAGCAACAATTGCCAAACATGGGACAGCTGTCAAGGGAAAGCTGTGTGTCAAAACTTTCTCACATCTAACCAGACTTTACAGATCTGCGGACTGGAGGGGAATCGACCTCGCGACATTTGCCTGCCCTCTTATTAGCTGTTCGGTTCCTCAGCTGCTCGAATCCTGCCACCGCCTCGCGAGGAGGGCTTATTTTCTTCTTACTCTCTCTCTTCCTCACGCAAATGTTGATATCTGCGTCTTTGTCAGTCCATGATAGATGCTCGTGTTTTTCCGAGGAGTAGCTCAAGTGATGGCCACACTGCGCATTCCCCACGGTAAGAAATATTTCGTTTATTTCTATTTTACAACTTCTCCATGTTGAAAAACTATATGATCAAAACCTTTTCCTTTCTCGTGTGGTCAAAACCAGTGTAGTTAGTTGAGTTCCAATATATATAATATGGACAATTCTACGATAACTGTTTTGTTTATCAATTAGAAACTTTAAGATTGTGCATTGAAGAAATACTACGCGAACAATGGTTCATCAAATATTTTGATAGTAGCCTGAGACGAGGATTGCAAATTAGGGGCACTTATAAAGATTTATACTTTAGAAGTTGCTGAGGTGCTCATCGATTTATTTGTTAAACTGCTCATAATAATGCTTGCTTATACTTTCTCAGTGTCTTGGAAGAAGTATCCGCATTTAGTACAGTCATAAAGCACCCAGTCTTAGCTGGTGCCTGATATCAAAGTCAGACCAAGAGTTCTTACCGTAAATAAGGATGAGCGATTCCCACCGGACCAGCTTAAGCTTTTTTTGCAAGAACAAACTCTAAATTTTGAAAAACGAAGTTCCTTGCCAAGCCTTCAGCTGGTGGTTTCAGTGAAGAACTCTGCTCTACAAGTAGTTGGTTCTGGGCCATATAAAAGACGTGGATCTCAACTGCAAACAGGAGGTCCTAGCGTCTAGTCCAAATTTTTGCTTACTAGCTCGTCCCTTGAAAATCAACATGCCCGATCCATCATTAACATGAAGAAGACCTATTATAATTCTGCATTGCAGATCCTTTTATGATTACTTCTCACAAGTGCACGGATGTTTATTTTTTTTCATTAATTTCCACGTCAAGTGTTGAAGCCATTTTGTTTGTTAGTGTTATGTGGCGAAATCAATCTCGGGAGCAACTTGTACAATTTAAAGCTGGGCTGTATGATGTTGTGTAAACATAAAATTAGGCTTTTTATTACTGAATGAATGGTTACTGCTATCCACTGATTACCAATTTTTCGTAAAGTTGCCTCCTTGACTCAAACCTATGATCAGCTTTGTGTAAGCTATCTTTCCCTACCGTTGAACCAGAGCTGCCAGGCATGAAATCAAGTTTTATGTTATCTCACATATTATAGCCTTTGGAAAAGAAGCAAGGATTTTTACAAAGAACCTTGACAAGCAAAGGTTTTGATGGTCCACCTTTTACACAAGATTAATGAAAAGAAGCTAACAAGGTATAGCTCCTCACACAGATAACTTTCTGTAAGGATAAGACAACGTTATTTATTTTAAAGCATTGCATAGATAACCCTTTACAAGGTCAGAATGACCTTATTTATTTCACGACTTTGCCTGCCATATTTTGCTAATTGTTTATATAAAATCATGTAGACAATATGTAAAGTTTACGCATAAACCAGTTTATGTTTTATATGAAAGATAAAATTTTCATAGTTTTTATGGGACATGTTTTAGAAAGTAAAAACACGTTATGTATGCTAAGGACTGCCGAAATCAATTAGGTGTTGGCCAAGCTAGTGGGTGATCTCAAATGGCTGCTAAGTGTGTTAGACAAATTGAGAGCCCATAGTTATACACAAACACAAGAATGTAACATGGTTCACCAATTTGGCTCCATCCACACACATATAGTCTTCAAGAGAAGACAAAGGGACAAAGAAGGGAAGATGAAATGAACAGTTGGACTTCACATACATCTCCCACTTGAAGTGCAATTCATGTTGCGACAACCTCATGACAAGGCTTGGGAATGTGATAAAGGAGAAATGAAGATATCAAATGTGGATCTGGTGTTTGCAGATCATTGTGAATTGATTATTGCCTCACTTTTTATGTAAGTGCTGATTGATAAATTTGAGTTGTTTTTGGTTGACATTGCTCATGCAACATGTGTATGTTTTTTCATTGGATTACACTATGAGGGTCTTCAGATATTTTGCACATCAATGGTTTTTTATTGTGTTTCTGCAGGATAGTGGATTGTATAGTGATAAGAGCTCTTGTATGGACTGGATGTGTTGGCATGAATTTTTTGATTTTATATGCTTAGTTGGATGTGATTAGCAACTAGCTGTTGTTGCTATTTCAACTATGGTGATTTCTTCGTGGCCTTCATTACCATGGGATTTGGTGACTGTGTTTGACACAAAGGCCATGGAAAGCAGATTTCAAATGCTGCAATTTCACATTTAAACAACCTCCCACTTGAAGTCTACTTTCCATGGCCTTTGTCTCAAACACAATCACCAAAGCCCGTGGTAATAAATAGGCCAAGATCAATCACCATAGTTGGAAAATTAATCACAGCTAGTTGCTAATCACATTCAACCAACCATACAACAATAGTAAATTCATGTCAACATATCTAGCCCATACAACGACTCTTATAATTGGATAGTCCACTGTCCTACTGTAATGTCCCCTACCGGGACTTAACTTAGTCTGCCCTAAAATTCTCATTTTAGGGTTTGAATAATGCTTAGGAATGGCAATTGTCACTTTAGTATCCTGGTATAGGTCCTACAACCAGGGTAGTATCACAAGATAAATAAGCATATAAGCCAACATTACACAAATAGAATTCCAATTCACTACTATAATATTCAACATATGGGATTCCCTTGATGTTCTATCTATCTAACTTATCGTCATTATGTAGCACTAGTTGGGAGACCATACAAGGCGCCTTGAGCTGTTCCACCCAGCCTAGGAGCATGGAATGACAACCTTCATCTGGCCTCCCAGCCCCACTTAGGGTGTCTCTATTGGTGTCGCTTCCTAACTACTTGCAATCCTTTGTATGTACCATGTTTCCCCTCCAAAATGAGACAGCCCAATGGATAAGAATCATTAAGGGAATTGTGATATGTGTCACATTATATACAGGCAGATATAAAGCAAGTTAATAACATATAATTTAAAGCTATCAGGTTTCCACAATCCATAAGAATAATGCTTTAGATTTCTGGATTTGATTGTGTGCAAATTTCTGGATTCAATTTTGAATGATGTTAAAAATTTGCACACAATCGAATCCAGAAATCTAAAGCATTAAACATATAATTTGTACGTCAACAGCAAGGTGGAATATTCTACATCAGATGTAAGACCAATAATTATCATGCAATTCGTTATAATATACACCATACCACCGACAAGAATAGGGGTTGCAGATTAATATATATGTACTTTCTGAAATCATATCCCAATCTGATTTCTCAGTGATCTGATTGCTTATTATAACATTTTTATCCGTTTCTTGATCCTCCTTGCATGATCTCCTCAAATGAAACCTTCTCCCCATTATATCTTCCAGTATGAGGGAGTGTCACACCCCTTCACCATGTCTGCCCCTTTGCAAGGGTCGCAACTTTTCACAATACCATCTTAACCTTCCATAAATTATGCTCTTTGAGAGTCGCAACCTTTCATAATTACCACTCTTTGAAAGAGTCACAACCCTTAATCATTGCTGCCCTTTGAAAGAGTCGCAACCTTCTATAATTACCTACCCTTTGGAAAATTCACAACCTTTCATCATTTCTGCTTATTTAAGTAGCCAATTTCTTATTTTCTTCTCATTCCTCCTTTCTTTTCCATTTTAGATTCACATCTTCCATTGTTCCTTCCTTCCTCCATCCTTTTCCCCCTTTCAAATGAAGTTCTCTTCTCCCTTTTATATATCATGTTTGAGTCACAACTTCTCATCTTATACCTTTTGACCATTCATTGAACTTAACTAAATTTTAGTTATGGTTATGTTTAATTTATTCTTTTATATTTATAATTTAAATTATATTTTTTTATTCATTTACATTTTAATTTTATTAGTAAATCCTATTTCAAAAAGGGGACATTACAGTCTATCCTTCCCAAAATTGCTTGTCCTCAAGCAATGTTCATGGGGTCTTATTTGTAATCCACCTTCTGCTGTGCTACTTTGATATCAACCAAGGCACTAAGAATTTGCAAGATTTGCAATTATAAGTTAAGTTTTTTCTCATCCCTCTGAGAGAAGGAACAAGGTAATCTTGTAATAGCATCAAAACTGATTTGGATTGACCCAATGTTTGCACGATAGTGTGACTCACATCTATGACTTCAAATGTCATAAATTCCTATTTTTTGATTCACTCTAGTTATTCTCATATTCTAGATTAACTAAAAATATAGAACCAAACATGGAGCATACACTTGAAAACATGAAGTATACACATGAATGCATGAAGACACGAGGCATACACAAAGTATACACATGAATATATGTGGACATAGCATACATGTGAGTACATGCATTGTTAGACCCTTCTTATTGCCTAGAATGCATTTATTGATTTGTCTTTTACCTTGTAGGATGATGGGGTCAATGCTTTTATACCAATTTAATGTTCCCTATTGGGACTTAACGCATTCTGCCCTAAAATTCTCTTTTTAGGGTTTGAATAGTGCTTATGAATGACAATTGTCACTTTAGTATCCTGGTATAGGTCATGCAAGTAGGTTAGTATTACAAGATAAATAAGCATATAAGCCAACATTATACAAATAGAATTAGAATAAACTACTGTAATATTCAACATATAGGATTCCCTTGACATTCCATCTATCCAACTTATCGTCATTATGGAGCACCATATGGGAGACCATATAAGGCGCCTTGAGCCATTCCACCTAGCCCAAGAGCATGGAATGACAACCTTCATTTGGCTTACCAGCTCCACTCGGGGTGTCTCTATTGGCGTGACTTCCTAGCTACTTGCAATCCTTCATAGTACCATGTCTCCCCTCCAAAATGAGATAGCCCAATGGATATGAATCATTAAGGGAATTGTCATATGAGTCACATTATTTACATGCAGATATAAAGCAAGTTAAAAACATATAATGTGTATATCAAGAGCAAGGTGGAATATTTTACATCAGATGCAACACCAATAATTACCATGCAATTCATTATAATATACACCATGCCACTGACAAGAATAGGGATTATAGATTGATATATATTTACTTTCTGAAATTGTATCCTTATCTGACTACTCAGTGATCTGATTGCTTATTATAAGATTTTCATCTATTTCTTGATCCTCCTTGCATGATCTCCTCAAATGAAACCTTCTCCCTTTTATATCTTCTAGTATGAGGGAGAGTCACACCCCTTAATCATGTCTGCCCCTTTACAAGGGTCACAACCTTTCACAATTACCATCATGACCCTCCATCATTTATGTCTTTTGAGAGTCACAATCTTTCATAATTACCACTCTTTGAAAGAGTTGCAACCCTTCATCATTGCTGCCCTTTGAAAAAGTCACAACCTTCCATAATTACCAACCTTCATCACTTTTGCTTACTGAAGGAACCAATTTCTTATTTTCTTCTCATTCCTTTTTTCTCTTCCATTAAAGAATTCACATCTTCCATTCTTCCTTCCTCCATCTTTCTCCCTCTCCCTTTCAAATGAGGTTCTCTTCTCCCTTTTATATCTCATTTTTGAGGGAGTCACAACTTTTCATCTCATGCCTTTTGACCATCCATTAAACTTAACTAAATTTTAGTTATGGTTATGTTTAATTTTATTCTTTTATATTTATAAATTTTTTTAAAATTCTTTTACATTTTAATTTTATTATTAATTTTTATTTCAAAAAGGGGACATTACACCCACTCAAAAATACCATCTTCGAGGATAACAAAATACACCAAAATAAGCATTGATGTGTGAAAAATCTGAACACCCTTATAGCTAAATTGCCGATTCAGGTGCAAATTCAGATGTAGATGTGAGAATCAGGTGCGTGGATGCGTGAAATTTTTTTTTAGGGGATGCTGATGTGTTTGGATGCATGCATATATATATAATTATATATATTATATATATGCAAAGAAATGCAAGAAATATACAAAAATAAATCATTTGATACTATGATACTTCACCATTGTAATGTCCCCTGTTGGGACCTTTCTTAATTTATCCTAAATTTCTTAATTAGGGTTTGGATTGTAATGTCCATGATAGGATTAGTCATTTTTATCATTAGATTTAGTTATCTTTAACACTCATATCCAACCTTATTACTATTTTAACTCCATGAAGGGAAGAGTAGACGTTATCCAAGGTGCCTAGAGACCAACTACAATGGGCTCCCTCAAAGTTTACAGGTCCAAGCCCATATCCTATCTTGGGACTTTCCCACAAGGCTTCTAGGACATTGATCCCTACCCTATCTTAGGACAAATAGCCATTGCTTGGATTTAGACCAGCCCCTCCTTGGTAACATTACAATCTTCTCTACTTAAGCCAAATAGTAAAAGATCTTGTATAATATAATTGATATAATTCCTATATATATTAAATAAATTAGAATATATAGAGACCTTTGGTTTTGATATAATGTAAATATAATATTTTTTTATTATCGTTGATTCATAAATACTTTCCATAGTCGCAATCTTATTCCATCTTCTCTTCCTTTTGAAGAATATACCTACTTATTCTCCTTATGTATTTCCTGCAAAACCGACGTTAGTAGAAAATATTACACAATATTTTCATGATTCTTACTCTATTCAAAGTTAGTAAGGGGGATTTGATTCTTAGGGTTTGCCTCTAGGTTGGGCTTCACAGAATTCTTGATTCTCGGCTTGAGGGATATAAGATTCACTCTATAAGCAATCGGGCTATCGGCGCGTCTTCCCATAGAGCACTGCCCATAAGAATCTCTTGGAAGCAATAAATGCTCTCCAAACCTACGCATATGCATATGACTGGTATCAATATGTATACTGCCTACATGAGATTATACAATCTCGATATTAGGGAAACTATAAAAATTTCCTCTAGTCCCTTCCAGATATAGGAATCTATCTAATGAATATAAGATTCATTCTATATGGTATCCATATCATCATCTCTAGTGAACATATAAATGTACAACACATAGTTTTAGACTTATCTATAAAAGAAATCCAGAATTTTCCAAGAATGCATTAATTAAGAATTCTCACAATATATATATATCTTAATTATATATATATATATTAATATTTACATAAATGAAAATAAAAATGTTCATATCTATATACATATATATCTATATATATATAGATATATATATAAATAATTTATTTATATTAAATGACATACCACAATGTTGAATTTTCGCTGAAAGTCTTTTATCTTTTACTCTTTATTTTTCATATATTCTTTTTTCCTCCTTTCAGTTCCTTCTACATTTCCTTCTTTATTTCTCCTATATTTTCTCCTTCATTTTCTCCTATATTATTTTCTTCCAAGTTTTCCATATTATTTCTTGCTATTTCTTCCTTTTTCCTCATAATTGTTTTCTTATACCCCCCCTTTTTTTTTTCCAAAAGTCATGTCTTTTGGATTATATTATATTATTTTGTTTATTTATATTTACTATATGAATAATATATTATAAATAATAATAGATTATAATTATAGTGTGATTATTTATTACCTTTAATAATTTATTAATATTATTATATTGATTCATCCATATATTATATTATATTTATGTCATATTTTTATTATTATTATTTAATATTATATTTATATATCATATTTTTATTATTATTATTATTTAATATTATATTTATATATCATATTTTTATTATTATTATTTAATATTATATTTATATATCATATTTTTATTATTATTATTTAATATTATATTTATATATCATATTTTTATTATTATTATTTAATATTATATTTATATATCATATTTTTATTATTATTATTTTAATAATATTTTATATTAATAATATATTAGTATGCTTATATATTATTTTATTATTTTAATAATAAATTATATTATATCATTTTATTTATTAAATTTTCTTTTATTGTTTTATAAAATATTAATTTCTATTTCAAAATGGGGACATCATAGTCTATCCTTCTCAAAATTGCTTGTCCTCAAGCAATTCGAACTTTTGGTGTGAGTGGTGTCTTTTTATGTCGATATCCCATTCAATGACCCTGAAATGGTAACCTCAACTTGAGGTTAGAACTGCAATACATTCATAAATATAACCTTATGAACTTGAAAATATTTCATCATATTATTCAATTTAAGAACAATTAAAAAAAATAAAATTTAAAAAACCGATCTTGATTTGTTGTAGCACTTTCCTTCCCTTCTAATAGATGTTTCTCAACTTCAAGAATGTCCTTTATCAAATCTTGACACTCACCAAGAATGCCATTGATCAATCCTCATGGATAATTTAAACCTGTCTTCCTAATTCTATCAAATCCTTAGGGGAAGTCTACCAGATTAGGTTCCCTAACCCTCTTGAGGATCTCTAGGGTTCTAAATGATATAAGATCGATTCTAGAACCATCGGTTATTTCACCGTCTTCTCTGGAGTGCATACCCACCAAGGTTTCATGTTGGAAGAGATATCCTCTATCCAAGGCTTCTCATCTTGGGAGATATATCCTCTACCCAAGGCTTTTCATCTTGGAAGAGATATCCTCTATCCAAGGCCTTTCATCTTGGAAGAGATATCCTCCATCCAAGGCTTCTCATCTTGGGAGAGATATCCTCTACCCAAGGTTGTTTGCATATGCATAAGTTGACTCATTAGAATATTCTAGCATTATGGTGATTATATCAATCTTAGTCAAGTCATTCTTATGGAGATTATATCAATCTCTCATACTATGGGGATTATCTCAATCTCAGTCACCACCAAGCATAGCTTGGATCTCATCATTTATGAAGATAGAATTCATATTTCCACAATACTATCCATATTGCAAATCAGTACCAAATTGTATGGCTATGTAATTATAATTGTACCTTATTACTTTTACCTTGCAGGACGACAGGATCATGCTCTGATACCACTATAATGTCCCCTGTTGGGACCTTACTTAATTTATCCTAAATTTCTCAATTAGGGTTTGGATTGTAATGTCCATGATAGGATTAGTCATTTATCTCATTAGATTTAGTTATCTTTAACACTCATATCCAACCTTATTACTATTTTAACTCCATGAAGGGAAGAGTAGATGTTATCCAAGGTACCTTGAGACCAACTACAATGGGCTCCCTCAAAGTTTACAGGTCCAAGCCCATATTCTATCTTGGGACTTTCCCTCAAGGCTTCTGGGACACTGACCCCTACCCTATCTTAGGATAGATAGGCATTGCTTGGATTTAGACCAGCCCCTCCTTGGTAACATTACAATCTTCTCTATTTAAGCCAAATAGTAAAAGAGGTCTTGTATAATATAATTGATACAATTCCTATATATATTAAATAAATTAGAATATATAAAGACCTCTGGTTTTGATATAATGTAAATATAATATTTTTTTATTATCGTTGATTCATAAATACTTTCCATAGTCGCAATCTTATTCCATCTCTCTTCAAGATATTTCATATTTAATAGTTCACTTGACAGACACAAATATTCAAATTGAAACAAGTTCAATAACTAATTGCACATGTTCAAGATACTAATGCAATTTGAACTAAAAAATCAAAACTCAGTTCATGATTTAATGTTCATCTATCAAGAGTCAAGACTCAAGATTCACTAATTAGATTTAGAATCATAAGGATTCTCAAGAAAATCCGCATTCTCATCATCTCCAACTACTGCATGGCCTCTTTTAGGGCCTTTTTAGGGTTTAGGAGCAAAAAAAAACAGAAAAAGAAATGTTATTTGCACATGTTAAAATGCATTTTAAGTGGCAAAAATCATTAAAAAAATTGTTTTTTTTGGGGTGAGCCCGTTGGTGCGTCCGGATGCACCTGGAAGGCATCCGGATGCGTGTGGAGGCATCCACACGCATTCAGATGCCTGGGATGAGCTTTTGACAGGCACCCACAAGGCACCAACCTTCGGATCCACATCCGCAGGCACCAACATCCGCCTCCAAGCCAAAACAGGATGCATCGGTATCTTAGCCTTATAGTGTAGTCCAATGAAAAAAATACACATGTTGCACGAGCAATGTCAATTTACCAATCAACACTTACATATAAGGTGCAACAATAATCAAATCACAATCTTAGTCACAACATTCACCTAATTTCAAGCAAGAAATTCAAAATCCAGCAATCTTCATGGAAATCTGATAAATTCGTCTAAGTTCGCCCCCAAATTCGTACGGAGAATGGAGTGATCTAAAACAATGAGTTCTTGAAACCCACGGGATTCCAGATCTTTAGCGCTTATTTTTGAGTGTTTACGAGACCTTTACGAGACCTATCAATCACTGATAGGCATAAAAATCAACGATTGCATCTAGATCATGCTCAGTTCAGCATCTTTAGTGATCAGTCCAATGTATCAAGCAGGTCTTCCTGTTCAATATTAAAGCGATTAATTTTCTTATTCCCATCTGCTAAATAAAAGCTTTAATCTTCTTTATAAAACATGAAACTAGGAATTAATGCAAAAAGGGTAGCTTTTAAAAGAAGGCCCTATTTTCTATATTTTATAAAATTTAATATATTAAAGTATATTAATATTGTTTTATTTTGTTTTTATCTTCTTCAATATATTATTACATTCTACATTAAAATTTAAATTTTAAAATATGTTTTTTTATTTTTAATTCTTATTCTATACAATATATAAAATTTAATATATTTAGTTAAGTTTATAATTTTGGTAATTTTGTAGATTTATTTATTTATATAAGCCAAGTTTAGTGTCAAGTTTTTCTCCGAATTTTATCCGTTGTCAAATTTCATCCAAATTGTATTGTTTCCGAACATGAATTTGAATTCGAACCTAGTGACTTAGATCACAACGATCTGCAAACTGTAACCAACCTGTTGCAGAAAAGAGCTTATTTGTATAAATTTGGCAAAAGAGAATATGCAAACCGTATATCATACTCCCACTGGCACTAGCAAATGCTAAGTTGTGCCAAGTATGATCTCCTTTACCTCCCCAAATGAAAGCATCAACAGCAACCAACCAACATGGAGCAAAGGAAGATCAAACTCAAAATCATTACAAAACTAGGACCTAGTCCAATCAACATCTCCTATTAGACGATAAATCTACCGAGTAGACCAAGAGTGGGGAGTGAGAATGCTCTAGGATACACCAAGTCACAATGACTCTCTCCAAGAACAATCTCCTCTAGGTCTATAATGAACTCACATCCATCACCAACTCCAAAGAGGAACTGTCTCAACAAATTTTCTCTAATCTTAAAAAAACTCCAACCTCACCCAAGTCTCCTAGTATGGAAGAGCACCTCCATGATTAATCCATGCTAAGCTTCAAAATAATATTGCACCATCATGAAGCTCTCTAGGCAAATGGCCACTGTACTCAATAGCAAGAGCGTTAACAAGACCAATGTCAAAACTCCCACCACACGTCTGCATAACCTTGGAACACAACATGACAACATGATCTAACATCTCCAAAAAGGAAGACCACATGTCAAGAGAACCTCTGTCATGTCAACACACTATTCTATATTCAAGAGTCTACCATGGCACATAACAAATATCTTGTAAACAATAATCAATATCCCCAATCACATGAAGATAACCATCTTGTGACAACAAAACTCTCACTACCAAAAGCTTCCACTAAAGTGTGATGCTGGGCTATTCATTGTATCGTGATTAGCATGCTACAAGCCCAGTGAGTGGAGACACTCTAACTATCCATCCTCTGAGGATAATCTGTAGACTTAGAATCAAACAATATAATCACATCAGATTCGTTTTGCCAATCTACATCGAGTAATCATGGTTATGGACCTCATAGCAAAATCAGTAAATTGATACCAATAACTCTACACTGAGCATTTACAACTTACAGCTGCAATTGCTCCATAATACCATTATTGTGTACACATTCAATTTTCAATGTCACCTTTATCGCATTTCCAAGCTTTGCCAATTTTCAACTTCTCCTTTATCCCATTTCCAAGCTTTTCAAAGTCTGCTTTCCATGGCCTATTGTCTCATAAAAAAAAGAACATTGCAATCGATATCCAAATATAATCACCAAATCCTATCATAATAAATAGGCCAAGAATCAATCACCATAGTTGGAATAGCAATCACAACTAGTTGCTAATCACATCCGACTAACCAAAAGATCAGTATATTCATGCCAACATATCCAGCCCATACAACAGCTCTTATCACTGTATAATCCACTATTCTGCTCGAAAAATACCATCTTCTAGGAAAACAAAGCACACCAAAAAACCATTGATTTGCAAAAATTCTGAAGACCCTTTTAGATAAGATAAAACATACACATGTTGCATGAGCAATGCCAATTAAAAAAACTCAAGTCTACCAATCAAAACTAACATAAAAGGTGTGGCAATAATTAAAGAGCTTATTTGTACAAAGTTGTTTCTCAATTCTCTCACCTTTGATCTTATTTCACTTCTTCCAATTCCTCATTAAAAGATCACATACTGCTGTTAAAAAACAATAGATGACCACAAACTAGTGATCATACTAGATGAATAAGAAACTCGAGGAAGAAACACAATGCCATAAGGCCCTGTTTGGTTGTGGGAATTAGGAAATGCTGGATTTGATCAAATGCTGGAAATGGTCAAATCATGGATTTGATAATCCGGTTTTTCATTTCCGGATTATAGTTTGGACCGTTTGGTTGACCCAGAATATGCATTTCTTCCGTTTGGTTCCACATTTTGAAACTGGAATTGGAATTTGAGTATGATTTTGTTTTTTGAATTGTTTTAATATTTTTGATTGAGATGAAATTATTAAGAATACCTTGAACCTTATTAAATACTCTGCATTCGCCATGTTCAAGACCCTTTTGTAACTAGATGAAAATGATCATGCCCTTGGAAAAATAGTATGTCTAGATCTCTATCTAATAAGGTGGGTAAAAAGCTTGGCCGTGCAAATGAATCTGGTACAGTCAATATGAATGCAATGTATGGAGGGACAGTCAAACCAGAACGAATTGTTTACAGATTGCCTCGACGAAATGTGAACTCAATGATTGCTAAGGTCGTTGGATACGCACAAAATGAATTTGGTGAAAAGACTCTAAACTTACAAGAAAATGAATAGACTCAGTGTGTGGGCTGCTAGACAAGGTGCTGAAGAGGATTGTGGTCTCATGTCTGCAATAGGTTATGTGCATAATTTAAAGGATTTGATGAAAAGGTTTCAAAAACTTTCATGGCATGAGAATAGGTTTTTGACGACCTTTCCTCCAAACAAACACGGTCTCATAGAAATGTGACTACTACAGAAACTTTTAGGACTAATTCATTTGTTGAATCAGTTTCAGAATTTCTAGGAAACATAATTGGCAGGTCCAAAGCCAGATCCAACGACCTTTGCCAAATTTCCCTTGCGTGAGAGGAAGCTGTGAAACAGAATAAACAGAATATGGTTCTTGCCAATGCAAATATTTTGATAAAGCAAGAGTTTAACTAAGAATCAACATTTTGGGAAAAAGCTTGGCCGTGCAAATGAAGCAAACGATCTCGTCTGTGAAAAATCCTGCATACCTAAAAAAAGGTTTTATTTGCATGCGGACCCGACAGGTTTAAAAAAGGGGGATTGAAGAAAGTGGAATTTGGCTCTCAAATTCCAATTCCACCTTTTCAAGTGGAAGATGTAAATGCTCATTTTGGGCCAAAATGAGCATTTACATCTCCCTATTCTATTTTCATTTTGCACACCCAAACATAGGATTCGACAAAATCGGTAGAATTCCCGCAACCAAATGGGGCCTAAGTGAAGTTGCAAACCATAACTAATCCTTCTACCAACACCACCAAGTGCTAGGCTGTGCCAAGTATGATCTTCTCTACCTCCCCAAATGAAAGCATTAACAACACCCAACCCACATGGATGTAAGCCTCGCTAACCAAGGAAGATCCAAAACTCTCTCATTCCTGGATAACTCTCTCCTTTCATACACAATTATCTGGCATTTGTTATACCATTTTTATTCTCATTTTCAATGACGCTATAGTTTCTGAGGGGAAAACTATGAAGGGTATTCCAAAATCATCAACTGACAAGTAAATAACTATAGCCTCTGACAGATTCCCCTTTATGCATTGAAGGCTTCTTGGAGAATAAAGAAACTCCTCCTTCACAGGGCTCAGGACAACCCCATAGGTCACCATTCTTACAAGGAAAACATGAGCCCAAAGTGTTTGATTTTTGTACGCCTAATCCTGTATTTAGTAGGGGCAGGGACAACGAGACTTTGAGGTGAAGAACCCAACTAACTCCAATTCATACAGCTCTTTTAAATGGGTATTAGCCAAAGAATATTCAGTGAACATGCTGATCGTACCCGGACAATAATTCCTTTTAATGTCCAAGATGATAGATCACAAACTAAGGCTGCCGGATGACCACTTCAACCCAAATTGACACTTCAACACTATAGGTCCATTAATCCCAGAAAAAAAACCCAAAATGTAATGGGTATAGTCCACAGGTTATTCAATCAACAAGCTGATGGTTTTTGAGGAATCATTCTGTTCAAAATAGATAAACCAGACAGAATATTCAAGTTTACCCTGCCTTCTTTAGATTCCACTGATGCCAGATCAGTTACACCTTGTTGAACACTATTGAAGGAGACAGAAGCAATTGCCTTGAGCACAGGTATTGTCTGCCATGTCCTCAATCCACTTTAACCTACTCTCTATACCAATTGTTAATTAATTAGACAAATTGAGAATCTATAAATCATACACAGACAAAAGATTTAACGTGGCTCACCAATTTGGCTAAATCCATAGGAAAGCAGGGCATTAATCTTTATTATCAATTGCAGCTACATACATAAGATTTTTCTCGCATATATATAAATACTCTTAAAGAGAAGATGAAGGGACAAAGAAGGGAAGATGAAATGAACAGTCAGACTTCACATTCAACACTAAGCCATTTGGTAAATGAAACACAACATTACGAAAAAACAATCCAACTATCAAGCTAACATAGGAGGGTAGAAGAGGATTGCTACATTAGTCTGCACAAAGGAGATTTATCAGCCTTGCAGAATACAATAAAAGGGTTAGTACGATTCAAAGTTTTTTTTAAGAATGGTTGGCTAGGAAGGTTTGGTTGCACATTTCTGATTCTACTAGTATCTCTCCTAGCATCTATCATAAATGATTATTGAAAATAGAGAGAAAATTGATAATGTGAATCTGCCCTGTAGTCTAGATTGTCAAGGGTGAGGAGGGAAGTGTAACATAAGCATGGGAATCAAAGATTCAAGTCTACGAATAAGAGGGCTGAAATTTGCTAACCACCACTCTTTGAGAGCAGTCTAATTAGTTGTCATTGCCTGTGTTTTTTACAACCAACAGGTGCTTGACACTGTACACTTGATCAAATTGCTTGACCTCTGGTGGAATTAAGGTTTTTTCTTTATTACTGATTAATTAGACCTTTAGCCACACTAAGAAAGGTTCTCCATTGCAGCCAAATTCAAGAATTGATTAATAGAAGAGGAACAACCAAGCATTGTTACTTGCAAGGAAAGGAATTAATACTTAGTAGACCAAATCCACATACTATGGAGCAGAAAATCCTGATTGTCAAGTGTGAGGAGGGTAGTGTAACATAGGTATGGGAATCAAAGATTGGAGTCTATGAAGAAGAGGGCTGAAATTCACTAACAGCCACTCTTTGAGAGCAAGTCTAATTAGTTGTCATTGTCTGTGTTCCTTAGTGGAGTAACCAACAGGCCACTCTTTGAGAGCAAGTCTAATTAGTTGTCATTGTCTGTGTTCCTTACTAGAGTAACCAACAGGTGCTTGACACTCTACACTTGATCAAATTGCTTGATCCCTGGTGGAGTTAAGGTTTTTTTCCCTTTTTACTGATTAATTAGACCTTTAGCCACACTTAGAAAGGTTCATTGCAGCCAAATTCAAGAATTCACTCATAGAAGATGAACAACCAAGCATTGTTACATCCAAGGAAAGGAATTAATACTTAGTAGACCAAATCCACATACTATGGAGCAGAAAATCGAACACAACAAAAAATGTATAACATCAAATGTGAAAAAATTGGAGCTCACACACATTACTAGACTTGACAAATGTACAGAGCACAAACCACACAAATAAGTCATAAAAATCCCTTGTATGCCATCATATGAAATAATGCAAACTTAAAAGCGCACATGCCCGAGCTTGGAATAAGGATCACCTGCCCTCAAGGAAGGCTTGAAAATTAAATACTTTTGTAACAACCCCCCCAAAAATGCAAATCCAAATTTTTTCTTGCTATAACAATTAAATGAACATGTAAAATAATAAACAGATACAAGTCCGATGAGATAAATATAAAGTCATATCCATAACAAGTCAAATCCCATAAATACATCCATAGATTAATCACAATGTAGTATTAATATCAATGACTAGAATAGGCTTATAGCACAGTCATATAACATCCAAGTTATTAATATTAATATACCCAATGAATAATAATAAATATACATCCATATAGGCAACCTTCCAAGTATCCCACATGTGCATAGCAGCCTAATGCCAATAACTTATCTTACTTATTTCCATGCTTCAGTTGCGAATGGAGAAGGTTACATGAACTCACATGTTGAATGAACCTTATCCTCCCCAATGAACCCACAAGTAACCCATAGTTCATGAAGCAATGGGTACTATGATTATTTTCCTTAGTTTCATTCCATATTCATATTTGCAGCATACATGTTCATAACAATAATGCACAATCTAATCTACCAAACATTCACAACACTTTATCACACTATCAATACATAAAAATACACCACAACCTAACATAGTTATCATAACAACAAAACATCATCATATATTACAAACATACGTAGTGGAGATCAAACAAACACATACAATACACTGAAATCAATCATACATAAACATCCAAGAGTATTCAATAACTCCCATACTACCAAAGTCAACACTTTTCAATGTCATGCATCTTAATTGTCCCATTAAGCTCAAGGTAGAAAATCATGCAACCCATATTACATGAATTCTTAACACCTTGACACAAGAATTTGTAGCATCCATATAAGACACTAAACACCAACATAATGGTACCTAACAAACACCTATACAATACAAAAATGAATACGTGCCAAACAAAACTCATATTGAGCAAGTATACACTTTATTCAAGCCAGAATACACATCAATCATCAAACATATATAAATACAAGACATATATCAACATAAATACAAGACAAGACATGCTAACATGAATAAAAGACATACAAATAAACAAACATAAATATTCAAAACTATCTTTGAACTGACTTGAATCAAAACACCACAGTCCATGTAATGTCCCCTTTTTATGATTATTAGGACACTACGGGAAACCAAATTCCTTCTATAGTTGTTTACTAATGCAATGTGACGTGAATGCAAGAACAATGAAAAGTATATATGACTGGTAATTCCAAATGCTAAAATGGATGAAATGAACTAATGGATTATGAAATGAATGTAATGTGCAGTAACAGTGATCAATATGCTATGATGCAATATGCAATGAACTATGTAATAACAATGGATTATGTATGGAAATGGAATAAATGTAATTACAATTCCAATGCCACAATGGAATACAATTAATCTTAACAAGGCTGTGACTGCAATAGATAATTAGCAGTTCTAATATGTATCAATGGCCGTCTCTGATATAACAATATGGAATATGCACATACCCTGCGAGTCGTCTCTGATAGGCAATCAAATTATATGCTGCTATGATAGGATGATCAATAGGCAAGCTGCCATCTCTGATATTCTTTATATGACTCTGCAATCTGCGATTTCTGGAGCCGTCCCTGATAGGGAGATATAATTATGCTCTGTGTTATTGTGCCGTCTCTGATCTGCCATATAGTACTTGCACTTTCAAATATAAGAGGTTGTGATAGCAACCAATATGCTCAGCGAGCAAAGTCCACAAGGGAACAAATTATAATATTAATTCTCATGCACGTCTTTGCTAGCCCATCGATATTCGTATATATAAGTGCTGAAGAGGCACGTTGAATGGTTGCCAACCACATTATCACTATTTGTTAATGATTAACAAATGCGATTAGTAAGTTTATCATGAACTGCCAGCCATACAATATTATGGATAATCATATGTTATTATAATTAACACAACAGCCACATATCGATGGAGAATGAATAACCATTGCTGAGAATGGAGTAGTGATCTGCCATCAACTGTATTTGATTAACTATATTGGCAAACAATTCATTAAACCAATGCTATGACTGTTGTTGTCATTTTCCTTAATATGGTTGACTTATCACATCGAGTAACATTTCTCTTTCTGTAATCGATGATTATCATTGGCGTGACTATTTCTTATGACAGAATCACGTACTCTGTCCTTAATCTCTATGTATAGAACATATCTTAGTCTTGTGCGGTTGCTAAGATCTGTCAGTGATGCCTATCCATGTATAGTTGCCTTGGTTGCTCTAATTGTCCATATCTTGGATTCTTCGACCCCTCACTATAATTGATATGGTATATCTTCATACGAAGCTTGTCTTTGAAGATTGTTCCTCTTATTCTCGTCCATCTTGAAACATGGGTATCGTATTGCCTAAGTGCCTTGTTGCCTATGTGGACTTGGCTTTAGTGTTCTGCTTAATTACATCATACTGGTTGTGACCCTTCTTGTTATCGCAACCAATTTATGATAGGCCACTCGTCCATACTTATTTGATCGAATATTTGATGCTTGCGAAACATTCATGACTTATATTATCAATTGGTGTCATTGATTCCAAATTTGTCATTTAGTTCTTTATGAATAAATTTCAACATTTAATTAGAATTTATTTGAATCGTAATTAATGATAAATTGGGGATATTACAGTCCACTTCCAATGATGAATCCTATAATATGTTTTCATGTAAATTGTCAATTGGCATGCAATACTAAAGTAGTTATTACTTTAGACCTAAATACTCCTTGGCTAACACATACTTCTCATTGTACAAGTGTACAATAATACAATGTAAACTAGCTTCTATTTACTACATGCCCTCTAACAACATGGTAGATTATTGGAATATTTTCAATATTAAATGGATTGGGGACTTAATAATTTAGAGACTCTTGGGAAATAGCGATAGATGTACATAATAATGTAAAGACATGTCTACTTTCTTTATACTCCATCCACTAAATTCTCATGTGATATAATGTATCTAGAGAGATGAACAATCTCATAGTTTACTATTTATGGGGAACATAACCTTGTAGGTTTCACAAGGCAACACGATCACACACATAGGTGTAGTTATAGCACATGGTTTACCATCCTATGATAGGCTCACACTCACAACTAGGACATCCAAACCACCAAATCATCAATAACTCATAAATGGAGAATGATATAACAGATTTTTCTTGGGAAAGCTAGATAACATCCTATGCATGAGACATTCATTTACACTAAGGGAAGTACTCGCTGTTTAATGACAATCATATGTAGAAAAGCTTAAAAATACAAACACCGGGGACTTGCAATCAATAGTTTTGAGTCTTGACCAAAAGCTTAGGCGTGGAAGTGATGCATGTGATGACCTTCAAATATGTAGAAACAACCCATGGGTGTAGATATTGAGAGTATGATTTCTTAGAATAGTATGCTAGGACTTCTAGGATCCTACAAATATCTAAAGAAGGTTCACAAGCATACAATGCACACTTCCCATAAAAATACTGAGAATGCTATTAGATCTTTATACAATCCTAAAAATTACTTGGCAACCATAAAACGTACAAACCATTGGCTATAGATACTCCAATTGATCACAACATCAAAACTACTACTTTTTCCCAAAACACAATTTCCAATGAAATTTATATGAAATTGAAATCACAACATGGTCTGTTTCAGTAAAAAAATCATTCCCAAGTTCATTTCAATCATGTAGATTCATCCATAAGTCCAATTAGATGAAATTTCCAATTTTAGGGTTTCAATTTTTGTTGTAGAATTTTTGTTCCTCTTTCTGAGTTCCATCAAGCCAAGTGTTTCACATTTAGGGTTTGAATTCCAATTTAAACTATTCAAAATCAGTCTCACATGTCTACAAAATCCTCATGTTTAGTTTACATAGATTCCCCTAAATCATGGGTTTTCGTGAATTCAACTATCTAGTTTTCTCTCTCTACAATTCCACTATTCACATAGTTGAATTCTTTGAGTCATCGTTCGTATCCACAGACTATTTCATCCTTTGCTTGTTTTGTATTGTACATCCCTGCTACTATTTCGTTGTCATCTCTGAGTAGCCAGAATTCTACTTGAAACTCTTTCTTTAGATCTGCCCATGCGGCCACCTTTGTTTTATCAACATCAGAATACCAATCAATGGCTGCGCTCCTCAGGGTCACTGGAAACTGCCTTACCCAGTCATCTTGATCCATCACCCTGTTAGCTGTCTAGATTGTCTCGCAGGTTTTGCAATATTCACGAGATCTTTCTCATTACCTGTGAATTTGGGTAGTTTTTGCTTTTGCCCCACAATGATGGCTGGTGTAGGTGCTAAGTTGTGTTGGTGGTACGGTCGGTTGTTTTGGTACCGCAGGGTGTGTTGACACTGCAGGTTGTGTCAGTATTGTCAATGGTGTCTTGTTACTCGAAGTGTTTTGTACTCCTTTACTTGGTGTCTCCAAACCACTGGGATTGTCTAAGCTTGACAAATTGCCTTGATCCCTATGCCCCTCGGTCACTTCAATACTTGTGGCAGCACTAGTATCCTCTGCTTCTCTACCCTCGACTTCTTCTCTCTCCCTCCTTCAAGCCTCCCTTGCCTTCGTACGTGGAGTTAAGGTTAGGTTTCCAAGAAAACTTCTAGTTTCTTCGACAGAATCCTCCCAATTTCCTTATTCGATGGCCTCACCCTCGACCTCCTCTGATCGTCCTTCAATGATCCTTCAGAATCTTTGCCTTCTTTTCGCCTGTTGCTGCAACAACACGACTCTCCTAATAGCCTCCCACTCCTCTACTTCCTTCTTCGTATTCCTATTCTTAATCAATTGATTTGGCATAAATATTTTACTTATTTATCCACAAGGAAGTAACAACACATGATAGAAATCAAAGAACACTTTTTATTTATTTAAACTTTTTCCATACTACATGTCACTTAGGACATTGTCATAACAACATGTTCTCTTTATTCAGTCTCCCCTCCCGAGGTTTATTTCATGTTTCCCTTCCGACGGGATTCATCTCGTTCTTCCTCCTCTCTTCGTCAGTAATAATCACTTAGAATTTGTTGTCGTTTGGTCTCACAGTGCACCTCCTCACGCCAGCTTTGAAGGGCCATGAAGGTTTGCGCCAATAACCCAAGAAGATGAGACAACAAGTGGTCTACTACGCAATTCACGCGAAGGGCATCCCACATCGCACCCTCTGGTACATCCTCTCGTTTGGCTTCCCTTCGGACGTGTGTCTCGATGGATGCCTATAGCAGTGCGGTGAAGTCGTTGGTTAATACACGTTCTCCTTCGAAGAGTTCCCTATTTTAGTTCTCCTCTACTTGGTTGCTTTCTATTGTCTGGCCCATTGTTTTCCTTCCGCCATTCACGCTTCGTTACTTTTGCCTAGAATCCTTTAAAGGGAACGCTGCCAAATGTTTGCTGCCTATGACAAATTGAGTTTAACACATGATACTGAAGGAAATGCTAATAGATAAAGAATACAACAAGATTCAGAGAACTGCCATATGCTTCATTAATAGTAATCAAGTACATCTAGTGTGAACACAGCATCATTATTCTGTCTATGTTTGTCCTCCGAGAGGATACATAAACTACTCGAAGGGGTATGACCGAAACGTCGTGACATAACTGTTTACCTTTCGGTCACTAACGATCGAGGCTAACAACTTTATTAACATAACAGTCCCGTACATACAAGTTTACCGACAACAGGTAATAGCTCCAACCTTTTAATATGTATTCCAATGATCGAATTGAATTTGAAAGCTAAAACATTTACTTTCTCAATGCTAGTTGTTGAAAATATGCAATTGCGTGTAGTGGTAATGTTCTTTTTGTTGAATCCTAGAATCTCGTTTATTTTGCTTTTTCTCCTAGAAATCCTCAAAGTTGTTTAAATATCTTTGACTTTAAAATTAAATATATTTATTTAATTCTCGTCATTTTCTTAAAAGAAAAATATAGGATTTTTAATTGATATTTATTATTAATTACTAATATTTATCCTTGAATCCAATTCAAAATTAGACTTGATTTTATTTAATATTTAAAGAATATAAATTATTTATTCATATAATTCTAGAAAATCCATACACTTTTCAATTCTAATTTCAAATTAAACAATTATAATTTATTAAAAATAAACTAAATCTAAATAATTATAATTCCAATTTATCTTATCTAATTAAAGACCAGGGTAATTGCTTCATAATCAAGATCAAGTCTTTATCCATTTCACATACCAGCCTAGTTCCACATTTCCCCATTATAGAATATCCATACACAAGTGCACTGATTATAGAAAATCCATACACTTTTCAATTCTAGTTTCAAATTAAATAATTCTTATTTATTAAAAATAAACTAAATCTAAATAATTATGATTCCAATTTATCTTAACTAATTAAAGACGAAGGTATTGCTTCATAACCAAGATCAAGTCTTTATCCATTTCACATACCAACCTAGTTCCACATTTCCCCATTACCTGTTCTTGAAATACTGTACACTTAAGTATTCTGTCAGTAGCATTTGAATTATATAATAAAACTTGCATAATGAGCCATGATAATCTAATTAATTAACCATTGTATGTTTGAACATGGGCTATACACCCGTTCACCCAACCATATATACAACATTAAATTACACAAAAGATACATTCAATAATGAATAACAAACCATCCAGTCAAACATCAATTGCACATTCAAACCTGCTGCTTGATTATCACGAACACAAACATCCATTGAAGCAACAATACCAATCTGATAATAAAATATTAAATTAGCAAGTATCATCCGATGTCAAAATTTAAATTGGATGGATAAATTGATATGTCAAAAGGGTCAACAAAGTAAGATATTACAACTTTTCAAGGCCTGATTATGATATAGGATGATCATTGTAAGAGCCATTAGGGAATCTTGATACACCCAAGTTAGCAACAAATCTGTTGTGAAATTGGAGGCTCAATGACAATGTGAGAAAAAACAATTTTTTTGAAATGGCGACATACAGATTCAGCTTCCAAAAATCTTCTAACTGGTCAGTTAGGACACAAGCCTTTTTGCAGCACATTAATCACCACAAGGGGGTCTCCCACTACCACTAATTGCTTCACACCAAAATAAGCCAATGTGATCCTCGTGATAACACCTTACATCTCTGTTTCATTATTGGTGTAGTTTCCAAGGAAGAGAGAGTCACCCTGTAGAAAGCTTCTATTTTCTGTTTTTAAATTTACACCCACAACTGCACTGCTCAGATTGCTCCTAGAAGTCCCATCAAAGCTAAAGTATAGTAAAACTAGGTTGGCTGATGAGCCAGGCCTCCTTATCTTTAGCTACTGGTCTCGTTTTCCCTTGAAAGACATGAAAAGTCCTTATTTCTTTCTGACTGATTGCCTCTAACCCTTAAACAGGGGTAAGGGTTTTGCTTGTTATTCTTAAATGACTGGAAAGGATGACTTGGCTTGATGAATTGGAACATGTCTTCAGCATAGAAAATAGGCTGTGATTCCTGCTGAAGCTGAAGATTTTGTATGGATGGCTCAGGTGACTGGAAAATCTGATATGAGTTGATGTACTGAAATATGTCTGCAAGGTTTGAAAAGCTGGTGTGGTTCATCTGTTGCACATTTATTAACCCATATGTTGTAGCACCCGTTCAGTTGTTATGAGCCTGACAATTAGATTAAATTGTGTGCTCATAAAAGCTAACTGCAAATGGGTGACCTATCTATGCTTTAGTCATATTTTATTAAAGAGTTTCTATGTGCCTGTCACAAATTCTCTTATTTCTATAAGTATGACAAATGTTGATGACCGCATTTCACCCTTCTTTGCACAACGATACTGCTGGTCAAGCATTTACGCACAGAGTACTGGCTTGCTGAAGGCAACAACCCCAAAAAACAGTGTCACCTAAGGTGTGTGCATTTGAGATCCAACGCTTCGTTCACCATGGAGATTCAAGCCTGAAGATCTAAAAGTATACACACATACAACAAATATGCAACACAAAAGCTAAACAATAACTAATGGATGACCAAATGCAAAAGCTTCTTATAAACACCACAATGAGAAAATCACATATGGTGGTCTCCCTTGCCGAAGGGGGCAGCTCAAATCCTCTCTTGCCCCTCAAATCCCAAAATCAGGATTGTCTCCTCAAAGCTTCTCCCTTAGCTTTTATCTCAAAGCCTCAAATTTCCTCCTAATGGATAGGAAATATGCACACATATATGCAAAACATCCTTTTTACTATAATATCTCATATTTCTACATTTTTAGGAATAGCAGATAATTCTTCCACAGTCCATTGAAATAAGTTGAAAGAGTTTCTGGATAAAACTGTGTATAAGTGTTTAGCATCAACATTTTGGATCACACTCCTCTTCTTTATAAAGATCATGATTTGTAATCTATCTAATATTTTTTCTCTTCTTCATCCTGATGATGAATCACAGAGTGTGATTTGAAACTTCATTCTAAAAACTCATGCACAGTTCTATGCAGAAACTCTTTTAATTCACATTTTCAGAACTTCAATTAATTACATAATAATTTTGTCCTAATGGCCTACTTTTGGTGCCAATAAATGTATTCCAAGTTTATAAAATTATATGTATACATGAAGAGTTCTATGAATTATTCCATATATGCTATGCTTATGGAAAATTTTTCATATCTTTGTCTTTTCATTTGGATCAGTACTTTGCTTACCAAATGCTGTATATTTGGACTGCAGGTGTGTTCTATTTTTGTTTCGTGATATCCTTCATGTGTGTAAAGGAATTTGAGCTGGGGGCAGTGGCTGGTGTGCCTATTAGCTATTCTCCTGTTAGTGTCTATGCAACTGCACCTTCAGATATACCAAGTGACCTTTTTGGTCCCATACAAATTTCACCTACTGTTGTTCCCCGTGAAATAGCACCGGCGATGCCGATGCCGCCTATGTATCCATATTTTCCAACTGCACCCAATCCTGTGCTAACAGGTAAGTTACATTCATTGCATCAACCTTTTTAATATACAGATTTACTGGATTCTCGTGTAAATTCCTATTTCTCTCTTTGTTTGCAAAAGGGTTTTTGGCTTTTCAATGAAATTTTGTTTGTTTAGGACTTCGTCTGGGTTGTCATTTTAGGATAGATCTTGGTAATGGCATCTAGTTGGTTGATGTGAAATACTTTGAAATTTGTCTTAACATGGTTTTCTGAAGAAATTGGGTATCTTATATGGGTTTTTAAAAGCTTCTCTAAAATTTGTTTTGGTCTTTTTCCTTATGAAGGAAAATGTCCAGTCAATATATCTGCATTCACGCAAACTGTGGATCTGACAGCAGCTGATTGTTCTGCACCTCTTGCTACATACCTGGGGAATGTCATTTGCTGTCCACAGGTTCATAGTATGCTCAGAATATTTCAGGGAAAGCAAAGTTTGGCTAGTGGTTCATTGGTGCTAAACATATCAACTGCAAAGTATTGTTTAACAGATATTGTCAGTGTCTTAACCAGCAGCGGAGCAAACAATACAATTCCAGCCCTTTGCTCTGTAAAGCCTTCTAATCTCACTGGAGGTTCTTGTCCAGTAAAAGATGTGGATAATTTTGAGAAAATAGTGAATACAAGTAAATTGTTAGATGCATGCAGATCTGTTGATCCTTTGAAAGAGTGTTGCAGGCCAGTTTGTGAGCCTGCTATTGTTGAGGCTGCAGTTCATTTAGCCTCAAGAGACTGGAGTTCATTGGCAAAAAATGCTGCATTAGCATCCCCGGCAGAGCAAGTTACTTTAAATGATTGCAAAGGCGTGGTTTTTTCTTGGCTTTCAAGGCGCCTTGACCCGGATACAGCAAATAATGCATTTCGAATTTTGTATAGTTGCAAGGTTAACAAAGGTTTGTCATTCTAATTCACTCAACAGAAGTTTGATTTCTGTCTCAAAATAATTTAATCTTGATATGTTTTGAAGTGCATGGTTTAGCTTTCTTTTAAACTAGTTTTGGCTTGATAACTTCGAATGCAAGTTCACCATCAAGAATGTTTTAGTTTGTTTCTGAATTTTTGAATTGGATAGGTTATTTCATGCATAGTTTGAAACTATATTGTTGGATGAAAATTAATAACTCTACTACTCTAATTGGCGATAGATATCCTTTAATTCAATTTGTATGTTATCCAACAGCCTTCTTTGATGTAGTCCTTTAACGAGTTGATTAAATTAAATGAAAAGTGTTTATGTAATTGGCTAATAGGGGTGGTTGTTGGTGAACCCATTCCCCAAAAAATGATACTGACTGCAAGTAGAGTTTCAGAAAGTATTTGCCCAGAAAACATCAACAGGATACCAGGTGATGGCAAACAGAAAGAGAACAGACTTAGACTAACTCAAAACTGATTTCTGAAGATCAATCTAGACTAATACCAAAAAACTTGCTTGTGTATCTCCAAAGGACAAAGGAAAGAGTTTTGAACTCAAAAGATGAAGTCTGCTGCATGCAAGTATATAGAGGAAATGGACACAAATTATGCTTTTCCTTTAGACCGACATGGCCTATGCATGGCCCTTCTGCTGCAAAGTGTTTATCTTGAAGCTTATGTGCTTTAAGTTCCTACTCTTAAGGAAGGTGAGAGGAAATAGACTCAAATTATGCATTTCCTTTAGTCCGATGGCCTTTGCATGATCATTCTGCTGCAAATTGTTTATCTTGAAGCTTATGTTCACTAAGTTTCTGCTCTTAAGGAAGGTGCTTCAGCTGCATGAAGGATGCTATCAGCAGGTCCTTCCTTGTGGCCAGGTCTGTTGGATGCTCTACCTGTTTTGCAATTGATAGGCAAATAAACCGGAGAAAGAACATATGCGCCAACAAAAAACCAAATGAATCATTATGTCCACTCAAGAGATACCTGAATGTTTCTGTTATGTAAAAGCTTGAGGCTAAACATGCACTAGGATGTGTGGATGCATAGTATTTTTGATAGTATGATGATTGAAACCATACCCAGATATTTTCAGTTGAGCAACAAAGTTGTTAACTTGTTAACACTAGCTTCTTCTCATGTCTTCTCTTCAGATTCCAAAAGCTTCACTTTTTCTTTGAGTGTACCCAACTCTATGCCACCACCCTTAGTCCAAATAATGTTGGTAGATCTTCTTTGCTGTGAACAAATACATCTAAAAAGGCTCAAGTGTCCTTGCTATGAACCAGTTTACTAAACCAACTCCTGAATTCACGCTACAGGGATTTTTCACTGTCAAATTTGTTGGGCCGACTACCGACGCTGATTAATCTTGTTTTTTTTGTTTTGGTCCCCACTTTCTTCCTTTTGTGTTCTATTCCTATGGAACCTTATCCTTACATTTGCCCCTTCCTTGTGAAAGCCTTTCTTTTGCATCCCTGGGTATTGTCATGTTGTTCACATGCAGTCTGATTGATGGCTATGTGTTTACTTACACATCTAGTTGGTCTTCACATCTTGGTTTCAATCCTTAGAAATATCTGTTTCAGATGCTCTGTCCGTACCCTTCAAGGCTGACTTTTGATCTGGAGATTGTGTTTTGCCTTTGTCTTTCTTTGGACTTGGTCGGCATTCCTTGGTTTGGTCATGATTTCAAGTTGAGTTGAGTTGGAATAATCTCTTCAGCTCTATATTTCCTTTGGACCCGTAAATAAGTGTAAAAACCACTTGATTTGGTTTTAACACGGTTCTTTCTTGTCTTATCTGATTTTAACCTTTTAGGGGATAGTCCTAGCTTCCTAAAAAGTGATTGTAGACCCTAATTATCTTTGACTCTGATTTCTAGAGAGGTTGGATCATCATAGTAGTGGAATCAAAATGGTTTTGAACCTAGTTTAATATAGGTTCACATCTGGGTATGACTTTTCACCATGTTTTAATCAAAATCAAGACCATTTGTTTTAAAGGGAAGGTGACTTGATGTAATCCTATGATCTGGTTAAGTCAGGGTTTTGCATCCAGTTTCTGTGGAGTTTAAAGTCAAAGAAGTCCAAAGGAGAAATGAACATGAAAACATTTTAAAGCTGGTTTAATGAGGGGTTCACATTTGAGCTTACTTTTCACCTGAAGTTGAAGAATTCTAGCATTTGGTTGCTTCAAAGTCATCCCAAGTTGAATCAAGTTTACTTCAGTTTGGAGTCCATTAGTGAAAGGGCCCAATGGCTGAGTTGTTGTCTTGATTGGACCTTTTTTCACTGTAAACCTGCCCTCTTTTGATGGTGACTTGGGGATTCTTGATTTGTTGCAAGCTTCCTAGTGCCTTAAAGGGAAAGACAGATAGGATGTGAGATATTATCAAATCCTGTTTACCAGGGATTTTGTATCTGGATTTGCTTTGCACCACTTTGGTGCAAATTTCATACCTTTGTTGTTCCGAGTTGAGGACAGATGAAAACATTTTATGTAGCTAGGTTTATATTAAGTTTGGGTTTGATATTTTACCAAGGTGTCTCCATGATATTCTGTGGGGCCCATTGTGGCTTTGGAGGCTGTGACAACCATTTATCACCAGGTAACTTGCATCTGATGGTCTCTTGGTAGTAGCAGCTTTGCAGTGTTATATGAAGACTTTGAAGATTGAAGGGAGGTACTTGCCATGGTTCCAACTTCCAAGTGTTTGCCAAGGATTCTCATGTGGTGAACTTGATTACTCATTGGTACTTTGGGGGTACAAAAGCATAGCCATGCTTCTGGGGTGCATCGTAAACCATTGGTTTTCCCTGTGGGTGATCTCAGACATCATTTTGTCTGAGATTAAATTATTTATGCTAACTCCTGGAATTATATTTTTCTGTGTTTTTGCTTGCAGGTGCCATTTTGGGAGATGAGTTTGTGGATCCATTGGGAAATGAGGAGGGATGGTGTTTTTTCTGTCAGGGGAAGTGTGTAATTTGCATCAATGGATATTAGGGAGTTACAGTTTGACTTAGGTGCATCATGCCATTATTCAACAGTCAACTGATCCAAGGAGCCATGGGTGTGTGCAAATGCAAGTCTGGCGACGGCTGTGTTGAGTGATATTTGGGCAACTGAAGTCATATCTTTTGGATGCTAGTGTTTGTGATGCAAGATGATCAAATTTTTAAGTTCCTCATATTCTCGGCTTTTGCAATTGTTAATGGAAGCATAAGCAGGGAGACAAGTGTTGATTATCTGGATGGCTGTTCCTTGACTCCCTTGCTATGAATCAAAGTTCTTTTCAGTTAGCAATTTTGGTATATATTTTTACATCTTTTGTAACCTGCCTCCCCTTATATTTTATGTTGTTAGATGTTGTATGCCTCAGGTAAGCAACCTGTGATGGGATTTTTGTTTGTAAATCTTCTAAGGGTCTGTAATAGAAAACCTCTCAATAGAAAGAAGTTTCCGATGGTCAGCATTGTATTCTGGGAGTTGACTTTTTTACTATTTTTGGAATCACATGTTGATTTCTTATTGGGTTTGCATTTAGTCTTTGGTAGAAAGGTGCCTGTGCCTGGCCTCTAAATGTAAAAACCTTTTCAGACTGATGAGAGGGATATAATGAATGAATTCATGGATGGCTTAGTAATTTCTTATTATTTGATGTTTCTTCTATCTTTGCATATGCTTTAGAATCAAAATTCATTTAGACTGATGGGATATCTAGAGCATGCTTTGGTTCTTCTACCTCAATAGGAGTGAAGACTCGAACTAGACACAACTCGGACTGATTTGATCTCTGTGTAAAGTTTGCAGCATCACTGTAGGTTGTTACCCTTTTGACTCTGTCAACCATGGAGGTCCTGGTCTGAATAAGGCAACTGATCAGATTATGAAAACACAAACATCTTTAGCTATAGGTTAGGATTAAGTGTTTCCATTATAGTACGACTGTTTGTGGGAGATTATATTTGACACTTAGATAGGGAATCTTCTTTGCAAACATCATTATTTTTGAACCTTGTATTTTCTGATGTGTCTTATCTGTTGTTTTGAGATCCCAGGTCTGCAATTACAGAAAGCTAGCATGAGGGGTAATTGTTGATAAATTATAGGATTATCCCCTATGAAAGGTTTTAGCTCATTTGTGTGACCCTATTCCTTCATATTTCTCTTTGATTGTTCTGGATCTCAAGAAAGCCTCCTTTGGTTTTGTAGAGCCAAAATTATGGTCAGTTACCTGCTCTCATCAAGAGCCATATTGGTTTGCAGCTTGATGATGAACCTTGTTTAATGCTTTGCTTGACATTCCTTGGTAATCAACCTCAGGCAATATTTTAGGGTTGTAAGAGTAACACTAGGGAGTACCAATAGATTGGCACCATTGCTGGGGTTTGATTCAATGTTACTATCTTTCAATTCTATTGTTCCCTGGTCTTTTGATTACTCAACTTATTTGTGTTGTTATCTTGTACGATTGCACCAATTTGGTGCCATTGCCTGGAATTTCCTCCGTGAGTTTTTTAAATCTTCCCATATTGCTAATTGAATTTTCTTAAAGCTTGTTATACCTCCTTGAATTTTCTCAAAGCCTGGTGTAACTATCTCTCTGCTAGTTTATGGAGCCTGAATTTTCTGACACTTGTCATAAAATTTGTAAGCCAAACCACCCAACAACTAACATGTCACTGTACTAAACATTTTAATTACTAAAATCACTAAGTTAGATGACTTTATTACAAAATGTAAGCCTTATTTCCAACACTCCCTCTTAAGGTTTACACTACAAAAAGCAAAACAGAAAACAAAAACATTCTGAGTCCTGACCAATCATAACTTCATATTCTTCAGAATCTTCTCTTTGAAATTCATGATTCCTTGGATTTCATCTCCCCAAACTCCAGTCACAGATCTATTGAATTTATTGACAGCCATCCATGCTGAGCTACATCCGTGTGCTCCATCAAGTTGTTGCATGACACTCATCAGGGTATAATTCCCTGGATCCACAAACTCTTGAACTATCTAGGCATTTATCCATGCTGAGTTTCATCTACACTAGATCCTTACCTGTCTCTAAAGTGCGAACTTCCATCTTCAAGCATCCATGGTTACAAAATTGCCAAGCCTCCCCACTCAAAGACGGGAGTAAAATTTGGTGGTGTTTCTCAAACAGAGTACCATCTCTAAGTGATAAGCTCACTCAAGATGGAGGAATTCCTCCTATATCTGATGCTTCCAGCCTCTTTGACATCTTTGTGGTCTATCTGCCCAATGTAATTTTTGTCTTTTGGAAGCCCCATTAGGTCTAAAGCATGAACGGCCAGAAGAATACAAGCACATGATGACATGATAAAATTTTGTATTTAAGGTGGCAATTCAACTAATAATACACCTTTTACAATAAATTGCTCCAAATATAGAACAGATGAAAAAATATCCTGTAAACAAACATGGACAAATCCTCTATACTGATAATATGGAAGAAGTGTCGTGACTTCCCTGTTAAAGTCAAACCCTTAAAAGTCCAACACCAACCATACTATACTATAAATATTTATACGTCTCTTTATTGCAATATCCTTATTTCTCCAAATCAACATAAAATTTCTAAATTTTGGCGACCATCTTATTATTTAATCAGATCAAAATTCATGTACTTCCTCAAAACTTAAGATTTCGTTTTGAAATTTTATCTCCACCATAGGCATCCATCTTGGAAATGAAGTGAAAAACTTCAATGCACTGAGTAGTAAACAAATAACTGCATGCAGCATTAACAATGTTGCAACCATGGAAAAATATTTTATGCTTGCAAATTGTGTATACTTTTTATCCTCAGGCATTGGCTGTACGGCAAAAGAAATAGCAGACATTTATTTGTTCTGTGAAGAAATTAAATAAGAAATCTCTCCAGCTGAACAAGGATCCATGATAGACACTTGGGAGTTATTATTTCAGGCATGTATGAATGTTGATTGGTGCGCTTTCATCCAGATTTTCAGTTTAAATGTCAGTCCCCACGTTAGATTTCTACCATTCGTGCAGAATGATGGGTCTATCTTTCAATGCTGAACAGTGTTTGATATCTCCTGCTATTATGTCAGATCTCCATGTGTCCTTTTAACCTAAAAATGGTGCTTCACACAAGATGCAAGATGAAACCACACAAAAGATTGTATTCAACACCTTTGCTGGTAAGTGAACAAATCAAAGTTGTTAATGAGAATATCAATTTGTAGGCTTCATGAATAACTCTCCAAGGTGGCTGAAAAAAATGTGGGTTGTATAACTACTTTATCCTCCTTCCATTTCTTCCGTAACTGTTTATGACTAATAATATGTTGGAAAATGGTAGAATAGGACATTGAAAGATATTAAACCATAACACAGCAAGTAATAATCATAATTATATGTTATTTGAGATGGTCACTCTTACTGTCTGTTGGTGTGTGTTTTATGACAGACAACACAATAAAATACCAGGGCTACTCTATCTTCTCCTGATCAAAATCTTCGATGTGCTAAACAGACGAACTGTGTGATCACAAAGACAACTCCAAGGTTCCAAAATGTGTGTGGTTTTTCTGTTCATGATAGACTCTTGTGGTAGGATGATTTGCTGAAAGCCTCTAAGGGGACTTACATAGTTACCCAAGATTTTTTCCTTCAATGGATTTCCCTTTTCCTTTTTTTTGGGATTTTTGGTTAACTCTAAAGATTTTGAAATTAAAGTGAAAAAGAGGAGGGTTTAGGAAAATAATTTAACAACTCCACAAGGAAGGTGCTATCTTCTGAGGTACTTCAAAAGATTTTCACAATAGAAGTCAAATATATTTGAAGCGTTTAGACTAACCTTGCAAAATAATTGAAAATCATCCAACTATAAAAGGTATGAACATATTCATTCCACATAAAGCTTTCCCATCAATTCCTTCATTCAATCTAACAGCTTGGAAAATAAAATCTACTCTAAGTGAGAGACATAAACCATGCAACTTGCAAAAGATATTGAAATTCACCAACAACTGAACAATGAATTTACTTAAGCAGTTCTTATGCAACAATCTATGAATCTCCCCCTTACAAATGAGAGGAGTGGGATTTATATAGGAGTTAAAAAACAAATGAAGGGCCTAGATCAATTTAAGATTGACGGCCAAGATTAAGACAACTATACCATAATTAGGGTTTACAATGCTTATCTAATGAGAACCAATGAAAAATAAACAACTCATCAATTGCTTTCTTCTAGAAGAAAGCATCCCTTATCCCTTTCATTATCAGCAAATTTGATGAATCTGGCCACAACTTGATCAAGTTCACCTATCATGACACTTGGCATGATATCAACCCTGTATTCAATCATATCCAACTCATCAGCATAGGTGGCAAACATATCTGTCTAGTTAGATCCCTGTTTTTGAAAGCTATCCTCAATTTATAAGAAAGCTGATGCCTTGTGTATGTGTTATCCAAGGATAGGACCTGCAAGAGTGAAGAAGTTATTCTGAACCTTGACCTTCAGGTTTTCCAAATTCATATCTCTTTCCCGAACTTCTTCTTGATCAAGCACTTCTGTAACTATAACTACAATGAAGACTTTGTCCAGAATTTCTCTGATTACCTCCTCTATCTTGACATAATTTTCCTTTACCATTTCCAATACCTCGGCTCTAGCCACCAGTGCTTTGTACCACTTGCTGAAATCATATGCCTCACCAACTTTTATCACTTTGGCATCCACCTATTCTTGCTTAGGAATTTTCTTTAAGGCTCTCAAGCATGGGATTGTCTTATTTTGGACATTCTGAAAATCTTCCCATAATTTTGTTATATCTTGGATCCTATTCAAGAAAAAGGTGGTCTGATCATATATTGTTGCCAAATCCTTCACAAATTTGATAGCTCTGCCATTGCTATCTTCAACCCACTTTTTTGTTTCATTAGCTATTACTTTTACTTCCTTGAGTTCATCAATTGATCCTTGTGTAAGAGCCAAAGGTGAGGTGAATGAGGCCTCTCTTCTACTGATAGGATTTATCAAATGCTGTACATACTTTCTCAGTTGTTCATGCTCTGTCCTCAAATTGTCCTTTTCTTCTTCCTTCCTCAATCTTTCCTTGATCGCCCCCGACAAAATCATCCAGCTCCCGAACCTCTTGCTGTTTCGTGATTGGGCCTAGGTTGATGGTTGTTATTTCTTATTCCTGAGTGATGTCTTCCTTCGTTTTATCAACCTTTGGTACTGCCACTTGAAGTGAATGGAAGCCCGCCTCATTTCTTTGAATCATAGAATAATTCCTTGCCTTCTTTTCTTTGCCATGGGACATTCTGGTTAGGAATATTTCTGTATCTTCCTGGTTCAAGTGCAACAAGTACTTTGTCTTCATTCTATCCTTTAGCCAATCAGGAACTGTAGACTGCTCACCATCATTGTCTTCTATGTTAGGTTCCACTGCCCTGAGTGCAGATATCACCCTTTCCTAGAATTCTCCACCTAAGATATCAATCTCTATATTATCCAATTCTATTGACACATGGGAGAAATGGATTGGTTCTCCTGAATTTTTTGTTGACTGGGACCTGCATTCTGCTCCTTACAAAATTGAGAAGGAATTTCCCTCTCAACTCGTGGTTCATTCTCAGCAACAGATGTCCAATTCTGATCCTGGAATAATGCCTCCCTTACGAATGAAGTATTCGTAGTGGAATGTGCTTGATTTGATTTCTTCTTCTTCTGAGTTACAACTTTCCTTACTTCTATCCTTAGTGAGCTTTCAGTTGTATCCTTTCTTTTATTTGAACTTTGGCTTTCAAGTTCCTTTGTACTGTGTGCTGCTTCAACATTCTCTATGCTACCCTTCAAATCATAAGTGAAAACCACTTTCCTTTCCCTTGGCTTCTGAAGTTGCTGATCTGGTATACTTGGTAACTGGTTCTATTAATATGGACAAGTCTGTAAGTTTAGAGTAAAATCATTTGATCGGAGGAAGATCCTCATCTTTTTCTTCTTCATAACATGGTTGTATGCAATCTTTATCATCTTCTAACTAATTAGGTATTAGGAAAAGCTCAGATGCTCTTATTAAATTCACTGGTATCCTTGACCATATCCTCCTCCTTGTCTCATACTCATCTGTTGAGTTGGACGAAAAGCATTCAACTTCTACTGCGTGTTTGTACTTCCTTCCATTAACTGTCCCAATGTGGTGATAGGGATCAAAATTAGCCCTGGATTTGTAGAAGTCAAGTGAATACCACTGCAATTCCATATCTGCTCTCTCAGCTACTTGTGCGGATGGACATGATTCGAGCATCTTTCCTATGAATAAAGAAAAAGAAACTCCAGCCTTCTTTTTGCCTCTTTGAATCTTCTCAAATGTCTCCAGCTGTCTTATGACTTCGAGCAACACTATTTTATTGGTAGGATAAACCGGAAGCCTGTAAGGACATCCTCCAAATCCTTGAACTCTGAGAAATGTGAACCTGGGGAATTGGATACATCATACATCAAGACCCAAACTTGTTGATCAAATCCTTGGTGGCCTGCGATAATCTCTAGTGAGTGCCTCCTTGCAACTTCCTTGTGATATGCATTAAAAATGCATCATTGACTCTTTTGAAATGAGTCCTCTCCTTCGAATGCAGCCGTGGATAACATTTATACACTTTAATTTGATTACTCCTGTTTCCCACCTCGCCTATGCAATCCAATCCAGGATACTTGTAAGCTCGTGCAAGCATGTAAATTAGATAGGAACTCATGGAGAAAGCTCTAGTGTGCTCTAATCCTTTCAGCTTCTTATCAAGATTATCAGTGATTATCCTAGCCCAATTGATCATCTTCACTCCACTAGTGATTTCTTCTATGAAATAGAACATCCATGGCTCGAATGGAGAAGCTTCAGGATTTCCCTTAATTTTGTTGAGAAGGAAGATGATATCTCCATACTTCTCCTTGAAGTCTGTTTGGAAAAGCTTTTTGGGCGTCTGCTATGATGAGCTCTAGGCTTTTGCAACCACTGTTTATTGATGGTTTTTGAACAAGAATCAGAATTTGCTTGAAAAATCTTGATGGCTTCATCTTTGGTTTTGTAAACAGTCGAATGGTATTCGGGAATACCGAATGCTTCTTTGATAGCCACTTCTCGAAGATAGGCTAGAATTTTTCCATTAGGTGCTACGATTTGTCTCTCCATGATATTATAATGCGTGGCACATTCTACGATCAATTCGTTGCACTGCATTGCTGGTGGAATTAAATAAGTCCATCTCTCATCATTCTTTGAGATACTGCTGTAGAAACAATTCCACCAAGTTTGTACATTCTTGAAATCTTCAAGATCCACATCAGCAAGGTTGGTGTCTCCAACTCTCCTCCACTTTGATGAAATCTTGGAATTGAGCTGCATTCCTTTATTCTTGAACTTCATCTGAATTTTCGTTGAAATTCCTCCTTGAGCTGCCATCTGTCTCCTTCAAGAAAACTAATGTTTGAAAGAATATTTGAATAATCTTAAGTTGGATCCTTATTCTAATCAGTTATTACTTCAAGATTTGTCTTCAATTCTTTAAAAAATAAAATTTAACTTTTAACCATGAATTAGGCATGAAAACATGAAAAAGCAAGAAAAGAACTTGCTCAAGACTTAGACAAATTCACCAAATCTGTCCTAATTCTGAGAATTTCAGAATGAAATCTTGAAACTTTATGAAGAATTCCTCGTGAAACTTCATGAAGGATTCTTTAACTCTCTCTCTCATCCTGATGATGGATCATGGAGTATGATTCAAAACCTCGATGCTAAAAATTTACACACAATCAGACCAAAAGCATATTTGTTACATTTCATGGATTGTGGAAATTTGCTATCATTAACTTGCTTAAAAATTCCATATGACTGTAAAAAACAGAAGAAGAATAATGAATGGATTCACCTTATATTTATAGGGAATCAGGGCTAAAGAGGATCGATCCCAGCCCTGTGTTTTTTTTAAATTTTTTTTATGCCCTATTCGTCATGGTTCAATTTTCTAGAAGAAAGCACCTTGTTTTTATATTTCTTTCCTTCTCTCAATTTTCGTTATTTTTAGGGATAAAAAATATTGCTTCTCTCTTATTTCTCATAAAAAATAGGAGATTAGCATTGTTTTGTGTGTTTTTTCTTCTCTCTTATTTCTCATAAATCCTTGCTTCTTTTTGGATCATCTTCCCTAAAAATAGCCATTGCTTTCTTCTAGAAATTGATTCCTATGTTTAGTTGTTTTTTAGCTTTTATGGTTTTAAAGCTCTTTCTCTTATTCTTAATTTCTTTCATTCACAATTCTTTTCATTTAGGAATACTTTTATGATGACAACCATTTCTTATTTCTCCACCATGGATCAAATTTTGTGGTCTCCTATGGATTTCTTTTTTATGCTAATTCTTTTCTCTTCTTTACAAGTTGGAATTCATGGTATATTTTGGATTTCTCCATATTCACAAATCAGACTTAATGGTGTTTTGAGGATTTTCTTTGTGGCAGATCGGATTTCATGATTGATCTTGAAAAGTGTTTATGTTTCTGCTCCTTCCCAAATTGAATTTCATGATCTTTCATGGATTTCTCCATGATTTGACATCTTTCCTTAATCTCCCAAGATCGGACTTTGTGGTGGATTTTGGAGAGTTCTTTGGAACTTTTACTTTCATTTTGGGCAGACTTTGTGACTGATCAAGGATTTTCTTTGATCAAACTTTCAATATTCCTTCCAAAACCTCTTTCCAAGCTTATTGTTTCCACTCACAGATTTTCTCCTGCACTAGGTACTTTTCTTTCCCATCCTAGGGGGACTTGCTCATGAATTGTGAATTTTTTCATGACTTCAAAATTTTCAATAGCCTTCCAAGATCAGACTTTGTCATGAAATTTGGAAAATTCTTATTTTTCTTCCTTAAATCAGATTGAACTTCAAGAATGATTATGGGTTTTCCCTATGTTGAATGAATCTCCTTTGCAAATATTTCATTCTTTAGGGTTTGGATTTTGCTCATTTTTCAAAAACTTCTTGCTTTCCTTCTCCGAACTTCTCATTTCTTTTCCAAGATCAGACTTCTTGCCAAGTTGAGGATTTTATTTCTTCTCCATTCTTCAAGGCACACTTGATCCCATGTTATGGAGAAATTCCATATTTGGAAAAAATTTCATCTCTCACTCAAGATCGAATCTTTGATGAATTTAGGGGTTTCATGACCTTTTCCTTGCTTTCATGGATTTTCTCGTGTACTTGGAGATTTTCTCAAAAAATTAACACAATCTTTCTTGCATTTCTTGGCTTTTTTTTCAAAAATGATTTTGAAAGTAAGGATTTTCATGCTAAGACAAATTTTACATTCCTTCCTAAAAATAAAAATTTTGAAAAAAAAAACAAGAGCAAGAAAAAAGGCAGATGAGAAATAAAAGCAAACCCTAATCAACCCTTCAACACAAAAAATGACACTTTTGGAAAAAAAACTTTCTAAAAATAGAAAGTTGTCAGAATTGAGTCTAAGCAATATCGATCTTCATCCCTTGGCCATTCTGAACAATTTTGTGATGTCAAAATTCATTTTTGGTTATGCTTTCTTCCTTCCACTTTTTGATGACACTTTCCCAACTCAAAGATTGACCTTGACAACCCTAAACTCCTAAACTATCACTTGACAAAGACTAGAGATTGAAACAAAAACACTGACACCTAAAACTCTAAAAAAAGAAAAATTAGGGGTCCCCATTTACAATGGGGCGATGTGTGTGATAAGGTCACAACACTATCATACATCACAAAACAGCTTTTATAAAATTTTCTCAAAATATAACTACCCAAACCACTTTACAACTAGTGTGGCAATAAATATTCTAGTTACTAACATCATTGAGAGTTGTCATAATTGACTCTAAGCAATATCGATCTTCATCCCTTGGCCATTCTGAACAATTTTGTGATGTCAAAATTCATTTTGGGTTATGCTTTCTTCCTTTCACTTTTTGATGACACTTTCTGAACTCAGAGATTGACCTTGACAACCCTAAACTCCTAAACTATCACTTGACAAAGACTAGAGATTGAAACAAAAACATTGACACCTAAAACTCTAAAAAAAGAAAAATTAGGGGTCCCCATTTGCAATGGGGCGATGTGTGATAAGGTCACAACACTTTCATACATCACAAAATGACTTTTATAAAGTTTTCTCAAAATATAACTACCCAAACCACTTTACAACTAGTGTGACAATAAATATTTTAATTACAATTGTCATTGAGTCACTAAGGTGACTTCATTACAAATTGTAAATTTATTTTTGACAACTAGACTGCTAAATGCAAAAACCTTTTTAGACTAATATTAGAGATATAGTTGATAAATTTATGGATTACAAAGTAATTTGGGTATGTTGTGGAATGAAAATATAGTTAAATTGATGGACCCCTAGGGCATTCTTTGGTTCATTTATCTCAGGTGGAGTGAAGATTTAATTACACACAACTAGGATTGCTTTGATCTATAGGGCAAAGTTATTTGGTGTGGACATGGTATATTTTCTAGCTTGTTTCACCTAAGTTGTCGATTCTGGTTCTGATATGGGTTTGGCAAATTTTTTATTTCCTTGGGTTTGGTTTTGGGTTCTCCTGTACGCACACACATATATTTCCAATATATATATAAATATGTATACATATTGATATATTATAAATTTATATATGCATCATACATGTTTAAACATATAATAAGAATAATAATAAGTTAGAAGCGTGATACTCTTAAATCCTTAATTGCTAATAAAATTATAAATAAAATACATTGAATTTATCAGATCCATAATTTGCAAAAGTCCCAAAATGTATTTGCAAATGGATTTTTTAGAGTGCAAAATAGTCTTTTACAGGATGTAGGGCCCATTTTTTGGTACCAACAGGTGTGAATCCGCTTGGGTTTGGTCCGAGTGCGGCTTGGACACTTGGGTTCCTGCCATAGGAACCCAGATTGAACTTGGAAGAGAATCGGACCGGAACCCGACCTTGAATAGGGGAACTCGGTTACTTAGTATTTTATTTTAGGACCTATTCACACCTAATTACTTAAGCTTATTTTGCTGATTTATTTCTTGCCTCTCATATCATAGTAATTCATTTTTTGTGTCTCATATCATATGGCTAAGATACATGATCTTAGTTTGACCTAGGGTTCCATTTTGGGTTTAATCCTTGCCTTTATAGCAAGGTTATCTTGTTTTATTTTTATCGTACTATATTCATTTTTTTGGCAATTTAATAATTCATTCTATTTCATATTTCTTGTGAAAGGTTTTGGGTCTTGTTGCACTTGTGAGTTTTTTCATAACTTGAACTTGGTATTAGAGCTTTAAATCAATAGTCTCCCTTCTTGTTTTTCAAAAGTTTGGGCAAGGAATTTTTATAAGAAGCCTCCTAGAATGAAATAGACCTCATGATTGTGTTCAAAAGGCCCAAAAATCTCTAAATTTATTATGCCCAATGGACTTTGTGATGAAAATATTTCAAGCATTTTTTTGGAGTTGTCTGTGCAATTAGTTTGCCATTTTGTGATCATATGATTGCTATTAATACATTTCGAATAACATGTAGGGAATATTCTTTGGTTGTTAGAGTTGTGCAGTTTCTTGCATTAGCTTGTATTGCTATTGCTGTCATTGTTTGGTACAATTTTTTTTTAAATAAAATAAAAAATGGTTTTAGTAAAAAGCAGAAATTTTTATTTTATTAAAAAAATTAAAAAATTATGGGGGTTAGGGTTTTGCACCCCCTCCCCTCCCCACGCAAAAGGTGGCATACAATGGGCTCATGTGTCCCTCTGCTGTGATAGGGATGGTAGACCTCTTGAGCCCCACCTATAGTAAGTGCAATGGGTTGAAGGTTGGGTATTGCTCCCTTGCTAGGGTGTTCAAACTCCTATTGTTTTTAATAATATTTTTTTATTTTGTAAATAATATTTTTTAGTAACCACCATGGCTATTTGTATAAACCACCAACTTTGGTGGTTTCTCCAAATGTAACGGCCTTTGCCATCTTTAGTAGTGCCCATTGGTTTTTAGCGGTGATATCCAATTTGATAGAGTAACATGTATTGACATATACCTAATTTCCATAATTATATACCAATGCTGAACAATATTGCATTAAAAAGGAACATATGCTTATTCATTTTTGTCCTCAAATGTTTCAATGTACAAGTGTGCCTTTTGCAACTGAGTTTCATAACTCTGAACTTGAAGCAGTATCTAATGTGGGTTCAGTGAATTGGTTGCCAAAAAGTGTCAATTGGCAGTGTATTTTGAAAATCTGTACCCGCGTTTTGTACCGTCCTAGTATGGGAATAGGGTTACCAACCCAGAGAACGCGTCCTTGTGGAGCACAATTGGTGCTTTGGTTTTGCTTTAGAGGGAGTTGTCTATTCAATTTTGTTCTATTGAAATATCCTGAACTAGTATATTGTTTCAAATCTGATTTTGGTTTTCAATTTTTGCCATGTTTTGCTACATTTCATTGCAAAATAACATGCAAACATGTAAACTACACATGCAAAGGAAACAATATAAATTTCCAAGGAAATAAGCGATTACAAACACAAATCTATTGATAATGATTCTGATATAAAACATGCATGGCTGTTACATCAAATATACACTTGTTACAATGCTAGAACATGCATAAATTTTCCTCCAAAACCTGTTTAAAACAATGCAAATCTGCTCAATGATGAACCTTGAGTGAGCCCACCTCTCAAGTAGTGTTGGGTTTCCGTCCAACCATCCTCAGATATGGCTGCTACTGTCAAACCAGCAACAATGGAGAAAGTATCAAGTATCAAATCAACATATCATAGTACTTGGAGAAGGAAGGAAACCCCTTAAATAGATTTTCTAAACCACCTTTGGACCCCAAATCACAATGTGTGATTCTTGATAAACTTTTCCCTTCTCCAAGAGGTTCATCCCACTTCTAGAAGGCTTAATAAATAAAATAAAGTCATTTTATAACTTTTTCTTCATGATAAAGTCACTTTATATTTTATTACCTTCTTAATAAAGTCACTTTATGACTTTATTTCATAACTTAATTCACTTTGTTTTCTATAATTTAATTTTATAACCCAAAGTGACTTTTCCCTTATAATATTACTTTATGGGCTCAAAATAATATTATTTATTTCTCCATCAATTAATAATTGACAATGCCAGCCTCTCATCCCTTATATCTTTGAAGTAGCCTACTGATATGACAAAAGAATAGGCTAATCAACACCTCAATGATCATTGAGGAGAAGGGGACATTATAGTCCTCCTTGGTATTGCTTGCCTTCAAGCAATTTGCACTTGCATGCTGAAACCAAATACCGGGATCCTATATCAACCTCAGGAATACTGCTCCACGAAAACGCTGTGCTACTTTGATATCAAGTCCAATACACCACAAACTGTCAAGCAACATAATGGAATCCATGTGAAACAATACACCCAACCGGTCAATACCTGGATCCCAAATATAGAACTTTCTGTATGAGATGTAGTAGTCTAATACCAAGAAATCATCATTAGTCATCCAACCATACATGTAGGCCAACCAAAGGATGTGATGAGCAACTCTCACATATTAAAAAATCAATAGACTAGGCCACCACATATTGCTATTATATCTCAAACCAGCAACAAATAGGATGACAATTATGTCATCATACCAAGGAAAAAGTAGAAGACTCATCTCATGAGGATTTTCCATCAGGTAATCGTGTTCCCACACATTCCAATGCATACCCATAGCTGATGTAGACCTAAACAATTTTGAAAATGTAGTGGACAGCCATATAGGACAGTCACTTATTACTAAACAACCCATGTCATTTGGCTCAAATGCCAAACAATATGCAAGTGTACTAGGTGCCAATATCAAATTTGGAATGTAGATACCATTACCAACACCCAAAGTCAACTCATGAGTGGCTGGTCCACTAACAGTAACTTCCATAGAATCATTATGTCCACCAATAATAGAAATTTGTTGCAGGGGAAACTTGGCTTGTTGGGCTATCAAATCAGCTTCCTTTGCCTTCTCAATCCAACTCTCAACCATTACTTGGGGACTGATTTAGTGCTATTGTTCCAAGATGAACAAATTCAGTCCTCTTGGAGGATGCATCATCATCCAACGACTCATGTTCATCTTTCAAAACTTGAATGCCAGCATTAGGTGACTCATCACATTATCTTCTCCATGATCATGGGCTGCATTACCTTGAGGATGAAGAGATATATCACTGCTGTTATAACAATCAACACAATTGTCATGCATTTGTGTCGTGCCTTCAACTTTTATAGGCACCTTTTTATTGGAAACTTCATTTTCAACACTTGCACTTTGAATGACATGTTTGATTTTTCTTCATGTGTATGAATTGTGTCATCATTGGAATTAACTAACACACTAGAAAGTGCATTGTGGTCACCCAAAGAATCCACACCATCATTATCCATATCAATCTCATGCTTAACATCAAGAGAAGTCATGTTTATCTCTCTTCGAGAATCCTCTTTGCTAAAACCCTCATATGGCTGAAGTGAACTCCTGGCTTCTGCTTCAAATGAATTCTCAGCATTGGGATGATCTATATGCTCGTCATCAGCGACTTCAATGCGTTCATCATTATTATGCCTCTTATCCATCTTTTAAGGTTCTTCCAAAAGCCTTTTCTCTAACAATAATGTCATATCCAATTGATATTTTTGAAATGCTTGAAAGAAGTCATTCATACCATTCATAAGTTTTTCCATATGTCAATCATTTCTTTGTGGAGTTTCACTATTTTTTCTATCCCTTTCTTTAGCTAGTGAGGCAGGAAGGAAAGTAGGTAACAATCTCCCTTTTTTAATTTTAGCCATTGGTGTAACCTTTTATACCTTTGTTGTAGATGTTTGAATTTTGAAATGAATATTGAATTTGTTTCCTCGGTTCCTAGCAATATACCTCTGAATTCATTCACTATCACATGAGTCAAAATACTAACATACAAAGTAAACCCACCTTCTGGAATTGCTCAAAACTAACATGCAATGAAATCCAAAAATTTGTACCCTTGAAAATGGCATGCAAAAGAAACCCACTTCATTAAACTGATTTAAAAGTAACATGCAACCATCTGGGTATCCACCAAACTGTTTTGCAACACAATTCCACTAACCAGGTTTGCTTGAAAATAACATGCAATGGTAACCCTCTTCATAAACTGCTCCTAAACTGACACCCAATCATCTGGGTATTCACCAAATTGCCATGCAATAACATCCGACACACATGCAACTACAAAATCTGACATGCAATTGAAAAAGTTGACATGCATTTGAAAAATCTGACATGCAACCACACAAGCTGGCAGGATTTGTGGCTCTGATACCATTGTAATATCCTGAACTAGGATATTATTTCAAATGTGATTTGGGTTTTCAATTTTTGCCATGTTTTGCTACATTTCATTGCAAAATAACAACATGCAAACATGTAAACTAAACATGCAAAGGAAATGATATAGATTTCCAAGGAAATAAGTGACTGCAAATACAAATCTATTGATAATGATTCTGATATAAAAAATGCATGGCTGTTACATTAAATGTGTTGTTGGTACAATGCTAGAACATGCATAAATTTTCTTCCAAAACCTGATTAAAACGATGCAAATCTGCTCAATGATAAACCCTGAGTGAGCCCACCTCTCAAGCAGTATTGGGTTTCTGTCCAACCAGGAATATCCAAGGGTTGCAGTCCTCAAATATGGCTGCTACTGTCAAACCAGCAATGATGGAGAAATTATCGAGTATCAAATCAACATATCATAATACTTGGAGATGAAAGGAAATCCCTTAAAATAGATTTTCTAAACCGCTTTTGGACCTCAAATCACAATGTGTGATTCTTAATTAATTTTCCCCTCCTCTAAGAGGTTCCTCCCACTTCTAGAAGGTTTAATAAATAAAATAAAGTCATTTTATAACTTTGCCTTCATGATAAAGTCACTTTATATTTTATTACCTTCTTAATAAAGTCACTTTATGACTTTATTTCATAGCTTAAGGCACTTTATTTCATAACTTAAGGCACTTTATTTTTTATAATTTAATTTTATAACCCAAAGTGACTTTTCCCTTATAATATTACTTTATGGGCCCAAAATAATATTATTTATTTCTCCATCAATTAATAATTGACAATGCCAACCTCTCATCCCTTATATCTCCTAAGTAGCCTATCGGGATGACAAAAGAATAGGCTAATCAACACCTAAATGATCACTGATCAGAAGGGGACATTACATCTATATACTAGGTGGGTGCAATGGCTAGTTACCCTTACATTTCAGTGAGATGAAACACATGCCATATAAACACTCTTGCATTTCTATTTATTGAAGTGACTTGTGGTTCCAATTGCTTGATTATTGCCTTGTTGCATACTTGTAGTATATTGGTGTGAATACTCTATTTGTGCATTGGTTGAGTAGTGTTGTTGGGGTCACACATGTATTCAAGTCACTCATGTAGAATTCTCTTTGATCTTGATTTTCATCTTGATTCTATATGAGGTTCTTAAGCTTCTATACTATAGCATTTATTCTTCGACAGTTGTTTGTAGCTTCTTTATGCTTTAATGGTGTGCTTCATCTTCATCTTCATGTTCCTGTTCCTACCGTTGTTGGGACAACTCTTTGAGGCTTATTAGCCCTCATGTTTTTTCAATCTTGGTGATGGAAGTGATCTTGAGAGGTCATGTTGAGTCCTCTTTCCTTCACTTTTTCACATTTTCTTTGCATTTTTTTCTCTTTTGGAGTGATATTTATTTCCACAGTTTTTCCATTTCTCTGGTTGTGAGGGATATTTGTACATGGTTGCATCGCTACAATTCGTTGCCAAGAACCATTTTTTGTTTTCTACGCGTTGTTGTGTACCTCTCTATGTTGAATTTAGGAGGATATTGATGTGAATAGGGTATGTTATCTAGCTAGTTTCACTTTAGGGCCTATTCCCACGTAGTTACTGAAGTCATTTGTTTTTTGTGGCTCATATCATAGATATTGTAGAATTAAGACAATTGTTACAATCTTAGTTTGTCCTAGGTTTTTAACTAGGGTTTTATCTTTGGTTTTATAGCAAGGTCATTTTATTGTATTTTTATCATACTACATACATCATATTTCACAAAGAAGCAAAAACTGCCAAAAATACATGATTAATTGCTAATATTGCAAAATGTGATTGTAGGCAATTTTATTCCAACATAATCAAGTTTAAAAAAAATTGTGGTCAATGTTTGTTGACTGATTTCTTTTGGTCTACACATTAAAGTCGCGTTTAAATCATGCACTAAAATTTGTTGCAGTTTTGATGCTTTTTTCCCATTCTTTGTTTTTTCTTTGCAACTGGTGTTTCCAATGTGTTTTTTTGTCTTGCATGGCACATTTGACATTGCAATTTAAAATTTTGGCATAGTTAATGAGTCACACATTATAGAATGCACACCATGAATTATATATTTATATGTATTTTTAAAAATATAAATTTTATATACTTTTAGTATATATTTGCAAATTACAAATGATACACACAAATTATGAATATTTTTAATACATACTAATATATTAAAACATATGTACAAACTTGTACTTCATTCTCAGGCTTCAAACACATACTCATTCTCAATACTAGGATTGGCAATTTTTTGTTGTTTGTTTAAAGTCAGTTTACTTTGTTTGGAAATCTGTCAATTTTCATTTTTCAGGTTAATTGTTAGCTACATGGAGTTTAGGCTCTTTGCCATTGAATAAAATGTGTGAAGCATAATTGTGTGATTTAAAGTTCATTTAAAATTTAATTGACTCCAATTGTACCATTTGGAAGTTTTAGGGTTTTAGGATATGATCTATTTCTAACATTATAATTAAAGGCCATAATGATTTTATTATATTAATATTATTATTAATTTAAATAAAGGAATTAAAAATTAACAATAGTCAAATCTAAAAGTGTGAAAGTTAATCATTTCAATGCTTTGGAGGACTCGCGGAGCTTGGTTAAAAGATATAAACTTATAAAATGTAGCCTAATGAAGGTTTGTGTAGTTTCAAAGGCTTTTAATTTGGGCTTGATGGCAAGGAATCTGCTTCTCAACCCCACCTTGTATCATGAAAGGTTGTTTTTTAAGGGTGCTACCCTCAGATCTTTCAAGGGGTGCTGCTCCTTGACTCCTATGAGGAGCACAATCTCTCAATCCCTTTCGGGGCACTGCTACCATTCCCCTATGAGGGGCATTGTCTCTTGACCGTGCTAAGGGCGGCCACCCTAGATCCTTGCTCATTTTATTTTCTCTCTATATCTCTATGCTATTAAAATGCCCTTAAATTAAAAATTAGGTTTTTCTCTCCTTTTTAATTCTTATGTTTTTTAACAGTAACATGATGAGTAAACATGAATATGAATAGAACACAGATAACATAGCAATTCAGATAAAACGCATAACACAATAAATTGGCAGAGAGATATAGCTTTTATTTTCATGTAATGCCTTTACAATCATAATCCTTGTTCTTGGTACCAACCCACAATATAAAGCACTCGACAGTTGGTTAAGAGTGCCAATCAACGGTTCCCTATTAACTACCCGAGAACTTATTTTTCATTACATTGCCTTTTATATAACACAACATAATTTATTATAATTGGCAAAATTGCTGCCAACACTCATGTACCGAAGGAGAAGCGAATGGAATTGGATGCCAAATGGAGACGTTGCATATTTGTTGGATATGGTGAGGGCCAGTATGGGTTCAGATTGTGGGATCCAGTTGACAAAAAGATAATTGGTAGAAGAGATGTCTTCAATGAGAAAACATTTCCAGCCATGCAAACAACAAGCAATACAGTCAAAAGAGTATGTGCCACTTTCAGCCTTTGAAAACAACAATTCACAGGAGCAAAATGGAAGTATTTTGTGGTGGTCTCCACAAAGTCAAATTGGAGGAACATATAATTCTATTTCCATGCCTCCTGTCACAAGAATTGGGGAAGATATTACTGATAACAGGTTGCCTCTACAAGGGAATGAGTCGCAGGAACATAGAAGAATTAATGACTTTTTACATCGATGGAATTTGGAGACAACAAATGATGGGGCTGTGCTTGGGCATAACGCTGCCCAGGGACTCCATATCTTGGCGTGAGTCAGCACAGGATAGTAGCTCACAAGAATTTGCTAGAACACTGTTTGGAGTAAACACTAACAACAACAGTCTGCACAGTTCTCTTGGCTCCTCATATGCTGAAGAGCCTGACCTCTCCACACGGCATAAGCAGCTGACAGATGGTTCAAAACAGCCATAGCAGTTTCTTGGGTGTAACATTAATGTGTCGTCATTGGATGATAAGTCAGAAATGTTAGAAAACAATACTGTGGTAAGGCAGCGTTCTGTTTAGCTGGTTCAAAACAAATTGCAGCCTCCGTTTTGCACATTACCTTGGTCTCTACCCAATGTGAATGAAAGTACCCTGTTTATAATACACAGGGAATAGAAGAAACTACTCGGTCTCATCCACCTGTCTCTGACTCTTCTCTGCATGTGGAAGCTCGTTCAAACACCCCACCTTTTAAATCATTCCCACAGTCTGGTTATGTAGTGTAGGATGGCAATCTTATGCCTTCAATAACAAAGGCAATTACTTAAGTTTCTCCTCTGCCATGACTTGGTTCAAGTGAATTGGCTGCCACACAACAGTTAGGGGTTAGGGGTTAATTCAGAACCAGGAGGCACGAGACACATAAGAGTGACAAAAGTGTTGATTCCCCTTTTCAGACAATTCAAAGGAAAACAGAGAATCAAGTTGCTCAACCGAGGAGGTCTACCAGGGTTCATTGACCCCCAACAAAATTTAGTGATTATGAATTGTTATTGTTTGATCAAACAGAGTCTGAATTATTGCTATCTGATCAGGTAGAGCCAGTGAATTATAGGGATGCTTGCAAAGATATTAATTGTGACGAGCAGATGGCAGCAATGAGGGATGGCACCAATGCAAGAGGAAATGGATGCGTTAATGGAAAACAATACTTGGGATAATGCAAAGTTTCTGCCTAATTGCAGGTTTAAAAAACCGGGGCAGGAACATCTCTATGAAGGTTTAAACGGAGTTTGTATGGGCTCTAACAAGCCCCAAGGAAGTGGTATCTTAAATTTGATCATTTCATGACTGAACATCAATTCATAATTTCATACGTTGTGAATCCGATCCATGTGTTTATTATAAAAAACTTCTAAATGGTGAGTTTGTTTTTCTTTTGCTTTATGTTGATGATTGTGTAACACCGGCGCAGGGGACGTTGGGACAGGAAAAAAAAGGGCCTCAATTTGGGGACGGCGGAGGGACGGGGGGATGGCGGCCGGGGGCTTGGGGGGGAGGAGTAGGGGTGTTGCATACTATACATATAGAACTTGAAATGCTAGTTATGAATGATGTTTCAATATAACATACCAAATTGAAACACTTGAATATAGTAAAATTGCAACACGAACCAAAACCATTGAACATTCAACATAGTAACATAGTACATACCCAATAGTAACATTCAAAAATTCAAATTCAAATTATCAGCAAATAGGATTTATATTAGTTCTATCAAATATCAATTATATCATAAAGATGATTACAATGAGTAGCATCATGCATGATATGAATCATGATCAATATCAAAATGAGTACAAAATCATGTCAAAATGACAAAATGTAGTGATGGGAGGACTGTAATCATCCCCCAAGCCAAAGTCCTCAGTCCTCGTCACTGGAACTATTTGACTCCTCACGCTCAAGTTTCGCGAAAGGAACACCAACCAACCCTACATCTATTTCTGCTGCAATCTCGTCCTCATCAATCTGAGATGGATCCTCTGGCTCTACATCCCATCGTGCTGTTGGGCTCTCTTTGTACACGCACTTCTCTGCTCTCTCAGAGGTAAGTTTATTCCTCTTAACAGAATGGATGAAGCACCCAAGCACCCAAGTACCCCTGATGTCCCCAATTACCCAAGTATCCCTGACATCCCCAAGCGCCTAATCACCCAAGTACCCTAGACGTCCCCAAGCCACCCAAGAGGTGCGGCGACGTATGGGCGGCGACGGGGGTACTTCAGTACTCTAAGTATCTGTCCTAGGGATGTCCTTGCACTGGTTACTCCTAGGTTTTGGGTCAGGTGCGTGTCCCCGGGTTTCATTGGTTGATGACATGTTGGTGATCGACACTAGCATGTGGGTTGCTCATCTTAGCTAACAGATTTGCAATGAAAGACTTAGGGGTAGCAAAGAGCATACTTGGGATGATCATTATTTGGGATAGACGAAAGAAAAAAATTAGATTGTCACAGAAGAAGTATATTGACAAATTTTGGATTGATTTGGTATGACAGGTGCTAAGATTGCAAACACTCCACTCACTAGTCATTTTTGTTTGTCTTTTGAAATGTGTCTCAGGACACAAGAAAATAAGACTTTATGAAAGGCATCCCATATTCATCAGCAGTTGGTAGTCTCATGTATGCCATGGTTTGTACTCATTTGGATATTGCTTATGTAGTGGGTGTAGTGAGTAAATTAATCTAGGTAAATCTCATTGGGATGCGGTCAAATGGATTTTAAGATATTTAAAAGGTACTTATGATTATGTTTTATGTTTCGGAGGGCATAATGCACAATTGCGAGGCTTTGTTTATTCTGATTTAGCTGGAGATTTAGACAAATGGAGATCCACAATAAGTTATGTTTTCATTTTTGCCGGGGCAGCAATTAGTCGGATTTCTAGATTGCAACCATCAGTGGCTCTTTTCACCACCATGGTAGAATATATGGCTCTCACCGAAGGAGCAAAGGAGATGATATGGCTACAACAGTTATTGAGCGATTTGAGATGCAAACAAAATGACTCCATTTTGCTTTGTGATAGCAACAACGCCATTCATTTGGCTACAAATTCTATATTTTATCGTTGCACTAAACATATTGAATTGTGATATCATTTCATTTGAAATGTGCTTGAAGAGGGCGAGTTACATGTTGGAAAGATTGACATTAAGCTTAATCTGACTGATGCTTTGACAAAGGTGTACCTAGGGAGAAGTTCGAATTTTGTAGAACTTCTCTCGGTGTTGTTAAAATCTGACATTAGGAGAAAAGCAGGGGAAAGTCTCTAATGCAGCAGATGTTGGACTTCAAGTGGGAGATTGTTGGATATTTGAAGTCCAACAGTCATTGTCTTTTCCCTCCAAGAGTCTTTTGACTATTCACATTTTGGATGAGGCAATCCTTCTTATATATTGGAATAGACTGCTGCTCTAATTGTATAGTAAAACTGAGATTAATAAAGAGTTTTCCCTGCTTAGAAAGTGGATGTAGCCTTTATGGTGAACCACTATAAATTCAGCATCTTTTCTATGCTTTTTTGTTCTCTGTGTTAATTTTGTTTCTGCGCATTTGTTTTGTTTGCAGTTGTTTATTTACATTAGCCACAATGGTTGATGAGAGTTTTGCAAAATAGCACTCAAAAACCTGGAGAAAGCCCAAAGTACCGATGAGAAACAGAGGGATAAATGAAAGCAGGGCTTTAATTTCATGCCGAATCACAAAGCGTATGCCATCATTATACATCTCGTCAACTGTCAGACTGTTAATTGCTTGTCATGATGATTGCATCAGATTATTAATATTAATTATAATTGTGACTCATTTGATATTGGGTCATGGATGAAGTTATCTTAAAAACATTCGGCTTGTTTTATTTTGTTAGGTTCTCTGTTCAAATTTTGTATATTAATTTTTAAATATTAATCTATGGTTATTTCTTAACAGCTGTCTGCAAACTGTCCCCAAAACCCACAATTTTTTTGAAACTGATGGAAGGGGATTGGTCCTTAATACATAATTGCTGTGAAACTTTAAATGTCAAGGAACCAGTCTCTAACCAGTCTCTAATGACTAATTATTTTTGGTGCGAGTTGAGCATTTAAATGGTTGATGCATTTTAAAGAATTTTGCAGCGATGACATGAAGTGGGAATTTGTGTATTTGGTTTATAGCACCGTGTTCTAGTCAAATTCATTCATGTTAACATTCCATTACTTGTTGATTTCTTAGTTGTATTTGCTAAGCTGGATAGCTTTCAGAAGGTTCTTATTCTAAATATGTTATAAATTCTGAAATTAATCTTGTCAATGTCAAAATATGATCATTTGTTTTTGTTGATTTTGCAGTCTGCCCCTTGTCATTTGAGGATACATCAGCAGTAGTTGAAGCTTGCAGTGGCCCATTTCCTTCTAATTCTTCGTGCTGTAGCACTGTGAATAACTACATTTTGACAATGCAAAAGCAAATGCTAATTACAAACAAGCAAGCACTGAACTGTGCTACAGTGTTTGGATCCATGCTACAGAAAAAGGGGGTTGCTACAGATATTTATGAATTGTGCGATGTTGACTTAAAAGACTTCAGCCTTCAAGGTACTTTTAGCCCACGAGGGTAAACAATGTCGAAGATTTTGCTGCAGTTTTCTCACAGATTAGAATTTACATTTTCTTTACAAGGTTGCTAATATTATGCTTTATTACTGGTGTTGCATGGGGCACAATTGAGAGCAGTGACTGGGCAGGAAGGTATAAATTGTTCTTTTTGTTGGTCTATTGTATAGCTAATAAGCTTTTATATAATAATGTAAGGTGTTATTTATGATGCTAAAGTTTTTATATGAAGGTATAATTTAAGCATAAAAGTTGGTCTTAACTCTTAACCTTCTGGATTACAGTTAACATGGTTGTGATAAAATGGAAGAGTAAGACTATATTTATTATAAATCTTTCCTGAACACATGATCTTGCTGTTTTAACTCCATTCAGGTTGCCTACTCCGGAGTTTACCAACAGATGTTGTGGTTGATAGTTCTTCTGGGGTTAGTTTTACATGCGACTTGAGTGATAACATTGCTGCTCCCTGGCCTTCATCTTCTACTTTGTCATCCTTATCTACTTGTGCTGCAGGTGTGCATTACTAATGTACAGAATTTGTTTGAAATGTTATTACTTTTTGAGCAAGTATGCTGAATTTTTACTCTATTATTGCAGCAGCTTCATTGCCGGCATTGCCAACTTCTGAAACCTCAGGTTATATAGGTAAGCAAATTTATGTTGTAATTGAAAGCCTGCTTTAGTTAAAGGAAATTTTAGTTAAAGGAAATTTTACAACAATCTATCCATTCAAAGTTTTAATTATAAGCTCTCCTTTATTTTTTCTGGTTGCATTCAACTACTATCTCTGCATCTGTTCATTTTTTTATGCATACACTAATAAAATTCTTTGTATAAACTATTTAGATTGTCCTAGTAGTGGAGCTTGACCCATGTTGCACTTGAACTATATTCGCTTTTTTGCATTATTGCTAGTCTCGACTGTAGGAGTGTATACAGTTCTCAGCAATGCAGTCATGCACCCTGGCTCACAATTACTCAATCTACAATTGATTTCAATGTCTATATATATAATATATTTTGTTCAATTTATAGGGAAATCTGGTGTCTCTATTGTTCAGATTGCAACTGTGATTCTATTTGCAGTTGTAATAATGTTTCTTGCTTGTAGCTTGGGCATGTCTATTTACTGTCTTTAATTCAACGATGTTTTCCTGTGCTAGCATTTAATATTATTTAAGCTACCACTAAATTCTAGTTGGGTGCTAGGGCTTATATAGCATTTTCAGTGTTCTGGGTGATGGCTAATGACGTTTCTCGAGTTTTGAGTTCTCAATTTTCTTGTTTTTAAAATTGCATAAGCCTGTCACACTGATTGTAGGAAGATTGGAAGCATTGGTGTGTAATTTGAAAATATCAAGACCCAATTGATCGAATCCATTCAGACTTTCTAGACATCATATTTTAATTAATCGAGCTTGGGGGCTACTGTTTCCAGAGAGCTTTTTAATAAAAGTAAAATATTGTGCATAGATAAGTAATATGCGCTCAAATAGAACTTTACGTGATTCTAGTATACCTTTGCAAATATGTTATTCTTTTGCAGTCAACTATGTATGTAAGCCAAACATTTCTAAATATGTCCTTTTCATTGTTGTATTTCTCGTGGTTTGCAACTTTGTATTGACTTGATTTGCACCTCGTAAGTTGAGAAACATATTTACCTATTTTCAATTAGATTTCATGTGTTTTCATTGCTTTTATATTTTCTAATTTTGTCATGACATTGGGAAAGTTGCAGGTGATTGGGGCATTGGTGTAGAATCCTATCTTATCAGTTCGCTCTGCATCCTTTTCATCACATTCTTGTAGAAAGGTGTCACTGGAAATGTAATATTATTCATTTTTACATCAATATGGATACACAAGCTAGGTAGAAACTGGTAGTTGTCCCTTGACGGGCTTACTTGTAAATGGAATTGAGTATAGGCTAGGTGTTAGTTTATTATCTTACAGGCATCCTTGCTGCCTTTGTTAGAGGTTTTGATCTATTAGCCTCCAAGTGTATTTTACTGTGTACACATTATCTTAGCAGTTAGCACTGTTATTGGTGCTACAGCCAAAGTTACATTTCTTGTACAGAGCTCCTTTTGAAATACCACCTTGTTTGGAAGTTTATTTGCACAGTGTTTTTGTTTCTGTACATATCATGGCAGGGATGGAGGATAGCTTGCTAGATCCTCTTGCATGTGGCTTGTAATGTCCACTGCACACGATTATGCCTGTTTCAGTGACAATGGGATGCCAAATTTTGAGCATATAAGACTCAGGAAGTACATAAACTAAAATACTCACTGTTTTGTAACAGCTGTCTGCGCTTGTGCAGAATTTTCTCCATTCATCTAGTATGTTGGCGTCATTGTGAAAATCTGCAAGAACTTCATAAATTTTTTGTGACAATACCTGCTTGAATAGCAGGAAGAAGGATCAGCGTAACATATGTAGTAGTCTCGTTTTAAGCTCTACATGATAGTAAATATTTTAAAAATGAACATTTAAAACATGTGCTTACCCTTGCTTTTTAAGAAAAAAATTATTCAGCTCAAGCAGCAGTTAGGCGAAGTTTCTCGAGTCTTTTTGGAGTTACCTGAAGGCGTTTATGTGATTGTTTTTTATTGATTATCATTACATATTGCTCATGCAAAGCTTCTGCTGGGAGCAGGCTATTTCAGGGCAAAAGGCAAAATCACAGGTCTAAAAGTATACTTAAATTATGCTTATTGGTGTAGTACAAGGCAACTCATATTTATGCGGTCTCTTTTGTTTTTAATAGAGATGCTATGGAGAATATTTATCTATCATAAGGAATGCGGTGAGAGATCTATGGTTGGCAAATAGCATGTGAATGACATCCACAAGACTGATCAGTCTAAGGGACCAAGGGATCACAGCCTTAAACTATCTTCATATTCCTTTCAATGTCTGATCTCCTCTCCTGCTTAGTTTATATTTTATCTTTGTGAAATAAACGATACATATCCTAGATTTTATGATTTCAACATGAATCCTAGATTTTATTAGGCATGCTGATCCTTAGAACGGTTAACATTCTATCATAATTCGTTTATGGAGAAACTAGAAAGCGACTGATAAATCATAATTCTCTTGCATACAAACTAGAAAGCGACTCGGAGATTCCTTTCCTTGCTTGGTAGTTGAACTCAGATAGTGTGTAGATTTGTATGCATATTTCTACTCAAACTAATTTGGTGGGGCCAATAATTATAGGACATCTTAATATTCAGATGGGAAATCTATTCATAAAATGTATAGCTGAAAGAACAGGGCAGAAGATCTATTAATCATGAAGTCAGCTTTTGACAAAAGATGCAATAAGCCTTTGTAGACTAAGTTATTATTTGGGGTTCGTTTCATAAATGATGTTACCACGTCAGCAATGCATTTGTTGAATTCTTTAAAAATAACTAGGTAGTTAGATTATAAACGTGTGCATCAAGATATATATTATCACGCCCTTTGTCACCATATGATTAGTTTCTTTGATACGAGTTGAAAAAAATAATGCTGTTTGGTGTGTGACCATATGATTTTAGTTTCTTTGATATGAAAATGGAAATTGATAATGTTTTTCCATTGTTTAGGTGCACACATAATGGTTATTGTTTTCTTAACTTTACAAGGGTAAACGTAGAAAAAAAGAAGCCTCTGGCTCTACAATACTAAATCAACTATTCTTGGACTACAACACTAGATCAGCTATTGGGTCATCTCCCCAACAAAAGCAAATTAGATTACTATAAAGTATTTAAACTAGTAAACGTAGAAAAAGAGAGGTCTCTTGTTCTATAACTGTAGATCAATTATTGAGTCATATCCCGATAAAAGCAAATTAGATTACTACAAAGTGTTTAAACTATTATACAGCATAAAATTGATCTAAATATAGTAAATAAAGAATCTATTTAAACTATAATAAAGCATAAAATCGGTCTAAATATAGTTTTAAAAAAATTTGATAGCGGACAAGTAAATAAACCTATGTTACATAGGGAAATGGTGTTGGAACTTAGATATGTCTCATCATAAATAGATGTTGGAATGGAATTATAAGGGTTGGTAGAGTGTATTTGAGAAATTTGACTAGGATTTAGAGAATGTGCAATTTGGGGTACTTTTAGGGTTTTGGTGGATTTTCGGTGATAGAACCTAATATGAGGTCATAGCAACTAACATAGGACGTGAGGATGTTGATAGATATGAGTAGCTAGTGCCATCTTGATGTGCTAGTGGCTAACTTAGGGTTTTGGTACATTTGAGGTGCTAGTGGTTTATCTAGGGTTTTGGTGCATTTTAGGTGTTGACACTCTCTTGGACATTTCCTGGAGGTGGATGAAGCTACTGCTACATTGGGCCATTCTACTTTTGCTCGCATTTTGATTGAAAATGATTATTTCCACTCTTCTTCTAGGGGATGTGGTGCAACACCCTGGGGAGAGGCCATGGACTCGAGTGTTGGACTATGAGGGCCTTCCTTTTTGTTGTTGGCTTTGCTTCTCTACTGGGCACATGGCTACTAACTGTGCTCTCCTACATCGAAAAGATGCTGCTACTTGGTGGAGGGCTGTAAGTGCTAATCATTTGAAAGTTTGTGCTTCTGATTCTCTCTTTGATTCTTCCTCCAATGACTCTTAGGGCCCGTTTGGTGCATGGAATACCAAATGCTAGATATAGTCAATTTTGGAAGATCTTGCAATTCTGGAAGATACAAATTCTGAAAATGATTTCCGCAATATGGGATGACCTGTTTGGTTCACCCGGAAGATGATTGAAGGAGTACTGTCAAATTTCTCAGTTGAAAGAAGTGGTTTGGGAATGAGATTCAATTACAGGGCTTGGCAACGATGTTCACTGGATTCGTCTCTCGCTTCCAACTCTCAAATAGCGAATAGATGAGGGAGGAAATCTCCTCTGTGCGGACTTGCCTGAAGGATTCGATTCTGTTTGCCGTAAAAAAGTTGGACGTTGCAAATTTTCCTGATGTTTCGCCAGTAAACAACTTGAAGTTTTTGCCGTAAACAGCCCGAAGTTTTTGAAATCATACCCAATATGCTTACTTGCAGAGAGAAGTAGGTGCGAACCAAAGGTGCAATGCCAGTGTCATCGCAAGGCAAGTCTAAGTGCTTTGTGTTCTGTTCAACGAAACTAGATAGAACTGCCATGCACTTGCACTTCCACCATCGACGCTGCTTTGTCTCTGTGAAAATGACTGTAAATTTCAGCGATGAAAACGAACGAAAATTTCGGACTTCAAATATCATAAAGAGCAAGCGGACCCAACGGCACATAAAATGGGCATTCGAAAATGGGAATTACAACCTCTAATTCTAATTCCACCTTTTCAAGTGGAACATGAAATGTTCATTTTGTGGGCAAAATTGGAATTTCAAAATTTCAATTCCTATTTGTTTGGATGGACACAAACAGGGAATTCACTAATTCGAAAATGTTATTCCGGAATTAGAGCCCATATTCCATGTACCAAACAGGCCCTTAGTATGTTGATGAAGATGAAACCCTTGTGGAAAATCTGGATGTTGCTCATGTTGCTGATCGGAATTAGGCTTTTGTGGCTCCTGAGTATTGCTCCTGCTGCAACCTTGGATGTTGCCCCTGCATCTTCAAGTGCAACCCCTTTTGACATTGTGATCCATTTTGACCCTATTGCTTTCGCTTATGTTTTGCAACACGTTTCTGTTGATACATCTTACCTTCTTCAACACTCTAACCACTGTGCTGGCAGTTGTTACTGAGGTTTCCTTCATTGGGGAGACTAAGGATAGTATTGCTTGGACAATTGTCCAACGACGTAGGAAGAATAGTTCTTCAAACTCTTGCCCATCTTCTCTTGTTGTGCGACTTTGTCCTTTCCTTTGAAGGGCTTCTAATCTTTGTGCTATGTGTTATGTCTTATAGCTAGCACCTGTTGTGCTGTGTATGTGTTGATGATGGCTTGATTTTCTGCCTTTGGGCCTTGTTTATGTAAGGGTCGGCCCGACCCTTGTTAGGATGCTTAATTATTCAAAAACATATGGTTAGAATAATAATGAGAGTGAAAATAATAGAGGAAATATGAGTGAAGAAAGAATAATATATTGTGTATGAGGGAAAGGAGTATTATAAGAAAATGTTATATATTATAAAACATAGGAAAATGAAAAAGTTGGAAAGTCATGTGATAGAAAACATGGGAAAAAAAGAAGCATAGCATTGTATCTTATGCTTTAGACTAGGATCAAGGATATGCAAGTCATATAAGATCACCAATATGGGAAAAAGAAAGAAACAACATGCATATAAGATCATATTCTAGAGGATGTAGGAGATGAATGATTCCAAGAAGAAAGGAACATATGAAATAAGGAAATAGAATAATATATTGAGTAGAAGGGTAAGGAGTATCATTATTTTGTTCAATACAAGGAGGCTAAGGAGAAGACAATTTGTACTTTGGGGTTACACAAAATGCTAGATTGAGTAGCTTGACAATATTGAAAGTGATCTTCATTGGGAAAAGAAAGGAAGACCATTCATATACCATATTCTAGAGGATTTAAGAAATAAATGACGCCAAGAAGAAAAAACATAGGAAATATGAGGAAAGAAAGAACTTTTCTTGAGTAGGAGGAAAAAAAGTATTATAAATTTGTTTAGCACAAGGAGATTGAGGAGAAGATGGTAGTTAATGAGAATTCTAGAGTTCGTAGCTTGACAATATGGAAAGTGATATCTATGGTTAAGATCATACAAATTTGTTATTATGAAGAAATTTTTAGGCTTGATAAAGACGAAGAGACAATCTCCATTAAAGAATTTGTGTGTGGCTTAGAAGAAGATTACCATCATGTGCATAAAAGGGCTAAATTTTTTATTTCCAAACTAGGGGTTAAGGCATGTTGTAGTATGCCATTTAAGATGATGTTACATCATTAGTTCTTTGGATTCTCAACAAGTTACTCTAAAATCAATTTGCTTGACTTGCCAATTAAGAGAACGTGTATATAAAATTATTAGTTGCAAGCGTGATTAAGTTCCCTTGAATTTTAAATTTATAGTGTACAATTAATATAATATAGAGTACTTCTCACTTCTCATGCCTTAATACTATGACTAAATACTAATCTAATTGTTTAATAAGTTGTAGAGATATTCAAGATAAATAGCATGATCATTCATTCATGCACAATTATTAATAAATTCATATAAGTTGCTTTAATAGCAAAAGTATTTCTTTAGTTAGAAGGTTCTTATTCTTTGTTTATAATTTATTAATTAAGAATCAAATTTCAAAAGAGAGTGATTTATATGAATTCATAGCTTTGTTAATTAGTAATTAATTAATAAATTGTAGAAATTAAACTCAAACAAGTTGTTTAAATTAAGCAAGATTTAGTTACCATTATTTACAAGAGAAACAATCAACTATAATAATATAACTCATTTTGTTAAATCCACATTAAAGATTTACGTGTAATGTGTAGTTTTTTTACATGATGAAATAACTTGAAATAATTAATCTTTAACAATCAAAATCCACCTTTGAACAATCATTAATGCTAATGAAACAAGTTCAATATTCTATTCATAAATCTTGAATAGTTACAATTATTTGTGGATATTAATCTTACACTAATTAACTATAATCTAATATTAAGAACGATTCATTTATTAATATACATAATTTAACTACTTGCTAGCTTATTATCTAATAATAATATCCAAGAAATACAAAATGTATAACTTCAAGAATCAATGTTTAATTACCACACATGACAATTATTTATTAGAAAACTCTAATCATGAGTTTTCCTTTCTATATGTAAAACCCCTTCCTAAACACAAAGATAGGTTCGAATGATCTTAGATAACACAATGAAACCATATGATAATTGAGATTATCAAGATTGAATTGTACTTATAGAGAATCCAAGATTCAACCTTACTAATATCTTAACATTGAGAAGACTTTAACAAGTGAACTTCAACATCCAAAAACAATTAACCATTATCTAGAGGATTTCAATAATGATATATAAAACATAGATTATGGTCATATGACTCAAGACCAATAATATACGGTTGAACCAAATCCTTCTCGAATTCATAAAAGACCATTGTAGAATAGTTCAAAGTCAATAAATTTAATCATGGTTGTGACTAATTTAAAAAACTTAATAAATTTGAATAGTGACTGAGGCACAAGACTAAACCAATTAAAGCTTATGTGAGAGTTGAGAACATAAAACCATTGAATCCCCACTCATTACAATGCATAATAAAAAATAACTCCATTACTTCAAGAATAACTATCAATTATCAAAATAACCAAAGAATCAAATATCACGAATTTTATAATAACAAACCCCATCATCAAGTTCTACAATAACCTAAAATTGGTATGAATCATTTACAAATTATAATATTAAGACAACAATACATAACCAAATGTAACAATTTTCTTAACCTAGTGGGTAAATATTCACTATTTTGACTAAAACGTGTTTCTACTCAAAACATGCATGTAAGAAAGGGTTAAATAATTCAAAGAAAATTACCAGGCATATTTAGCTTGTAGCGCTCATATTTTTTTCAATCTTAATCAATGTAAAATTTGTTGCTAACATTATGACTAGCTCATTTGTCAACTTCAAGCATCAACAACAAATCTCGTAAAGAATTGAAACTAGACAAACGACATAAAATGAATCTTCAAATGTCATTTTAATCCATGAACAAATAACTTTGTTATTGCCCTTTTAAAAATCTTTGCCATACTTGTAGAGAAATACATAATAATAAACAACCAAACAACTCATATATGACAAACACAGATCTCCTTACAAAAATTTGAATTAAAAAAATCATAGGGTGTGTGTGGAGGATTATTGGGGTCCAAACTAGACCCTTAAGTGACAATAAAAATTTAGGAAAATTATGTTAGACAACTTCACATAAAAATTTAAAAAGGTTATTAACATAATTTGAAAAATATATAAAAAGAAATTTGTAACAAATTAAATGTAGTTTGTAGGCTACTAATTTTTAGAAAAAAAGTAAATTTGAAGTACTAAATTTTTTGCTAATAAATGTAGATGTATGTCAAGCCAATCTAAGTACAAACTAAAAATAATATTTACTTTTCAAAACTTATAATATAAGTAGAGGATACATGTTGAATGTGACACAAATTATATGTAATTTTTTTCTAAGCAAATAATTAGTTTTGAGTTTTTTATTAGGACATTTTACAAATGTTAAAAATTATTTTTCTAACCACTCTAACTTGGTAATAAATTTATAACATCATTTTTTTAACCTTTTGTTTGTGAAGCATAGAGTGAGACACATCTTATAGATTCAAAAAATGTGAAACTATTTGAAAGTTGTAAATGCTTTTCAATCAACGTATCAATTAGGAATTTAGACATAGTGCATGTAGAAAATCATTAATAATTATTTATTAAATTCAATTTATAAGACATATTATTTTGGTGGAAAGTTGACAATTTCTTGAATAAACTAGGCTTTTTGTTTCCTCAAATTTGGATTAAAAAATGTTGTTAACACGAAGGGCGAAGCATGAAAATTCAAGGAAAACTTGTAAACACGTTAGGGCAACTGAATTTTCAGGTTTGAAATTCCCAAGGCAAGTTCCAAAGCAATCTTGAGGTTAATCTCATGCAACAAAAATGGTTAAAAAATGGATTATTTACAATGGGTAATGCATTTTTGAGCTTAGAAATGTATATTTGTTTGGAATGGATATCCATTAAGAAACTATTTTCCTAATATTCTCTCACTTGTCAAACACCTTGCAAGATTAGAGGTAGTATCACATCATTGCAAGGTTGGGACACCATCTTCTTAATATTTTTCTAGTTGTCAAAAACCTTTCAAAATAAAGAGAAATATCAATCATCATGATTTTAATTTCTAGGGGATTAGAGCCCTATAGAATTTGAACACCATATAAATGTCTAAATGCTTAGAAGATTAGTAAAATAATCTACAATTTTCATCAAAGTCTCTACCTTAACCAACTTCACCATATCATCCTCGACCATATCTCTAACATAATAATATTGTATATAAATGTGCTTTGTGCTATCATGCAATGCCAAATTCTTAACTAGGTAGATCATACTCTAACTATCACTACACCTTATTTTATTCTAATATCTAAATATGGTATCTTATGCTAAATAACTTCTTTACAATCATGTGTAGCTACTATGTTGATGTAAGAAAAGTATCATTGTAGCTTATTAGGAAGGGTACAATTGCAACTACAAGAACTCACAAATTAAACAAACAAGGAATAAAAATCTTTGTACAGATGGAAAGCCATGAAATTATAGTTTATTCAAGTGTGCTAGTAATAACAAAATCCAATTTAGTTTTAATGGGACCTTTCTTAACTAATTTCTTCCCATCTCTATTCTCTTTCATACAATACCAAATCAATGTACCCTACTTCATTAATCTTATGATCTATCCTTAATCCTATTCTCTAATACTTTATGCGGCCTTGGTTACTTCCACTCTAATGGCAAGTCCCCATGTTGTTGTTGTCAACTAGGAAAATTAGCATTAGAAACATACATGACAAGTTAGGTATAGGGTTTCAGAACCTTCAATGTTTTATTTTAAGTTCCAGTTAGGTATAGGGTTTCGGGGCCCCTTCAAAATCTGGTGTTTCAATTACATCGTTTGCGATGTTCGTTTCGTTTAGAGGGCTTTTGTTGAATATCTTGAGCTACCTTTATGTACAGGGTTTCGGGGCCCCTTCAAAACCTGTTTTTCCCTTTATCAAAAACATACATGACAAAAGCCAACCATAAAAAGCTATTCTATTATGCAAATAAGAAATCCTAATCTCATCAATGAAGCTATGACTACAAAATGCATGAAATGAAATAACAAAATCACATAAACATCATGCAAATTCTTCATTCCACTCCATTATTCTTCTCTGTCTTCTAAACCATGTTGCTCTCAATATGGACGAGAGCACACATATGATAAAAGCCAAGGATAGTTCAATATAATAACAACGATGATACTAGAAAGGTCATGTCTTTTTTTTTTTTTTTTCCAAAAATGAGAATTGAGAGCCCAATTTATAGATATCCATTGTAACATGAACAAACAAAATCAAAAGGAAACAAGTAGACAAGGCGAAAGGAAAAGAAAAGTTAAGTGGGAATCAAAAGGGCAAGGTAGAAGAAGAGACAAATTAGAAATGAAATATGACAAGTGGAGTTAGAAATGGGAGAGGAAAACTAAACATTTGTATTAATAATTCCCTCCAAATTAGAAAATTAGGCAATTAAAAATTTCATATTTAATCGTGAGAAAAGGGGAATAAATAAATATGATGTATTCATTCCAAGGATATATGTTATAATAGGGGGGGGGGGGGGGGGGGTTGTGTAATTAAAAGATTATACCCCTAATGTGAGCTAATGACATAGATTAATAATTGTCAAAATTATTTAATTGGACTAATGACAAAGAACAACAAGGTTTAAATTGATGATAAATGGTGAGAAAAGAGGACATAATTAGTGACTAATTAAATAATTAAAAGTATTTAATAAAAGGGATAAAGACATGGCATCGTACAAATAATAAAGATCGATCAAGTGATGTAGAGGAAATGCGAGTAAAAAGTGTTGTTACATGCAATGACTAATTTTTAGTGTGTACATTTTGCCCTTGCTTGAGACAATACAATTTCTAAGCATTTTTTTAAAGAAAAATTAAAAAATTATGCCCTAGTGGACTGAGGGATGGAGGTAGGATGCACCCTCAAAAAAATTGGGCACAATTTTTTGACACAAGAACAATTTTTTGGAAAACATGAATGCTTGGATTGACTGAAGAAAAGTTAGATGTAAGAAGAAGTTAGACAGAGAGGAGTTAGTAATGATGAAACATTGGTTGCATAAGTGCACTTTATCATTAGAGAGATTTATTTTATATATAAAATGGATTTGGTGCACCATGACATATAAAGCCAAGGTGATAATACAATCCCTTTGCGGAAAATAGACACATTGTAGACAAGGAATGTTTCCATCCATGTTGAAGAATTTGACATACTTGCCCCAAAAATTCATGAAAAGACCCCAAAAACAGAAGATAGAAACAAAAATAAAAGACCATGAATCATCCCGGGCACTCTAATCACTTGTGGATATCCTTGAGGAGCTTAGGAACATGTCCAAAGATAAATCAATAAAAGATAAGACTCATTAGATCAAGTGAGCCAATAACTATTTTGATCTTGTTGTCAAAATTGATAGTTTGTGTTTGATAGGACTATCATGATATCTGGTTTGAGGAATGACATACCCCGTTAAAGAAAGATATTGTCTAGTTTTGAGCACACTACAACCTATATAAGATAGATGACAGTTTGATAAAGGATTGATGAATGTTGATTGATTGATGTGACAAACTTGATTTGTTTGATTCTTGATGGGATTGGATAGTTTTCCTATTGATACATTATTTGTGAAGCACAATGTTTTACGTATCCTGTTTGTATCTTCTCTAATGTCTGTCTTCACTAGGGACCATTTCTGGATGAAATATATATTTTAAAATAAGAGATATACATGTTACAGTTGATATTTGAGGAAAAACATGACATGCATATTCATACGTTTAGTTTTGTTTGCGATCCAAAAAAACTATGTGAAATACAGGTTATGTTTTTGGGAAAATTCAATTGTTGAAAGGCAATTTTAAATCTTTGTAACATGTGTTTGTTGTATACCATCTTTGTTAATTTAAATGAAAATTTGGAATGTCAAAAGTTGCTTGGCCTATGAAAGTTGGGTTTGAATTGTTCACAGATTTTTTTTGCAGGCTTGAAAATTGCTACAATTTTCCCTGTGGCATTATAGATAAGAATTCAAACAACATTCATTCTAGGGCATAGAAAAAGATTTAAGAATTATTTATAGTATATTTTGTTTCTCTATAAATCAAAACTATTTTCATAGCATACCCATAATCTCAAAGAAAGCTATAACTTTTGAATTCATTATGTTTACTAGTGGCGCATAGGTCACTTTGCATCCATTTTATCTAACACTCAATTATGTGGTATGACAAATGATGCAAAGTACCTTTGCACCTCTGATTCAATTGAAGAGAAATGAAATTGATCCCATTTAGATAAAGAGGCTTCAAAATAGAAAAATGATATCCTACCATTTTTTCCTAAAAATAATTTCCAAGATATCGTATAAGCTCTGTCCTATGATCTATTGGTGTAGAGAACCTAATTACCTAAGTGTACTAGGAGGTTAAAGATCATAAATTGATCAATTTAGTTGTATTTGATGTAATAAGGTCATTTATATGATGTTTTTAGTCATTTTAATATGAGATGTAAGGATATACAAAGCCATTTGTACAAAAATATCCTAGTTGCAGAGGGATGGCGGATCTAGGTGAAGGAGAAGACCATTAATAGGTCCTGAGATACAAAGTTTGGGTTTGGTTCCATATGTGATCCTTTTTTTGAGAGTTATTAGGTGTTGTTACAAAACAAACAAGGAACAATCAAGTTCCCTATAGAGTTGGATTGGGTCCACCATACCCTCTCTAAATTAGATTGGTATCAGAGTAGAAAAAGGTCTGGGATATGTTGATTGGGAGTCCTATATAGTTGACATGGGGTTAACAAATTCAGAGAAGGAAATTCTTGATGGATTCAAAGCATTAAAATAGTTGGTATATGGGAAGAAGAAGAGATATGAGGAAGAAGAGATAAGAAAGAAAATGGAGAAAGAGAGGAAAGAGGATATTACGAATTTGAGAAGAGACATTGAAGCATATGGAGCATGGCTAGACATGAATGCAAAACTTTGGGAGGAAGAGAAGAAGGAAAGGTTAAAGAGAGAAGAAGAGAGAGAAGCAAGATTGTAGAGGATTAGAACCAATTGGTGGCTAGGTGTTAGCAAGAAAAAGGTGAGATGACCTATTAAAAGTCTTTTGACAAGGAGGAAAGTAGTAAGAAAGGTTGTTGAAGTAGTAAGAGAGAAAGAGGCACAAGATGAATCCTTGAAGGTAGATGGTAAGTTGAGATGCCGAAGGGAATTACATGAGGAAGAGGATGAGAAAATGTAGTAGTTTGATGTGGTCTCATATGCAAAGAATACAATGGAGTTTGTGGGCCATGATAAGACTCCTAAGTTGTGGTATGAAATGATTGGTAAGAAGGAAAAATGCCTTGGTGTGATGGGAGCATTTGGGTTGTAGGTTTGGGCAGCAATCCTTATGATAATAACTATGATGGGATGGATACTATGAAGTAGAAAGATACGAGGTAGATTTACATTACCTAGGAAGGGAAAACCTAAGGTGGCGATGAGGGATACAAAGAAGAAGGAGCAAGCGTGGAGCAGCGGGGTCAAGCATGAAGACCTATTCAAGCCTAAGGTGAAAATGAGGCATAAATTTTTCTCTAACATGTTTTTGTTGCATGTGTTTCCAAGAGGACTTGAAATTTTTTCAAACTTGGGGAGTATGGTGCAGGAGCACCTGGGGCTTGGAAGGCTACCAGGGGGTCACTTGGATGACCTTGAGAAAATGAAGACAATAAGGACCTAAAAGGTCTCAAATCAATGTAACTTTTGTCATTAGTGCTTATCAAATGTAAAATGAGTCATGAGTGATCTATGTATACGAAGTTGCCATGATGAGGCAAACAACCCTATACAAGTCACTATGTAATGGGATATGGGTTTTATAGTTTTGATAGGTTTGAGAGGGAATAAAATATGTAATATGATTGAAGTCATAAAATAAAATAATAAGGGCATTGTGATGGAAGGGTGCCTAAGTTTGTCACAAGGCCTTAAGGGCTAATAGGTTGATAGGGTAAAGTATAAGTTTTTAAGGGTGATAAAGTATAAAAGATATGTAATGAGGATCAGTTGGTGTGTAATTTTCAAGTTGAAAAGTTAGTTATCAACTTTACAACAATCCCCATACTCTCTAATTTCTAAACAAGTCGACAAAAACCTATCAACATATATATTAAGACATATAACTATGATAGTAGGATATAAGTAGTTATGAGTCAGTTTAGATAGGTGGTTGGGTGATTTTGATCGGTCCTTTGGACTATAATAAGTTTATTTGAGGGTGCAGAGCCTGAGACATGGGAAATAACCAATGTAAGAGGAGTTTGAAACTAAAAAAAGCACTAGTCTTGTTCTGCAAAGTATGTTTTATAGTTGCTGAAAGATTTATAGTGTGGATTTTATCTTTGATCCTTGTTTGCTTTGAACAATCATGGTGTTAACATTTTGAAGGATTGAATGTTTTATGTTGTGAACTTGGAAGTAGTTGATTTGATAGAGAAGAAAATAAATTATCTGCATTTGAAGATTTACTGGTAAACCCTTGATTAGGTTATCCCGAGAGTATTCAAAATGTGATATATTGCATAGTCCACATTGAATAAACCTCTCATTTGGGCAGTGATGAAGAGGATGGTGTACACTAATTGTCCAACAACTTGCAAGGCACCATGCACATGTTTTCACGTCCATTTGATCAATAGAAGGAGACTGTGCTCTATCATAAGAAGGGTTTTGAAAGAGTGAACTTGCAATAGGAATCTGTCCATGATTTGGTAGTTGAAGGATGGTCTTAAAAGATATGAGGGGAGTGTGAGGTGAATGTGTTTGAAGTGTTAAAATTCTCTAAGAGGTAAGCGAACCCAAATGAGGGGATCGAGTCAAGGAAGTTACAGAGTGGAGCAAACTATCACAGTTGGACAACACAATATAATACTTGTTTTGTTTCATTTGAGTGTTGATGTATAGTAAATGAAGGATGGGAATAGGTGTGGGAAGAGCCTCATGATATTTTTAGAGTGTCTTCCATAGGAGGGTGAAGGGGGAACCAAATAACAAATTAACATAGGTGAGTTGTTTGGTTTAATGCTGATACGATAAAGTGATAGTTGTCAATATGGGTTATGGGCAATAATAATGCTGACATGATCAAATCATGATTAGAGTTGGGGAAGGTGATAACTTGTAGAGAGATGGTGGATCTAGGTGAAGGATAAGACCATTTTAATAGGTTTGAAGATAAGGAGTGTGGGTTTGGGTCCATACACAATCATTTTTTTGAGAGTTATTAGGTGTTGTTACAAAATAAATAAGGAACAATCAAGTTGCCTATAGATTTGGATTGGGTCCACCATACCCCATCTACATCAAACCTCTTCCTCGCCAATCCATTTACATTTAGGTTCAATGCCCAATATTTTGTTGATCTTCAAGTGTAGAACAACTATGAATTACTACTACAGTTTTTGCTCATTTAGATGTAAGTTCATTCTTCTTGATTAAGTGTTTGAATTCATAGGTAAATTGGTCCCTTGCTACAACAAATAAAAATAAATATATGAGGAGATAGAAAAAGTTGATTCAACTTTAGTGTTCCTTCCCCATGAAATTTTCAACACGGGTTCTTTTTTTATTTCAATGGTTGATCTTGCCATCCTATCCTCTAGTTTTCTAAATTTATTACGTTGAAGAAATTTTTTTTGAAGATACTACTCACAAAGTATGGTTTCCTCCTCATTGGTACACATATTTTGAAGGGTCTTTATAAACCTTTTAATTAATTCATCAACTTTAATATGAAGAATTTGACAACTCCATGTGTGTACAACTTGGGATTAAGAGTATTGACAACCATATGAAGAGGATTGTGTTCCACCTCTTTTTGATAGTAGGCTTGATCAATACACACCTCGTATAATTGCAGTCCAAGATCTTTTCTATGAATTGATTGCTTCATTTGATCAAACATGCTATCAAACATCCTACAAATGTCTCCTAGGCTAAGAGAGTCTACATTTGAATACCTAATTACCCTCAAAATAGGTGATATGATAGAATGAATGTACCTGTAAGCAACCGTCATGATATTGGACCACCAAATATTATCAAGAACCTTTCTCTCTCACCAACTTCCATTGTCTTTGATTGATCCTACTTCTGCTCTCCACAAACCACCACAAATTCTAGAGCATCCTACCCCTTCAATATCATCTCTTGAAAAACAAAACAACTAGTAGATTGTTTGTATGAAGAAATGTGATTGGATAGAAAAGATCCTAGAAGATTGAATGTTTCTTGAATGCATTTGCATCATTAGGGCACACATAAAAAATGAATATTCTTTATTTTGTGCTTGGGTGGCATTGTTTTAGTTCATTTACAACAGAGATAATTTTATTTCTATTTGACTTTATCAAATCCTAGTCTAGCTTAATCATTGAGTGTTAAAATGTAATAACAAAACACAACTCTGTAAGAAATGGAAGACTAATCTTTTCCAAATTGAAGTTACTTTGTAGATCTCAATGCTGGGTGACGAGAATATGCTCAATTTGTCTTGTTATGAGCGATATCCAATGTCTTATGGCGGATATGTGGCCAATCCAATCTCTTGGTGAACAATTCCCCTCTTTTCCACTCCAAAATGGGTGCATAATATTTTTCTCTACTTTGTAATGGGTGCATTGTATCCTTTGAAATCTTATATTAATTAATTATTGATCTATTTTGTGTGCAAACTCTTATCCACTATCCATTGCATGCACAAAAGTATGCCACTACTAGTATTAAAAGTTTTGTGTTGTCTTTTGTGATTAAACTATTCTTGCCTTGAATAGACATTATAAGGAACATTCCCATGCTATTATTATTTCGCGGGTCCTTAACGTTCCTCTTCCTATACACCGTTCTTTTCTAGGAAATCTTCCCTATATTTTGGCCTTGAATCGTAAGACTACTATTTTAAGGTTCTATCCCTTGGGCGGTTACTCTCACTTGCCCAGCATCTGGCAGGCTTAATCATTCATAATTTAAATAAAAGGGCAGTTACAAATTTCCATTAATGGTAATTTTGAGCCATTTGTTGAGAATTAAGATGTCTACATTATTAATGAATTGGGTATAGCAATGTGTTATTTTATTCTTACTTGGAATTGAGATAGTGGGGGTGATTATAGCTATTAACATAAATGCATCTTTATAAAAGGGTATTTAATGGATGATGACCATGACCTATTCCTAAGCTCCTAGTTTATCAACAACGAGGACACTAGAAAGGTTGTAGAATGAGTCTCTTCTTGAATGTTTTAGACATAATTTACCATATGCTCCTTCCAAGCTCTTCTCTAATTGTTCGTGTCTTCAATAAACACCTTAAGATTATCATTGCCTCCTTTCTTCAATTAGAAAATAGCAAGGCCTATATATCTTTTAGACTCTACCCATTCATAGTACGACAACTAATTCAACAAAATATAATTATACTCACATATCCATTGTAGACAAATTTAGTGAAGAAACCTCTAGGTTCTGTTGATTTCTTTATCTCCTATTATTCATCTCAGTTAACCACAAGAGGATTAACAATGAATAGGCTACGTCAATTCACAAGTTATTTCCTATAGTATCTATGCATAGACAAATGGTGTATTATTGAAAACTTTAAAGTCAAGTCTTTGAAGTTAACCATTTTGCAATTGAATTATTTTCGTCATTTATCTTTACTTAAATGGTAATTGCCCTTTTTGCACCTTGTAGAGACACTACAATATTATTATTAGTTCCTGCCAAAAATAGGAATACTACTCCATTCATTCAATTCAATTTTTCAATTAATGCAATTTTTCAATTAGATTAACCAATCATATCACATAATTTAAAATAAAAATAAGATTAACCAATCATATCACAGAATTTAAAATAAAAAATTAAATGCAACTTCTATTGTTTATATCTATTTTTTATTTCCCATAATTATATAAATCTTATTTTTCTTTGATTTTATGTAATGTCCCTTCTTATTCTCCTTCTATAATTTCCTACAAAACCGACATCAGTAAACAATATCACACAAAATTTATGACTCATACTCTACTCTAAGTTAGTAAGGGGAAATTTGACCCTTAAGGCTGCCTCTAGGTCGGGCTTCACAAAATTCCCGGCTTGAGGGACATTCGCTCCACTCTAAGCAATCGGGCTATCGACATGTCATCCCTAGAGCACTGCCCATAAGAATATCTTGGAAGCAGCTTAATGCATTCCAAGCCTACGCATATGCATATGAATGGTCTTTAGTATATATATATTGCCTACGTGAGATAATAATCTTGAGACTATGGAACTGTCTTAATTTCCTCTAACCCCCTCCAGATACGGGGATCCATCCGTATCATCCATTATTGAGATATTAAATCTCGAGACTAGGAAATTATCATAATTTCTTCTAGCCCCCTCCAGATATGGGGTCCATCTTTTAATGAATACTTTATTCATTCTCTTTATGGCCCATATCATCCACAATAAATATATATAATAATTTAAGTCCACATCAATAATCTAATTGTAAATAATTCCTTACATCAATTATAATACAACCATTTTGATATATATATATATATAAATAAAATAATATGTAAATTTCATACCTTAGAACTGCAGCCTCTGCCAACCTCTGCCAACTGTCTTTTCGTATTTATATATATTCTTTTACTTTTCTGTTATTCTTCTTTATGATTCGTATTCTGTTCTGTTCCCTTCTTTACTTCTCTTCTTGTTATATTTTCTCTGATTTTTATATTTGAGTATTCACAGTGATTATTTTGCCTATAGTCAGATACTCTATCCAATAGATCGAATTTAAGTCCATAAGTCCTATCCCCTCAATAGAAGAAGGGATTGTCAATCTTATATCCTCTCCTGATTGTGAGAGGACACGTTGGAAGAGATATACCTTGTGTCTCTTAATGGTTATATCCATTCACCCTTAAGCGCGCCTCTTATTTCATATGTTAATTACACCGATTCTCTTTCATGATACCAATTAGTGTACTCAATGCCTAATCGCCACTTTGCTTAATTCACATCGATTGCTAATCATCAATACAGTTCCTCTAATGATAGCAATTATCTTCTCCATGTAAATGGTGCTTACATAGAATTACGTTATTTATGCTGACAGCAATAATAACTATCGTTGCATTCAATTTGGTCAAAATGTGTATGGATGTTGTATTACCGTGGTGCCTTGATCATTTATCTGTCAATTATTGGGGGCCATACTCGCTCCGCCAAAACAACAGATATGTTAATAGCATTGTCAAGAGGTATGCGACTGTTCTTTCTTGATTTGATAGAGGATGATTGCATCCAGAGGTTTATATTATGGTCTGACGTTCTAATCTTGTCCTCATAAATGATAGTATGTCTTTTAACTAATTTGATTCGCCCCTGAACCGCTCATATACATTGTAAGAAAATCTATTTCTTGTAACAATTATCTCACCAAGGACTATGGTCGATAGTTATCAAGTCCTTACATATTGCTCTTGCTATTTCGTCGACTTAAACTTCGTCTATGGTCGACATTATGTCTTCCGTTATTTCTATTTTATTATTATTGTTTATTTATTTATTTATTAACATAATATTATCATTATTATATTCTATTATTATCTTAGTAATATATTATACTAACAACATATTATTAGTATATTAAAAATTATATTAGTAATAGATTACATCATATGTATATTTTTATTTGTTCATTTATTTATTTTTATTAATATTAATGTTTAATTTATATAAACTAATATATATTATTATTATTTAAATGATTAAATGATAACATTATTTAAATAATGGTAATATTAGGAATAATATTATATATATTTCAAATTCACGTTATGATAATATTTTATTTATTAACATTAATATACTATATTGATTTTATTAATTGTTTACTTACTATTATTCTATTATTCCCATGTCGTATTTATTTATTTTATATTTAATTTTATTATCATTAACTCTATCTCAGGGTAGGGGACATTACATTTTATTGGTCTATACTAATTTCTCTAGGCATGAAATTCAATTTTCTCCCACAAAAATTACATATTTTTTACACACAATGAAAACCTTGTTGCTGTCATTTGATCTAAGTGTAAGACACTAAAACTCACATCGAACAATGTAAATATTTGTTGCCATCGAAGAGCTGGGAGTATGTATGGGGCATTTAATGCTATTAATACTTGTACAAATTTCCTTTCATGGCACCCAAATATTCATAGATATCCATTACTGTTGTGTTGGTTCTCCTCCACTTTATGCTCTCGTCTACAGGTATTTTCCCAAATATTGTTTGGTTGCTAGAATTAACCTAGAATAGGAAAACAGGAATTGGTGAATTGGCACGAGTTAATTCTAATTTTGGTCCAAAATGAGCATTTATCATGCATTGGTTTTTCACTGTGTTCTTGGCAAGATATGCTCTAACAAGCTACGACTTTTGTCACAGTCTAGAAATAGTGCTCATAAGGTTTAGGGCTCTACCACATTTTCATTTGGTAAGGTCATTAATCCAAAACTGTTGAAATCTTATCACTTATGCACTGAGACACAACACTTTTCATTAAAATTCGCATGGCTATGGAAGGCTCCCAATTTTCAATGTTTTCACAGAAGTTTTGACTCCATTTTTTGGCAAGCAAGGTAGGACATCGGTTTATTTTCAAGGCTCTTTCTTTTTCTACTTTTGGCTTTGCTTAAAAATGCCTCAAGTTCCCACATTCCAAGTCTTTGGATTGTTCATTTTCTAAAAGAGAATGATATCTACATTTCGGTTACAATATGTGTATTTCTACACAATATTCCTATTCCATCAAGCCACTTTGTTGTTTTTGGTTGACGCTTTGATCTACTCCAAGTAATCGACATGTTTAAAATGTTCTTACATTTACTTTTTAGGAAGCAGGATCCCATTAGGGAAAATAAGAGATATACATTCAACCAAAGAAATTCTGAGTTGTGTAGTATTTTTGACAAATATAAATAATTCTCTTTCATTCTAATGATGGATCACGGTGTGCAATCTAAAATGTTGATACTAAAAACATATACACAATAAAAAACCATAAACCATAAATCTATTTATGCAATACTCAAATGAATTGGATTGTATAAATCTGATTAATTTGATAAATTATATATATATATTTTAAAATAAGAGATATACATGTTATAGTTGATATATAAGGAAAAACATGACATGCGTATTCATACATTTATCTTTGTTTGCAATCCGAAAAAACTATGTGAAATACAGGTTATGTTTTTGGGAAACTTCAATTGTTAAAAGGCTATTTTAAATCTTTGTAACGTGTGTTTGTTGTATACCATCTTTGTTCATTTAAATGAAAATTTGGAATGTCAAAAGTTGCTTGGCTTCTGAAAGTTGGGTTTGAATTGTTCACACGTGTTTTTTTGCAAGCTTGCAAATCACTACAATTTTCCCTGTGGCATTATAGATAAGAATTCAGACAACATTCATTCTAGGGCATAGACAAAGCTTTAAGAATTATTTGCAGTATATTTTGTTTCTTTGTAAATCAAAATTATTTTCATAGCATACCCATAATCTCAAAGAAATCTATGCCTAAAAATCTGGCCCTGTATTTTTCTACTTAGCTATAGGGCTATACAATCATTAGATTGTAATTTAGTTTTATTGATCATTGGTGAATTACAATAGTAAATCAACTGTAATTTTCTTCCCTTCTTTTGTAGTTGAGTATTTCTTATGGATTCACTTATTTTTCTTACTTATAATATATTGTCATTTTTGACGGTATTGTCTCATTGAAAAATATACCATTCCTTTTGGAATGCAACATTATTGTCATGTGCATTTCATTATTAATTTGCATTTTGTATTTCTTACTATTGTTTCATATCCTATTAATATATTCTAAGTTTTATGGCTAATACTAAATTGTAAATACCATGGTTGATAATGTCTAAAATGTTTCTTCACTTTGAATTTGTCTTCTAAAAGAAAGGTAATCCTCTTTTTAGGGGATCATATTTTCATATATCCTTGTTCATATCATTTCCAAATGAGCCCATTTACCATTGTATTTCCATATTCAAAATTAAAATAATTTTGAGGTGTTTTTATTCTCAAATCTTGTGGGATAGATCTATCTAACTCCAAGTTGTGCATAATTGAAAAATGTTTCTCTCATCATCAAGTGGGTTGCAAAACCAATGTTAGTTGAGTGAAATCATTCCCAGTTTCTACAGTCCAAGAATTCTAATAACAAAACTCTCCAACCAATACTGAATTTAAAGACTCCCAAGTCCTATAGCCTTCAAACTCAATACCCTTTTTTGTATTTTTTTACTTATCATAGATGCTCTCTCTTAACATTGCACCACAAACAATGCCACTATTTTATCTTTTAGAGAGAAGAAAAAGGACAATACATCCAAAACATTTTCAACTATAGGACATCTACTACACAGAAGAAAGATCCTTATGTTAGGTTGGATGCTTCCCTATAGGGCTAGAGACATCTATATGTAACTGATTATAGGGTAGTGAGAGAGAATATCAAACCAAAAGAGGGGTTCTACAAGGAAATAAATGGCATGATTAAATCATGGATTCGACCCACCCATCAAAATCCCCCTCCAAAAAACAAATTGCAAAATAAAATATTGTGAGGCACAATTTTCATCAGATCAACATTCCTCATTTCAAAAGCTGTCCAACTTGTAGCTGGTTAAACATTGCTTGTATTTATGACTAAACAAGGAGAAACAAATTGTATGGCCAACCTCTCTCACCAAGATCTAAGATACAATAAAGAATTCAAGATTTCCACAATTTAGGTTTGTACTCCAAATAAAAATTGTTGAAAAAACCCAAAATCCAAAAAATGTACCTTAAATTAAAATTATATTAAAGCCCATAATTCTGAATTGTACACAAAACTAAAATTATGGATAAAACCCAAAAGTCCAAAGTGTACCTAAAACTGAATTAATGTATATAGCCCCCATAATTTGTCTTGTACATAATACATAAATTATATCTGTAGCCAAAATTAAAAAAAACTGTACCCAAATTTTGAAAATTGTAATAATAAAAAAACTAAAATTCAATTGTAAAAAATCTCTGAATGGACTTTCATACACAAATTCAATTTTGAATTTTCAAAAAATGTAAATCCAAAATTTTACTCTCAATTCCATAATGTTTAACCATATTTATGTTAAGAGTGGCACAATTTAGCAGACTACACAAGATATCCAGACAACTGAATTCAACTTCAGATCTCTGTGTCATTCTGTCCTGCATTTATTATAGATTATAAAATTATATAAATTATATTTATAAAATATAATTATATTTTTAAATTTAATATGATTTTTTATTAAATTTAATATGTAAAACAAATAAATTATAATTATTATATTTTTTTTAAATATATATATATAAACTATTTCATAATCTAATAGACCTATTTATTATACAAACAATAACCATTATTCAAACTTTATAAACTTATATTAAAAAAATTCAATAAATTTAATAAGATAAACATATAATATAATATTGTATATAATTATCATTATTACATTAGATAAATTTATATTAAATATTTTTATAAAATATACATTTTTTATGATATAAAAGATTAATATAATATTAAAAAAATAAAAATATAAAATATAAAATAATAAAATAAGATTCTTTCCAAACTTGAACTTTCATTTTTTTTAATAAAATAAAATAAATATTTTTTAATATCATCACCCTCACATTTCCAGACTTTTTCTAAATGAAAATGTGTTATTTATACTTTAACTAGACATTACATATTTCTACCTTTTTCAGATCTTTGCATATATATAACTTCCAAATTCTTTTCTAAATTTTAAACAATCCTACCAAAATTTTGGCAGGGACTTTGTTGCTATGTGCACCTAATTAATATTTTAAAGCTTCAGACTCCAAATTTCATAAATTTGAAATAATTTGTTATATTCTACATTTTATTCTATCTTAAAAATATTATTCCAAATATAAATTATATTATAGTTATAATTAATTATAAATATGATATAATTCATGAAGCTTTTTAGAACTTATTTGTATTATTTTATTATCTAAATTTTACTTCTTTGTTTGTATTTTTAATAGATTTGTTTTTGTTGAAGAATTTTTAAGGATAAAAACAAAAGATTTAGAAGAATGTCATTATATTATGTGTAATTTTTTAATTTTATTATAAAGTTAATATTTTTTATTTAAAATTAAAATGATCATTATTATCAATTTTTAAATTATATTCTTTTATAATTTTTAATAAAATAATAAAAATTATAACCATATAAACATGTAATAATAAAAATAAAAATTTCAAATTCACATATTAACTTTTAACATATTTTTATTATTAGTAACATGAGAGATCTAATATAAAAATATAAACATATTATCTTTTAAGATATTTTTATTATTTTATTATTTTTATATTGTTATAAATTCAAACAAATATAAACATGTAAACATAATGATATGTATTACCATAAAAATAAAGTTATTTTTTCTTATTTTCTAATAAGTCTTTAAATTTTAATAAGATCTAATATAATTCTTGACATATTGTTATAAAAATAGTAAATATTAAAATTTCTAAAATTGTACTTAAAAAATTAAATATAAAAATGTAATACAATAGAAATTTTATATTTTTATGAAAATTTTATGTTTTAATATTTTTTATTAAAATTTTAAAATTATGTCCTAAATGAAAAGAAAAAAATAAAAACTATTTAAATAAATTAACTTAATAAGGAACAATAAAATTTAAATTAAATAAAAATAGTATTTGCTTTTGTGTAAAATAATTAAGCCAATAGACTTTTTTGTGAGCATAGCCCACTGACGAAAAAGTGGTAGTGAACAGAAAAGTGTCATCGGACTGGTCAAAAATAATTTCTGGTGCAATTTAGCCAGCATATAATTTTGTTATTCCTGCAACCACATCTCCTTGAGTATCGTAATATCTTATTTTCTTAATTAATGGCATGTAATCCATTACTCTAACTGAATTCCATTTTCAATGGCTACTCACACTCGATATTCCTAGCTAAAGTTAGTTGCAGTTAATATTCAGTCTCTTCTCGTCCTCCTTATCAGGAACTACTTTTTGTATATCAAAAATAGCGTTGAACAAGGACCTACCAAAGAAGAATAGCATTCTCCGATGGTGATTATGCAGCATACGCCACTTCATCCATTCTTTGATTGGTGTCTACTCTCAAATTGTTGATAGATGCAGCTGCATTTGAGATTGCAAAGTGTGATTAGAATTGAGGACGTGAAGGAGGGGAGGATATAGTGACTGTTCTGATGGATCTAATTCAGAATGGACTTTTAAATGCATGCACGATGGGTGTAATAAGACTTTGAAGAACCCTCAAATGTTCAAAATGCATCACAAAAGCCATCACGCTGAGGATGATCTAACGAACTACCGAGCGCTTTCTTTGCATAATGGTATTGTTGGAGGTGGTGGTGGTCAAGCGGGGCATAATAAGAAAATACGCGCATTCCACTGCGCAGTTCAAGCATCCTTCACCCATAAAATCCAAAGATCCAACCATTTATTTCTTTACTAAATCTTGAAAATGATTTTAACCTTATACAATGTTTAGGATTTTTTGTTTCGGTATTGAAATAATGTAGGGTTCTGTGCAAGTGTTTTATGAATTCTAAAATAGTTTCTCGGAGGGTCCAAATTATAGCGCTCATGCAATAGTAAGTTTTTGCTTTCTTTCTAGATTTTTATTAGCTTTTATAAACAAGCAACCATGGTTTAGGCTTGCAGCTTGGAGAAGCTTGTGATTTTTTTCAAAAAAATGACATTGTTATTCTCATTTTTGGGTAATTTGAATCACCGCCTACTATACAACCAATGCCAACCTCCCCACCACCTCCCAACACTGCGCTACCTCCTCTTGGAACAATGCCTTCTAGGCCTCTGAGTGTTCCTGCAATAGGTAGTTCCTCTAGGACCCACTACAGGTAGTAAGAAAAAAAATCAAACGCGCTATTAAAAAAAATCATGCTAACAAATTTAAAAGGCTTCTTTAGTAGTAAATAGGGTGATATCAAATGATCTAAACAAATCAGATTTAGAATATGCTGAGAAAGACAATTCAGATTTAAAATGTGTTGTTTAAGTCAAAATTAAAAAGCAGAAAAAGAAATGGAAGTTGTATTTGTGTTGTTCACCAAGGAGAAATATGATTTTAAGTTGGAGATTGTAGATCTCCAAGGTAGCTAATTGCTATGGGTGATGAGCACCTATGGATTACAGGCTTTGATTTTGTTCCAATCTTGGCCTCCTTCCTTTAATCTCTCCCTCAATTCAGGTGCCCCACTGAGATGGTGATTGAACTCCTTGATGATTTTCAATTGCCCCAATCCCTCTGGAAGTTTATTTACTTTCAAACACATTTGAAGCTGAAAAATCTCAGGGCCTAGCATGGCTCCATCTTCCAATTCAGGGAACTTCTCTGGGAGAGGAAAATCTCTTATCAACAAGAACTGAAGCTTTGGAATAGCCCCCAAATTTCCAAACCCCTTGGGTATCTCTGTGCAGCTTCCATTATACTCCAACTACAAGCTCACTAAGTTTTCCATATTCTCAAATTCTGGATAACTACTCCAATGACATCTAAGAAACCTGAGATCCCTAAGATTTACAAAGTTGCATAAACAACTTGCCACAAAAAAGTTTTCAAGTTGTAGTTTCTCAAGATCTGTCATAGTTTTCAATTCCTTTGGAAAGAGTGGAAAAGAAATTGGAAGATCTGGCCCTGCATCAGTACAACCTATAGTAGGACCAAACAGAGGGCCACGACCACTCATAGGGAAGAAACCATCGCTTCCAGCAACATTAAACTTGCATCAATCTCCTCTTCATGTTGTTCCCGTACAACTTTCTCAAGGACTGCTGACTTCTCTTGGTTTTCTTTCACAACCTCCTAGGCCAAAGCTCAATTGGACACTCCAAGATTGTCTCCTGATTCCAATCAGTAGCACATGGATTTGAAAGGTGTGCACATGGAAGAGCCTTTGACAGTTTCTATAATTTTAGATATGGATGTTGACATGGACATGGAAGGTAAAATAATTATTTTTTTTGTTAACATGATTAGTTTTTCATCATACAATTTTGAATACAGTTATGAATCTAAATTTTACGTCTTTGGTTTACCTTCTTTTTCATAGGTTCTTTCATTATCTTCCATGTCTAGTTATGAGAGCGTTCTTAGACCTTTTAGAGTGTCTATGGTATTTAGATGTATAATTTAATTCCTATTTTTCCTACTTTGCCTATTTTGAATATTTGTGTCTACCATATTCATTCACAATCTACTACTAAAAGAATATGTGACGTTGTAAAACATTCTCTCTAAGAAGAAGAAGAAGAAGAAGAAGAAGAAGAAGAAGGAGATGGAGAAGGAGAAGGAGACCACCCTCATTATATATTAACTATCGGTGTGACCATTGCACCTCTCCTAGGTGCAAGTGCTAGTCTGTCTTCTTATCAATTCAAATTTTTCGTGTGTGTTTGCGGTCTGATTAGAAGTACTGTCAGTTACACACATGCACATAAGCAATCAAATAATGACATGTATGGCCATGAGAGAGGCATGCTTGGACCGGTGCAAATATGTTGCACGTAGCCGGTGCCTTATTTTACTAGTCCTTAATTTTTGTTTGCTATTACTTTTCTAGCTTATTATTAAACTTCAAAATTTTATTTTAAATATCGAGGTTCTATTCTACAATATGTCCTAGGATAATTTATCTACTACAAGACATTAATTACAAACTATATTAATGAATGGAAACCATAATAAATGTCCTATTACTTGTTACGTTGAAGTCACATGCTAATTGGGTATTGAATGGGGTTTTCAATTTTAACTAGAATTAATATTGACCCCTACATTTGTTGGATTTTGAAGTATAAATAACATGCCAAATGTATTGTGTTTTGAATTTTAATTTTTAATTAATTATTATTTCTTATCAAATATATTAGATTTTGAATTGTAATTAATACATTTATGATTAAATGTATTGGATTTTAATTTTTAATTGCTAAATGTTTGTACTCAATTATATTTGATTCAAATTTAATTAATTATGTTAGTGATATTAATATTATAATTTAATTGTTTAGTATTGGAGTCTAATTCATTGATCCGAATTTTAGAGTAGTGGTTTACACAAACCTAATTCTCATTAGAATGAATGGTCCACTCAATGCACATTGCATCTAGGTAATGTTAGTGCTATTTTTCTTTGTGATTGGATCAAATTATTCCAATCGAGAATGCAAATGAGAAAAAAGTCATGATTCAAAACATGTGTTTGTTATTTTAATATTTTCTAAACTGACATAAATATTAATAGTTTTTAGAAGCTCAATAGTTTTAATTTTTCATTCTCTCTCCAACTCTCACTATCATTTGTGTCTGTATAAATCACTTCCTTATGCCCCCCCCCCCCTCTCTCTTTCCATATCTCTTCTCATTATGTAAAACACATAATATTTTTTTAAGGTGAATATTATTATTGTAGTCAATATATCTTGTATAACATATAGTCTATTATTATCAAAAATATTAAAACGTATAATTACAATGATAATATTTAATAAAAAATTATTGTATTTTTAAAATTTTAAATAATAGTAATGTCAATGCCTTTTAGCTAGGTGAGAGGATCTATTGGTTGAGCAACCCAATTTTGTGCTTAAATTTCAAATGACTCCCTTTTTTTTTAGTACATATTACTTGACAAGTCTCTTCTTATAACTAATGTTTTACATAATTTGTTGCTTTTTAGAACTAAGAGATACATTTCATTCAATCATGAGTTGTCTCTCATCATTAAATAACAACTTTAAAATCAAAACTATTAGGTTATTGTGATAATTATATTTTCCCCCAATAAGCTTATTGATCTTAAATTTTTTATGATAGAAATGAACAATTCACCATGATTTAAGTCAAAATTTGCAGCTGTTATTTAAATATTTCTTAAAATTATATAAATATTTAGACTTTTTAAAAACTTGATAATTTTAATTTTTTTCATTATTTCTTCAACTCTCTCTAACACTATATTCTCTACAAATCTTATTTGTATCTTTCTATTTATTTATTCCCCTCTATTAAACATCTTACCATCTCTCTTGTTTTTTATTTCCATTTTCATCTATATATCTCAACTTTCCTTCCTCTCTAACTATTCACACTAATTATGAGGGAGATATTAGAATTCTTCCTATTGTGGTGGGTAGATTTTGAAGGAAATTGGATTCCTATTCCTCAACTCAAATTAATATGATTAGTTTTGATCAACACACGCGTATCTAATTAATGCGGATTAAATACTTTAAATCGAAGGATTGTATAGAAGTTGCCCTTCCTTGGATTTTAAATTTTACCATACATAATTATCTTCCAACCTGTTCATTGACTTGTGTTTGCTGAGACCAACATTTTATTAGGCCTTCGACTTATTCAGTTAGGATGAATGTATAAAAGGGCTAAAATACTCCTAAATAGCTACTCCTCCATTTACTTAGATTCCTAATATATATTAATCATATTTTGAAAACAAGTGTTGTTTTGATATAAAGTAATAGATTCTAACACATTATAGAATTAATTTATTTGATAATTATTTAAAAAATATATATATTGCACCTTTTGTGGGAATCTTAAATTATTATAGATTATATAATAATTTTTTGTTTAGTATGTTTAAAATTTTATATAGGTGTTTATCTATTAAATAAGTATTCATTTATTCTTGGTGTAGTTATTCATTTATGTTAAGTGAAGTTAAGTTTTAATTTTGTATTTTATTTAGTTTATTTTATTTAAATTTATTTGATGATTCACACAAGATTTCAATTAAGTGACGAGGTAGGAATAATAATTATATAGACTATTTTATGTTAATTTTCTTTAGTAGTAATAGCATCACCGTTAGTGTTAATTCGTATTTCAATTTTGATTGTGACATGCTTTGGATTATGTTAGTAGATATGCTACAATGAGATTGCTTATAATGTTGGAATGAAATTGTGTTTCTATATTGTAAACTAATTAATGATTATTGTTCTTTGAGATGCGAGCACGCTCTCGGTATATTTTAGTACCTTGATTTGAGGTTCAAGAAACTTTGAGGTTTCCATGTTGGGCTTTGTGACATGAACGTTGGCTTATTTGGTCTTTTAATGCTTGACTTCATGGTGTTAATGTTTTTTATTAAGGTAAAAACGGGTTTTGAAGGGACCCCGAAACCCTGTACAAAGAGAAATCTTAAGATAAAGCTTTAGAAGTTCCCAAAACACAACAAACTAGCCATAGCAAAAGGCTAGTCCCCCCAAGAAGAACTCAAAAGAACACTGCCAAAGAATAAACATTGAAAGAGGCAGCCCAGAGATAAACCAAAAACAAGATTATCCCTTCATCCCCTTCTTATGGGACCGAAGAGTCATATCAAAAGAAGGTGAGGATCTTTTGAAAGATTTACCTTTAACCGTAATCCATCCTTCTTCCACTTAGGCAACCTCAAGCTACTAGCATAAAGAATCTAGAACCGAATTCCCAGCACCCAGAGAAGATCCAACACACTGCATAGACTCAATCAACAGAGAGCCAGAAGCCAGAACACACCCAAAACTAGCATCCACCGAAGATGGAGTGACAATAGGACCAACAAAACCAACAACATCAAACGTACCAGCAGGAATAATGGAACCAGTCAGCAAAGAACTATCAAAGATAGATCTAGCATAATGTGGTTAGATACAACAAGGGGGGGACCCACTCTCATTGTATCAACAACAAGACCAATAGAATCCTCATGAGACGTGCCCACTACCAGAGGCACCACATTCGAATGAGATGAGGCTGGAGGGGAAGAAGCAGGAAAATCTGACCCCACAAACTGGGAAAAGCTCTGCGGAGAAGGCCTCTTCTCAACTGTGTAGTGTTGGGAAGAGGCACCACTCCACCAAGAACCAAAATGCCTAGAATTACCCAGAACACATTTAGCCACAACATTACCTATTTTAAAGCACCTTATGCACCTGAAAAGAATTCCTTCATAGTCTAAATGTTGAATCCAACTACCCATAGGAGAAACCAACTTGATCTCCGCAGGTAAACCCTTTGAAACATCAATATAATCCACCAAAATATGAGCATAAGTGGAGTGAAGGATGTCTGAAGATTTCACGTCCACCATCAGGATGTCCTCCAAAGCCTCACCCACTTGGGACTCAAGAAGAGGATCCACCCAAAGATTAAGAAGGAGGTTTGGAAGCCTAACCCAAATGGGCATTTTATTAAAAGTATCAGAAGAGGGATCGAAGTCCTCATGCCATGGCTTAACCACACTAGTACATTTGAGTCCTTTTTCTGATGGCTTTCTGTCGGCATTCCGACACTATACCATCGATCAAGAGACACCAACCGCCGTTGCAGTTTCGGTGTCAAAATGACTAATGACTAGGATAGTCGGAGTCGTAATTATGATAGATATGGTCGTCACAATATGCATCCGAAGTGGGGCTACCAACATGGTGAACATGTTGTCGGGTCTATTTGTTGTTGTCACAATTCCAATGAAAATGTTGCATTTGTGACGGATATGCTGTACATGTGACGTCTATCTGTCAGATATTTCTGACAGATAGTCATCGTTTGTAGTGTTTTGTCATTGGTCATTCTCTGGTTATTGTTGTAATTGTGACGGTTTACTATATTTTTAATATATATATATATATATATATATATATATATATATATATATATATATATATATATATATTTGTCGTACGTGGAGTGAGACCTTAAATTATTGAGCTTCTCTTTGTTTCAAGAATAGTTTAACATTCTCTACTTAACAGGGCCAACCACGTGAAGGTGGAAGCTCATTTGGCCCCTCCTAGGAGCCTCTTATGACCCTTTACGACATTTTAAGACCTCTAAGATGTATTCTTAGGGATCGTAAAGGGTCATAAGGGGTCCTAGGACACAACAACTGAGAAACATAAATGTAGGCATCATGGTCACAATTGTTTGGAGACACAACATAATTGAGTTGTATACCGAGACGATGCAACACAACCACTACTCCTCTAGTTCCAAGTTGACACTACAAGATCCAAAAACCAGAGATAAGGAATAAATTAGAGGGCGGAGGAGGAGGGCCATAATGACCGAAATAATATAGGGACCCTGTATTATTTTGGTCATTGCGTCCCTCCTCCGCTCTCTAAATTTATTCCTTATTTATGGTTTTTGGATCCCGCAGTGTCATCTTGGAATCGGAGTAGTGGTTGTGTTGCATCGTCTGGGTATACCATTCAATTATGTTGTGTCTCCAAATAATTGTGACCATGATATCTACATTTATGTTTTTCAGCTGTTGTGATATCTAGATTTATGTTTCTCAGTTGTCGTATTTATGTGCATGCTCTTTATGTGTTTGGCTTCTCTCCCTCGCATCTAAAATAATATTTTCCCACTCTAAATCGAGAATGCATGTGCAACTGCGTAGAATATGCCATGGATAACAGGTGGAGTTGAGAAGACTCGTCACATTTATCTTTTTAATAGGTCAAAATTACAATGTCCGCAATGGTCTATAACTTAAAATATCTAATTAAAGACCTCTATCAAAAATGCAAACTTGTTGCATCTTTCAACTCCACCTAATATCCTATGCATATGAATTGAGATTGCATATTGAACTAGGCACCTCCTTCTGCATTACCTAAAACCAAGAGATTGTCATAGTTAACATCTAAAACCATTATTGAACTTTTGTTATAATTAAAAACTACATTAATACTTATTGTATAAGTCTGAACCAAGTGAATCACCAAATGGCTGATGGTGATTGATGAAGAAGATTTGAAAATGATGATTGATCCAATTCAGATTGGTGCAACATTTTCAAATCTTCTTCATAATCATCATCAACATGGCCAATTTTACAAAACTGATTTTCTAGAATGTTGGTGGAAGAAGGATGATTTGTTTGCAACTTGCAGATACAGACACTGAACAACCATTTTGTCAACTCTAATTTTCTCAACACAAAGGGACATTTTTCATAGTCATAGAAACATGATTATTTTTAAATGGAATACACCAAGGAGTACCATCAAAAATATTGACCATTTACAATCATGAACATTGAACAATCAAATAGCTCATTTTTTTACAAACATGTGTAGTTTCAGTGTATATGATAAATGAATAAAATATCAATCTGAAATAAAACAATGAACAAAAATTCAAATTCAAGGCCTAATTTATCAAGAGCAACAAACATTAGGACGGTAGAGAAATCATTAAGACTATAGAAAAATCATTAGGACTATAGAAAAATCATTAAGACTATAGAAAATCAAGTTCTAGAAATGGATGGTTCTAATGCTTTTCCATTACAACAATTGAGCATTCATCATTTGGTATATGAACAGGTGAAAAACATGTAGATTTGACCAAAAACCACTGGGAACGACCCAACAACAAATGGACTTGTGATGATTTTTGCAATAGTACATGTGTTGCTAGGTTAACTCCCAATACTGCTTAGGCAAATCTGCATATTCATCCCATGTGCATATGAAGTGGCTCTAATGGAAAGAAATAAGAAAAATCATTAGGACTATAGAAAAATCATTAAGACTAGAAAATCAAGTTCTAGAAATGGACGGTTCTAATGCTTTGCCATTACAACAATTGAGCATTCATCATTTGGCACTTCTTGGTGTATTCCATTTAAGTATGTCAGGCACAAAGTATTCCATTTAGATATGTTCAAAATTTTGCCAGTAATGATTTGGGGAATGCAATCATGCAAAGTATCTCTAATCACACAAGTACCAATCATCATCCTTTGTCCATGTCCATATTCTCTACACATGTATGGAAACATATGGTACACATTATAACAATTGCCATTACAACAATTGAGCATTCATCTTATTAATTAGCATTCATTAACACGCATTCATTAACACACATTCATTAGAGTACTCATTAATTAGCATTCATTAACACATAAGATTAAAACATCAAGACATAAACATCAGTCATTATCAAATAAGTTGCATAAATGAGAATCATTTCTTTTTTTCGGCTTCCCTAAATTGTTGCAAAGGCATATCCATGTCGACATCATCATTTCTTCTCGCCTGTGCACATGATCTCCATGTCCTTTGCAAAGGCGGGTCCTCTGCAATAACAAATAAAAGGCTTAAATTAAAAACATATTATCATAATTGGGGTTAATTTAAAAATATATTATCATTATTGTTACAAGCATTTTAGTACTTTAAAAAATATAAACGTGACGCTCTTTACCTTGTCCAACCACATCATCTTGCCCAGCGGCTTGAACCTCAACATGCTCATTGGGAACAACCTCTACATCGTCTGCAACTGCAATACAAAATGTTTTATTAATCCCAAAACATTATAATTAAATTTTTATTACTATGCTAAATTCAATTTAAAATGTTTACTTGTATTAAATATTTAATAATCAAAATTTGAATAGAAAATGTATACCTTGAGTACTACAATTCACATTCGAATCGACGCCTACATCACGCTCAGATGGTGTATCAGGATCGACAGGCTGCATTCTAATGTAAATAATTAGTGCATTTATCGACAATATATACATATAAATACAAGATAAATACTGAGAAATGTTAATTCAGTTTAATACAGATAAATATATTTACTTTAAAGTTTTAAATAAATATATAATTATTGTTTCCTTACTTAAAACAAATATGTTCACTTTATGTTGGAACTTAACATCAAATATAGTAATTGGTAAAGTATTCAACTTGAAATAAAAATCAATTGCCTTATTTACCTGATCGACAGATCCACCAGAAGAACCTTGTGCACTCATTGATCGGAAACATTCAGCCACGACTGTATAGCCTTGTTTGTAGCCTATTTTCTTGTCCTCTTCTGTAATCTTTTTTTTGAAGTCCAAGGCCTACATTTTTTCTTGGTATCATGAATTTTAATTGTAGTGAATTTCATCAAAACTAAATTGATTGCAATTTATAAATATTTGCATATGTTTTTTCACTTACTAATATTTACAACTCATGCAACAAGTTTTGAATATCCACCTGAGCCAAGCTTGTGTTGCACGTGCTTTTGTTTCCTTTGATGTGTTAGGAAACCTATATGATGTTTGAACTATGTTAGATCAAATAAGTATAAAGAGTAAATAGTACATAATTTCATTATTAAGATTATCACATACCTTCTTTCCTCGGGTGATAGTATTTGTCCACTATGTCTTGCGCTTCTCTCAAGTGCATCCTTTTTAAGATTCTCCCACTCATTAATAAGAATATAGGGAGGCCGCTCGTAATGAGGGTTGCATTCTATTTGGGACTTGTAGTTGTCCCTAATATACTTCAAAACTTGGCATGCTTTGTCAAGGAGCCTATGTCTTTGAAAGACTTTGGGTCCAAAAAGTTTTGTCATAGAGTCAATGAGTTTATCCTTTAACCCTTTATCTTGTAATTGCCACCTTTTAAGAAAACAAAACTATTAGATTCATAAATGAAGTGAAGCTACCTTTTAATATACTTGAAGAAAGGGATGAAACAAAATCTGATCTAGCAATGAAATCAAAATATGATACCATGTGCGTATGGTCGGCCCGAAAATGCACAAACATTCATCATTAAGTTTTTCATAAAATAGATTATTCCCTGCAAAATAATAATGAGATTATTATAATTAGTTATTGTAAGGGACTACAAAAGGGGTTAATGCATTACATTATGAGTATAAGATTGTAAGTAAAAGAAAGGATCAATCTTTAAAGTACCTGGAAGCTGGGATACTCTCAAGGGAAGTCCATCTTCAATGCTCACGAGCAATTGATCAAAAATCTCTATTGTTCCTGTATAGGGGACACGAGTACATCCAGGAATTTCCTCATCGCCTCCTACATAAAATGAATGCAATATTACAAAATGCCCCCTAAGAAAGAATAGTTCAAGTGAAATAAACACATGATAAATGATAGAGAAAAAGAGGAATCTACTTACCAATAGGCGTTGCCATCACATTTGTGGCCATGCTATGTGTTGCTGACATTGTAGGTGGTAGTACCTCTGTGGTTCTGATCCTCGTAGTAGGCGGCTTACTCAACATAGTTTTAATATTAGGTGCTGAAAAATAAGATTGTTAGAGTATAAAAAAATATGGACAACCATGGACAAGATGGACGATAAAACATGCGATGTACTTGAACCACCTGAAGTATTTGCATCTGAGGTGTCACCCTTTAATGTTTTTTGCATCCTCTGTAAAAATAACACATATGTATTTTAGTTAATGACATAAATAAAAGAGTATACTATAAAAATCATTATTGAAGTTTTGTTATAATTAAAAACTACATTAATACTTACTGTATAAGTCCAAACACAGTGAATCAACACATCATCTCTCATCTTTATTTGAGGAGTTTGAGGTTGAATATTTGTCAATCGAGCTAACTCTCTTGATATTGCACGAAGGACATTTTGTAGTGCAACTAGAGGATCAACATCTGATGAAAAATCAACATTGAATGGATCTCGCTCATCCTGCGGCTCCTCATGGACTACTTGTTCCTTTCCTTTTTTCTGATCAACACTCATTTGTGAGAACAATATTATTAGCAGTTTATTTAAAAGCAATCCAAAATAGTATATCAGAATAAAACATAACAAAAAATACGCATTAACATTTTTCTTGTTTGTGCATTTGTACAACAACAGTGAGTTTTACCTGTCGGGAAGAAGAAGTCCCATGAGAACCATCATTGCCCTGCATATCGTGTGGTTGTTGATCCATACTATAGCCCTGTATTTCAAAAAAAATCATTGAGACATGTTAAAACACATGTGTTCTTATTCTAAGTTACGTTAAATAATAGACAATTATCAGAATGCATACCACCTCGTCCATGATAGTCATGGGTTTTTTTGTATCTATGCGATTCAAATTGTAATCGATAAGAAGCTCTTCGCCTCCATGTATTGATTTGATTGCACATACAAATACGTGATTTCCCTCATGTGCCTCAAATATGCAATTGGGTTGCTTCTTAGTTGATGCAGGTCGTGTACTATTTATAAAACCTACAATATTCCTTGATGCTTTTGGCCTTCCGTCAACATATATAGCTAGTATTTTACTTTTTTCACTGACTTTTTGTTGTATATAATTTTTTACGAGTGCATACCTACACATACTTTTTTATATATTTAACAATCTGCATCCAACTACTGTAATCATAACAATATCCAACATACTCCATCAATTTGTTGTTGTACGAGACCTTTATTCCATCCATGAAAAATAGGCCCAAGCCATGTAATGAAGATGGTGCTATGCGATATATCCTCTCTCCAACACAAAAATCAGTTTTTATTGAAGGAAGTTCATTGAGGACCCATTGTTTATGTAGATGTTTGTACCTAAAGGGCACCTCGGAGTCACCTTTTCTCTCATTATCATAAGAACATGACTTCCCCTTGAGAAAGGAAAAATTCCCCGCATTTATTGAATTTATTTATGATCTTTTGACCTCGAGTCGATCTCCTTGATTTAGACATACTAAATGTCTCACTTTCTTCTTCCATTCCTACATTTTCCTCACTTGAGAAATAAAAATATGACAAATACCTATTTGCTGGTACCTACACTTCATGAAATGAGAGAGACAGGTGGCAATGCGAGAGATATTTTACAAATGGTAAAAGACATTAATCTCCATGGGGTGTATTGACTTATACCTGACAATCCATGAGACTGTGTGGGATACCTGACAAATGATAATAGTTATATAATCAGACAAACATAGTTCACTACGTAGTTTTTATTAAATCTTGTGAAGGACATTATACATTGTTAAAATTATCTATTTATCCTAGAATATTTTGAATATCTTAGCATTGCATATAACTGAACATCTCAGCATTGCATGAGACACCACTATTGTGGCATTTTGTCAAATAGTTCTCATGCCTTGCCAATGTTTTTATTACATCTTATGAAGGACATTATATATTGTTAAAATTATATATTTGTACTTTCAAAATTAGCTCACTTCATTGCAGGGAACAAGGAGAATCCCTTGTGATTTAACATCATTGATGTGCAAGGAAATAGAAAATTATAGGAAGAAAATCTCATAAGATAGTATTTAGATTAAATGCATTGATATAAAAAAAATACCCCAGAAAATGATAAAGAAAGGTAATTTTCTTAATCATCACTAATTTGTGCATGTCTAAATACTAGTGTCTTTCAAGTGATTTGATTCTTGTCATGCCCACTAGAAATGAGAACAATCTTAACTAGTGAGGCTGTTTAAGCATATAGAGATTAAATACACTCTTTTAGAATGAAATTTCTCTTAACAAAAGATCAAAGATATAAGTAGAACATAAAACAAGGTGAATAAGAGTAGTTAGATATTCACGCTAAAACCAAAAATGTCATTAATATGAAACCCTAAGTATATTAGTGAAAAAAGTGCAGATTTCAACCCAAAATAATCATTAAAACATGCCAAACATCTGGCATAATTATACATTTCATTCATGTCATTGATATTCTTCTTCATCCATCTCATCATCAAGATCATTGTCATAGATGACATCATCACCACCACTATTTTCATCATCGTCGTCATCATCATCATCTTCGTCATCATCCTCCTCATCATCATCATCATCAGTAGCAACATTATCATCGTCTTCTTCTTCATATTCTTCTTCGAATAGCTCTCATTCATGATCATCATCTATATCATCTTCCACTTCTTCCTCTTCCTTAGTATCTTCTTCTTCATCACATTATACTTTATCAGCCTTTGTATTGGATCATGTCTAACAAAAGATGACCAACTTGGTTTATGTGGAACCTCTGAGTAAAATACTTGCTCACATTGGCTTAGAAAAACATAGGGCTCTTCTCCAACTGGCTCAAACAACCTTGTATTAATTATTGGAAATCCATTGTCATGTTCAATAACAGTTCTATCAGGATCATTTTGATTGACTCGTAGTCTATACCATTTCACGACGAAGAGAACTAATTTGAAGTAATTAAAGTCACAATAAAGGATATCAACCAAAATATCATAGTATCAATTTTGTGACTCTCGAGGATGTAAGTCATTTCTAGATGAAATATTAGTCACATGGAAGACTGCACTTCCCAGAATCACAAGTTCTCTTCATTTCATCCAAATTTTTGATGCGAAATTTATAACCATTGCATAACATAGCCTTGTGGTGTTTCACCTACAATAATGTCAAACATGTATAAATTATTGCATCACGAGTTGAAAAACATACGGTTGAGTAATTAACAAATTTATAAGTACTTGGTGATCTCTTAAACCATATGCTAAATCTATTTCCTTTTGTGTAACATTGGAATCTCCATTAAGATGAGCTTGTAAAACCAATGAAGACACGAATTCCAATTTTAATTTATGACCATAATGTTGACATTGTTCAATCCATACCGTCATCCAATCTTGATTGTTTGCAATAAACAAATGTATTACATCCCACTCTTTAGCAATTGTAAAAAAGTAAATAGATGACTTACAACAGATTTATTTTGAAGATTATGAATTAATTAACTACAATAAAATCTCATAATTTATTACCTTTTAGTTTCCTAAATCTACCGTTGCCCACCAAGTACTCCCCTTCAAATTTTTTAATGGAGTCGAGATTCCAAATACAATCTATATGGGTCTTTGTTGTAAGATTAGAAAAATATTGAGTAACGTACACCATCATCTGGTATACCATATATCCCTCAACCATAGAACCCTCGGGACTTGCTCTTTGTCATACCAAACCCTTCAAAAATTTCATTGTCTCTCAACCTTCCCCATTGATCTAGCATGTACAGGTCCACACAATTCAATCTCCTCAACTTGGTGTATGAGGTAGTGTTCTTGTGCATTAAAAAAAGTTGAAGGTAAACACTTTTTTATTTCACACATTAGTCAAAAAATTATTTTCTTCCAATATTTTATATCAGTGTAGAGAGATCAAAAGGCCCAAAGCTTCCAATTCGAAGCTTGAGTTCACAACAAAAGTCTACTGCAAAGTTGCAACTACCACAATTAGGGCTTGGGCATCCTATAGGGGTTGAATCAAAATTACGAAGGCAATAAGGACATATAGAACAATAGGTTTGGGGACTTTTAGACTTATGTTCAATCCTTAGTAATGGTTCTTGTTACCATATTTTTCATGTATATATATGCCAAATAACTTGTATATACTATACAAGGAAAGGAACTGAAAGATAAAATCATTTGGGCTCACACAAGCCGTTAGCATAGCCAACTTTCAAAAGAATATGCAAGAGTATAAGCATACATAAGAGGATGAACATAAATAATAAGGGTACCAGACATTGCCTGAAGTGACATGAATTTTTGACCCGGGTATGAATCCAGTGTGCTCCAATGTGATCCAGAACCTGCAAAGAAAAGAGAGATAGGGGTAAATTGGAACTCAATGTCGATGAGGGATAAAAGTAGGTAAATTGGATCTCAAAGATACAACCCCATAGACGTGATTAAAATAGGTCAATGGAATTCAATAGTGGATACAAGTATGATAGACAAATGTTAGAGACAAGATATACCCTATACCGAAAATCAGATAATTAATTACTACCAAATCCAAGAGGGTAATCCAACATTGGTATGCATTGCAGCTCACACGCCTATAAATGAAAATGACATGGGTAGTGCAATTTTAAAGATTTGAAAATAATTCATACAAGTGATGCAGATTTAGGAGCAATAGTTTAATTGCTACACACCCACTAGTGCCCCAAGATATTTTCTTCTATTTGTATTGTGAATTTATAAGAATTTCTATAAGAATATTTATTTTCAAAACAACATTAAGAATATCTATAAGATATTTATTTTATATACAAATGAAACAAGATGCACCTTCATTTTAACTTTAGTCCAAATATAATTGTACTGTAAAGTTAGACTTACAGGCATTGCCAACTTAGTTGGTAAAATAGTTTACTTGTAGGGCGGTGGTGTGGTATATTAATGAATTGAATGTCAAGAAGGATTTTTAGTTGAAGTCATATAATCTTACACTATATATTGCTCTACATAGGGAATGGAACAACGTTAGCACTTTTCCTCTCACCAATGTGAGTGCTAGGGATAACTTGTTTTTCCTTTTGTGAAATCTGAACAATTAAACTTCACTCACTATATCAAGCATTAAGTATATTTCCATGGTTAATATTGCAGGCCAACTATTTGTACTATACTTACACAAAAATCAATAAAGGAGTACTCTGCCATGCCTTATGTTTGTGCTCTATTCAACTGTAGCCTATGGCTACTGTATGGGATGCCATTTGTTAAGCCTCATAGCAGCTTAATACTCATTGTTAATGGGACTCGGATTTATCTTGGAACTCTATTACCTCATCATCTTTCTCACATTTGCTTCAAAAGATATGAAGGTATTGCTTCTACAAAGATATAACTTGGTGATTAGGATGAATTCCTAATTCATGAATAATGTTATTTTTGAATTAAATTGTATTTAACTTTTTGGATCACCAATTCGGATCACACTTAGTGACCAATCATCAATATAATACAAAGCTTAAGCATTAAAAAAATTACTAATTCATGATAGTCCTGCACCAATATAATGCAAGGCAACTTTTGGCAGGCACTGTTGGTGGCCTTTTGTCTATAGTAATGTATGCTTCTCCTTTGTCTATCATGGTAAGAATAATAACACAGATATTATAGGTGGCATTCTATTTTAGATTATTGCTACAACAAAATGCCACAGCTGGTATCTAAATAATGCTTTAGCTAAAGGATACTGGTTCCTCATCTAGAATTCAAAAATGTTTCTCTTCCAAATGCTTAGCTATTCCATTGTTTCAAAAAAAAGAAGAAAACTTAAAGCATCAATCTTTAATTGTTGTTGATTTATATATTATTTATTGATAAAAAAAAAGAGTAGTTGCTATGGGATAAGTAATATTGTGTTCTACATCAATTTTAAATGGAAAAGTACCTCACTTGAGAGAATTAGTGATGATTTAGGTTAATAAGATTGTTGTGATTATTGTAGTTCTGATTTGATTTCCAACATGTTATAGTATTATGTTTTAATTACAATTTGAAACAATTTATTTTTTAGTTTGCAAGCAGACCCAATATTCTTCTAGTTTTTACTCTTATTTTCTATTCATCAAGGATCTCTAATTAAATAAGATCTACATTTCATATAGGGAGTTTGGTTTTAAATAGGAGTTGAAGTCTTGCATATACTTTGTTGACATCTAACAAAAAACAAACATTCCTGGATCAAAACAATATTGAGTGTGCTCAATAGGTGTTACCCGCCCTCATTGGATAGGCCAGTTTACACCTATTTTGGTTTTTAGCAGATTTAGTTCGATTTTATAGTTCACTTCTTTTCGATGCTTCATTTGCAAGTAGTCATATATTATATTTTCTTAGTGTTTCTATAAACAAGATTAAAAATAATAGGATACATAAAATCCTAACACATTATCAAAGCTCAACTTACAAGTCATAGTAAAAATTTGACAACAATAATATTTTTTAGTGTGTATATTTTAGCATTTTATAATATCCTCAATAGAAAATCATGACTGTTCTGAATGTTTGTTGAAATGCAAATAGATAATTTGAATCTCAATGTTTCCCTGCAACTCTAAATATATGGAGCAATATATGGTTTTCATTTTACAATCTTATACAGTCATGAGAACGAATTGAAAACAAAATCATTCAACCAAATAAAGTACATTTAACCAACCATATAATCATCAAGGGAATAATATTTCTTTATTGCAAATGTAGCCAATTGTTGTAACATCTAAACAAGAATTAAGGTCATACAGTATCTTCCCAACAGAGACTTACAAATATAATCAAATGATAGATTAATTGCAAACTAAAGGAACCTAGAACAATGTGACACCCAAACTGGCTTGTTACTGTCGTCTTGTTACATTTATATTGCAAAAATGAAATAAAATTAGGGTGGGTTGTTACATTTTGTCCACTAGCCTACAAAGAATAAAAATAGGCTATATATATTCAGTTAATTCCTTCATTCCCAAGGATTGAACATGAAAACTACCTTCATGCAGTAGAGGAAACAAAGACAAATCCATTTTGCCTCTCTAACATGACTTGTTAAATAGGATAGAAAAATCAAGATTGCACAAAAATATGTGATATCTTTTATCTTTAGTTGAGTGGTAATGATAAGTGTTGGAAATTGATACTGTTGTACATCCTTTTCATATCTGTCATATGCTTTTGTGATATGATGTTGAAGGTGTTTTTGGTGGCATTGTGACCCTTTGGAATCCTATTAGATTTAAAGGAATCTTATGGTTACAATGGAGGATCTGGTCACTTCTTAAAAATTGATTTTTTTCAATATCTATGCAAGGGTTTGAAGGGCTCATTAGTGGGACTCATTGGTTTATATATATATATATATATATATATATATATATATATATATATATATATATATATATATATATATATATATAGAGAGAGAGGAGAGAGAGAGAGAGAGAGAGAGAGAGAGAGAGAGAGAGAGAGAGAGAGAGAGAGTTGGATTGGTGGATATTTAACTTCATGGCTCTCTCTTTACCTAGTCCAATAGAAGACAAGGTGCTCATTTAATACAAATTAAACTCAAGATCATTTCTTCATTTCATATAACTGACATTGAATAATGATGATGGCATAATGAATATCACCGAGATACTTATCTTTTCCTATATTGCAGTCACCGTATTATCTATTCACTAATTTGTTTCCTTTATTTATTACGTTGATCAACTAATGTATATTGCAGACTGTAGTATGTGTTTGACTTCTACTATCTCAGTTTTATATTTAAATAGTTTCAAAACTTAACAAATAAACTTAACAAATACTGGACACTCATATATTTTTTGTATCATTGATTGTATTTGATAGTCTCAATTTATTGCCAATATATATGCGGGAAAACTAGAGAAGAGTCACATCATGACAAGGTGTGACTCAATATTGAGTCCTGTCTTATCATGTTGTGACTCATTGTTTCCATTAGTTACGAGCTTGATAATATAATCATATTCCATTATATTGTATAACCAATATTCAATCAGTGCTAATAAAGCCTGATAACAAATAGAAATTATTGGGATTGAGAATATGTTGAAGTTCATCGATCAATATTAGTAATATTAAATCGATATGGTATAATAGATCGATCTGTTCACTAAACATATCTATATATCAGTAACATGATTAAATCTGATCGATGCTATACTCAATGACAAAATCATTATATATATATATATATATATATATATATATATATATATATATATATATATATATATATATATATATATATATATATATATATATATATATATATATATATATATATATATATATATATATATATATATATATATATATATATATATATATATATATTCGAATTATGATTTTATATGAATGATACTATAATCATCAACAAAATGCATAAAGACAACATAGAGTGATGATGACTATCAAATATGGTATTGAAAAAAGCATAAGGCTAGTCATGATATCATGACAAAGGCTTAACAATTCCTATGATAACAAGAAACTAAAGATGAAGCAAGAAATAAAAACCCACAAACTATCATGTGCAAAGATATGATAGATATGCAAATCATTGTTCTATTAAAGATGAGAATGTTAATTAAAATATGACATTTTAACAAAGTGAAACATGTGTCAAAAGTTTATCCTAAGAGTCTCCTACACCCACAAGAAGTTCAAGTCCTTTCAAACTCATTCAAATCACATGCCCTAAAGCATGCTAATAAGGTTACAACAACTAGAGGGTTAAATGGGAAGTTGTAGCCTCTTTCAAGGTACATGTAGATAACTTGAAAGAATTTAGGGATCAATTTGGGAAGCTAGAGAAAGTAGAGAGAAGATATAGGGGCTAGCATGATAGAGAGTGGATGAAAAGACCAACCTGCATCATGTCCTACACCACCTACAAGCTCCAACAATCAAATAAACTTAAAGATAGTTTTGCAATGCCTAGAAGTGATAATTGATCAAGTGAAAGCATGGAACATATATTTTCATTAACATTTACCAGTAACATAAATATCATCCAACATAAACAATTTTTCTTTCCAAAACATGGGCAGTTGCACAACATAAAATATGGACTGATTACAAACAAACTGAGAATTTTTATTTTTAAAAGCTCTAAAAATATATGATGCAAGAAGTTGTTTGTTGTCTATTTTTATCTACCTTCATATCCTTAACTCCTAAAAAAGGAAATGATTCTACTATACAATATTACAAGCATATACATTTATGCAACATAGTCTATAAGATCCTCTCCACTTAGTAATATGATAGGTAGTAATAAAAATGGCTTTCTGAAAGGTAGACATATCATGGATGCATCTTTCACCACTCATGAAAATTCAATTCATAGATTTTAGTAGGAATCATGAGTGGTCTTAAAACTGGATATTTCAAAAGCTTATTATAGGGTCTAGTGGTATTTGTTATGGCAACCCTTCAAAAATTTGGATTTAAAGGCATATTCCTTAAATTTAATATCAACTTGTGTTACTACTCCTAATTGCTTGCTTTTGGTTAATGTGATCTTTAGAGGTTTCTTCTCTCATGGGAGAGGGTTGATGTTTTGGAAAGAAATTTTTAAAATTTTCTCTACCAAAAATATCCTAAAAGGATTTAAGGTTGCTTGTTCCCTTCCTCTGAAATCTCATCAATATTTGTTGATCAAGCTATTCTATTTGAGGGAGCTTCCATTATATTAATATACTTTCATTATTTCTTTTGAATGAAATTTAATTTAGTGCGTTGAGAATGGTTGAAATAGAAATTATAGATTCCATTTTTCCTTTTGCAACTTGTTTGAGAAATTTGATGATGGTTTCATTACTTTCTTGTAAATTCATGTGAAAATGAGGGTTTCTTGTCCATAAGTTTTTCAAAAATTGTTTGGACGTATGCAAGATTGAAATGGGAGTGTTTTGTGTAGAATCCAATTAAATACACATCAAATGATGCCCTAGCTCATTCATGGGCTTTGTAATCATTCAAGAAGCTAGGCGTAATAATGAACATAAGTATAGCATGGTGCTGAAGCAGTGAACACAACATGTGAGTAAACACATCCAACATGATGCCCTATTCTATAACTCACGGGGTATACATGGAGAAGGAAAAACAGTGACCAAATTTATATTATGTATGCCCATATCAAAACTCATGAGCCTTAAGTAGTGAGAAAACAAGTAATAAATGGATGCCCTAGCTTCAAAGCTCACGGCTCATAAAAATGACATGGCATAAAACCAATGAAATACACTGCCATTTGAATCTACAACAAATACACATAAACATCAAAGAATATAGACAAGATGAGGAGCAAAACTTGAATGTCTACCTTGAATCCGTGTAGAGTTAGGGCCTAATTTGTGGATGCAAAAGTCCAGTGCGCTCTTCACGCATGCAAAAGTCTAGTGCCCTCTTCGCGCATGGTGCCCTTTTCACGCACGCAAAAGTTCAGTGCCCTCTTCGTGCACGTAGCTCGATCATGAAAATTACAAATGAGCCTTTCTTTTTTTTGTTTATAATAATGTGGGTGTCAAAATTACAATGTCACCATCGCTATTACGACACCATCGGGGGCACTTGCAAAAAAAACACAAAAATCACACACAAATAGTAGTGTCGTCACAAATTGGCATAAAAAATTGACCCCAAATGTTCTAGTTCCATCAGCACAAAATGACCATCCCAGCTAAAAGAATGACCACAAAAAATACAATTTCTATCCTCAGATTTATCAAATTTAGCTATGATAAAAACCTTTTCTAAAGGGAAGATATGGACCGCTCCAGTAATGACGGGTTCCCAAAATTTGGAAATCCAAGCATGAAGCTCTGGGAGGCTTGTCCAAAAGCCCCTAAATCTGCAAATAGCTACTTGGTTTAAAAAGATAGAAGAAGAGTGCTCAATTGACTCCACCGTTTCCATACCCAAAGAGAGAGAGATATAGAGCCGATAGTGAGAAAAGGAACAGAAGCCTTCTTCGCATCCTCAACTGTAGACTTTAAGGGAGCTCAAGGAGCCTTGGGTGGAAAAGGCCCCATAGAGAATGTGGAGGCAGGATAAATAAATGATGAAGATGGAGAGGATGGGAAACCATCGACTGCAGGAACCTCAAAGGAAACCATCGTCACCGCAAGCACTTGTGAAGAAGCAGGGGAAGACCTCTTCTTTACAGCCCCATCCAACGAGACCTAAGACAACACAAATGAACCACCTAAAGGAACCGATAGGGATGAAGAAGGCCTCATGGAGGCACCAACAAAGGTCAAGCCATCCCCCATAGAAGACTGCATCCTGGGCAAGCAGGAAGACACCCCGAAAACTGCCACCACCGAAGCACAAATGATAGCGGAAGAGCCTAGAGAGGCAAACAACGAGGACCCGCCACCAAAGGAAGCCTCCAACATATTCATGGGAGATCCAACGGTTGTAGGGAGAGCTCCAACATGATGAGCAGGTGTAGGGAGAGCTCTAGCATTTGAAATTGTCATGAGAGTGGGAGAATTGCTAGCAGGAGCAGGAGAACTGCGAACAACCATTTTTTAAAACCTATGGTGTTAATGTTGAAGATAAGTGCATCTTCATTTTTCTTGACCTAGTATTGGATTGATTAGGAGGTTCTAGTATCCAATCATATGCACAAAAAGTGAGTTTGGTTATGATCAATAGTGGGCCTTAATGTTATTCTTTTATTTTATGTTTGTTGAGTACTATGGTGTTGATGTTGAATCATGGAGTCATTTAGGTTTTTTGTCTATTGAGTGGAACCTTGTTAGGGTATATGTATGGATACAAGGTGTTGCAATTCTATTTGTTCTTTGGAATTCATTATGTTTACCAGAGGCCAAGATTTTGTTTTAATTTTATCTTAAGTGAATAATTATTTATGGCTTTCTTTCTTATGATTGTTGTATCATGTGTTGTTGTGACTCGTTGATTGAGACCTCATTGTGTAATTGAGGTCACATGAGGGATTGTATTTGTTCATGATTTTGTGATTGGATTTTGCTCACAATGATTTGATGATGAGTTCTCTATGCTATTGAATTTGGCTCCTAAGAGGGGCTTATTCATGAGTAATGTTGTACTAGGTATATTATCTAAGTTTTGGGAACCTAGAGATGTTCCTATGAGATTCTAAGTATGAGACATTTATGATATGGAATTTGATGCCCTTCTATTTGATGACATGGATGGATCCTATTGATGATTTTGAGTTACGCTCCAAACTTTTCTTTTGTGATTATTTTGATTATGAAGATTTATGAGGACCACTTTATCATTATTTGTTTATGCCACTTTCTTTGAGTTTTAGTTTAAAGCATAGGAAGAAATTGCTAGGAGCATAGTGTGAAGGGTGGCTCATAATAGGGTCTGGGGCCCAAAGTGGCCAGTCCAGGGTAACCCATTGTGGAGTTTTTAATCAAGTGGTAACTAAATAAAATTAATTGGGTTAGGAATTCATACTAATTAAAAGATAATAGCCTCACCCATACCTAGAGTTTGCATACACTCTTTTATGAGGATGAGTTGAGAAGGTCTAGTCATATGTGGGGCCATGATCTGGCAGTAGGACACTTCGGTGCAGTGAGATGGTTATTTTCACATGGTGTCCACATAGGCACTAGGTCTAGAGAGACTACGAGGTGGCGCTAGCATTTAGCTGTGTGATGAAACCCTTCTGTTTGCATCCTAGGATTCCCTCGTGTTTGTGTTAGATTCACCTCTGGTATAAGATGTTTCTTTATGATTATTCTATGTCATCTTACTGTTTAACCATGTGGATTCCTATTTTACTCCTTGGATTGGATATTTTTTTGTTGAAGCCTTTCTTGTGATTTTTTACTTGGTGTGGGGCATTGTGTTATCTCCTAGCTTGGGGGGCGGGGGGGGAGGGGTTGGGCCTCAGAGTCCCACATGGTTGGGTGGAAAATATTTTATCCATTGAGTATTCTTCTGATGGTGGTTGAGAGTTGGGATAGATTTGCATCTTCTTCTCTACAATTATTGTTCATGCAGCTAGATGATTTTCTTGATTCACTGTATCTTATTATGTAGCTTCATGATGATGTAATGATGTAACATTATCTATATCATCATATTGATGCATTGTTGTAGTATTGTAGTCTCCTTGAGGAGATCAATGTAAAATGCATATATGTGAATTTATTTCAGTAATTACTTATAATTTGTAATTGATAACATGTAACTTTGATTAGGTCTGATGTAATGAAGGAAGTTGTTAAGGATGCTTGTCCTTGATTTGATTATATAGTTATATACATTGTTTGATTGTAATATTGTATAAATTCATGTATATTTTAAGCTTGTTCATAGTGGTCTTATTGTATTAGAGTAGTATTTTATGTGTTTCTAATAGCGACATCGGGGAACCTATGAGGATTCAGTTATCTGATTAATGTTCAACATTCATGTTTATATCTAATGAAATGTATCATTAATGAGTTATGTCAAAAGAAATGTCATTATAATGTTTGTTGCATTTTTAGTTTCAAAAAATATTATCTCCTCTTTTCCTTCTATGTGGTGTTGTCTTATCAGGTTCCCTAGCACGTTGTTACATATTCAGTTGCATGTTACTTAGATATATTCAGCTGCATATTATTTAAGGAAGATATATTCAGTTGCATGTTATTTAGGGAAGGTATATTCACTTGCATGTTGTTTAAGAAATATATATTCAGTTGCATGTTATTTAAGAAAGATATATTCACTTGCATGTTATTTAAGAAATATATATTATTTGCATGTAGCAATATTCTATATTTAGAAATTCTTTTTTTTTTTTTTAATAACAATTTTTTTAAAAATTAAATAAAAAAATTTCTTTATGAAATTTGAATGCAGTGGTATTCTATATTTAGAATTCTTTAAAAAAAAATTATTAACAAAATTTCATACACGAGAATTCTTTTAGAAAAATAAGAATAAGAATAATAATGATATATAAATATTATTTGATGATAATTTAATTTTGATATGTTTATTATTGGAGTTTCTAATTGTTCTGTTTGATTGTTTGTATGGGTAGCATTAAGTTCACTTTTAGGAATTGTTATCAGGGGCTTGGGGTTTTACCTTTTTTACTATGGCATAGATACTCATAGTGTTTGTAATGTGATAATAGTTTCAATCTTTTAACCCAACCTTTGTTCATTTTAAGCTCATTATTTTGTGAACTCTTTGAGAGTATGTTTTTATGATGTAATGGTTTAAGGACCAGTATGGATTTTGTGATGTAGTTTGAGGAATAGTGTGTTATTATCAGTTTATGGTTTGAGGACCAGTATGTGTTCCTAGTATCTTTTATGGAACTAAATTTGATTATCATTTCTTTTGTATTTATGAGATGTTTTTTATGACTTAAGAGATTAGGGTAGGTTATCTAGGTGTATAGATGGGAGTGCCTTGCAATAAGTGCCAGGGCCCACAAGTGGATGCTAGGATCATTTATTGTAAGTAACTTAATAAAGTGATAATATGATATATTAAATGAGGGTTTGAAATTGAATTAATAAGATGTGTTCATCACCCATGCCTAAGTACTTGATTCAAGTCTTGACTATGATGGGAGAGAGAGAAGATGCTTGATTGAGGTCTTGCATGGTTAGTAGCCTTGTCTGTATGAGAGGCTTATTGATGCCGCATTTGGTCATTTGAGTGTCGGGGTCCAGAGAGACTTCCAAGAAAAAACTCAAGGGTTAGACGTATGTGATGATACTTCCCTATATATACATCTTATATTTTCTACATGTGTTGGTTGCATCTAGATTAGTATGTATTACCTTTGTAGTTGTATTGTACCTTTTGAGATAGAGAGCTTTTAGGACCCCTTTCTTAGTTTATATGATGGTTGACTTTGGTTTTTGTTATCAGAGTGAGACCTGTTGCTCCTCAACATGGTGGGAGTGGACATTTAGTTCCATGAGGTTGGGTGGTAGTGATTCTTTTACTATATTAGATTTTGACATTCTTGTACTGATGCTGGATGATCCTTGTAGCATTGGTTCCTTCTTGTTCATCATTATTGGATACTTGCTCTTATCTTTCATATGTAATTTTTGCATCTTGTACTTGGTTGTTATTGCATAACCTGCGACTTGTGCAATGGATGTTTGGTTATTATGTATACCTTATGGTATCAATTGTTTTTATTTTCATTCTTATAAGATGATGTATATATTATTCATTTTTAGATGAGCAATTTTGTACTTATAGTTATTCTTAACAATTAATTAACTTACATACATTCTATGTCATGGAACCCTTGGTAATTGTAATCTGTAAATGAGTTACATTCATGGGTATGTATTGTCTTATGTTATATTGTTTCCGCTTTATTATTCATTTTTTTTGTTAACTCTTAAGAAAACAAATTTATTTTGTACACTTAGTAACATATTCTAGGTTAATTTCTTCTGAGTTCCTTGGTGGGGCATTACATTTGGTATCAGAGCCTGAGTTTCTACATTGGGAACTTTGAGAATTTGTACGTCCATCATATGTCTAGTAGTTGAAAACTTGAAACAAGACTTAGACATATAACTCTTTTATATTTCAAACTATTATTTAGGACCTTAGAGGTATGATATTAGACTTGTATGTTCGGATTGGATTTTATATGAGTGTTGCATTAACTAGGTTTGCATGAACTTATCAACTTATTATTTTTTGTAGATACAAATGTGTGATTTATACAATTGATTACTAGATTTTTTCTATAATTATGAATGAATAAATATCTTGATCTATTTAAATTGTTAAATAATGAATGATTGATCAATGTGATTTTTTTGTTTAGTCTTAAACCAGAATTATATTGTTCTTGATGACTATATATCATGTCCTTATTTTATAACTTCTTTTTAGATATCATTTTGTCTTTTGTCTTAGTAGGATTCTTCATGATTGAGGGATTCATATCCTTATTTGTTTATAGGCTTCTAGGGGAGGTGGATGTAATACCCCTCCCATAGTTTTCTTTTCAGTTTAATTGGCTAAAGTCTTTTAAGCCACTTTTCATGTGTGTCTTAAATCTTCAGATATAGTTGATGTTATATATATATATATATATATATATATATATATATATATATATATATATATATATATGGTTTTACTGACCCCATACTTGCATCTGTATGGTTTGAGTGTATGTTTTATATTTTTATTTGATATGTCTGATATGGTTGAGGGACAGAGTTGTAGTTACTTTCTTGTGAGATCCACATGATCAAATGATCTCTACCATCGTATTATATATATATTAATACATGTGTGCACATGCTCGTCTTTTATGTAGGGTTTCAGGTAGCAGACATCAAATTTTTTGAATTGCCAAGATGAGTGTGACCTATCAAAATATCTCAATGGTAAGAGATGAGAGATAAGATATAGGTACAATCCCAACCTAAGCCATTAATTAGCTTGAAATAGTGGACAAGTATATGATTTTCTACCTATCCAAATTCGTCAAGGTGATGTAAATTCACGAGCCCTTCCTTTAGGCTTGATTGTTGCATTTTGATTTAGTCGGTTTTGCTTCATGGTTGCATGTCACGTGGTTTGATATAGTATTGGTGTTAAAATAGATTGAGAAATTAATTAATATTAATCAAATGAGATTAAATAATTAAATAATGATACATTAAAATATTAAATATAAGGTTAATTAATTAATGAGAATTAATTAATTACCTATGTTTAATAAATAATTTAATTATAAAATCAAAATGATAATTGAGAAATTTAATTATTATTATAAAATAAAAATTGATATTTAAATACATTAAAAAATTAAGTGATATTTAATATGAGTTGCATATTTTATTAATTAAAATAATAATAATAAATCATACAACTTAAAAACACTTTATTATAAAATTAAAACTTAACCTTTTAAAATCAAGTTGAGTTAAAGTGACTTAAGCTGAGGAAAAATTAAATAAATAATTCTTTTAATTAGTTAAAGTTGATAAAAAAAATATTGGAGTTGAGTTCTTATTTCTAAGATTTAGAGTTAACTATTTTATTATTTTTATCAGTTGAGTTCTATTTCCAATTAGGAGTTGCATGTTTCAATTCTGATTGTTGGATTTTCTATATTAGAATTTCTTTTGTTCATTATTTGACACATAGGTTTTAAGAATTAAAATTTTTGGCCCTAGATTTGGAATTGAAAGAATTTTTGACAACTTAGATTTTTGGGTTGAGATTGGTCTTTATTGTTTCATAGCATAAGTGGATTAAGGTAGGGTTTTGAAATCCCTTTGCATTTTTCTTTCTAAAAGATTGTTCATATCGTATTTGCCAAATTGTTGAATGGTTTTTGAATTGATTTTTTTAGGATTTCTATTGTTTAAGATTTTGGATTTGAAAGAATTTTTGAGTTTTGTTGTGTGAGGATAAATTTTTATTTATGTTAATAGTTGTTAAACCCTAGATATTTAGTTGGGAATATATCCTTTTGGAGAATATATATATATATATATATATATATATATATATATATATATATATATATATATATATATATATATATATATATATATATATATATATATATATATATATATAAAGAAAATAGCAAAGATATATTCACTTGCATGTTATTTAAAGAAGATATATTTAGTTGCATGTTATTTAGAAAATATATATTTGCTTGCATGTTGTTTAGAAAAGATATATTCACTTGCATGTTATTTAAGGAAGATATATTCACTTGCATATTTTTAAAAAAATATATATTTAGTTGCATATTATTTAGGAAATATATATTCACTTGCATGTTATTTAAGAAAGATATATTTTTCGTATGTAGCAGTCTTCTATATTCATAAAAATAATCAAAACTGAAATAATAAACCAAATATACCAAATCAAGTCATTAAAGATAATAAGAAATAATTGTAAAGAAATACATAATTGGATCTAATTCAAGACACTAATGCCATCTTAGTAGATCATATGAAGTTCAAAATATAATTAGAAGTGCTAATCTGCTATAAAAAGTTTTAACTAGTAAATATAGTTGAAGAATAGGCTTACCCGCCTTAGTTCTACAGAGCCTAAAGAGTAGGGGAAGATGATCATATTGATCAATCCCATTAATTGACCAAATCGCTTGGAAGATTTGACCATTGAGTTAGACATATTCATAGAATTTTCTAATTTGTTGATTTGGGAACCAACAGATTGTATATTTTATACTTTCATCATTTTTTCGTTATGTTCACACCTTAAAATTTTAGGAGAACACAATGTCACCCATTCTCTCACTTTCTTGTTTGTACAACATTCAGTTGGTAATTTATGACATCTTAATAGATATTGTGATTTTTACTTGAAATGATATTCGTTTCCTTAAAGCTCTTGCGCCACTTCCTTTGTATTTTGTTACAATCCATTAACTAATGAATATGTGATTATAAATATTTATCAATATCTCTTAGTTCAATACCATAAGGATGGTGGAGGATTTTGTATGCTTCCGTATTTATTTATCATGGAACAAGTTTATCTACTACCATTAGCTCTTCAAGGTTCAAACAATGATCTCATAATTTAGCGACAACTCTAAGCTCAAGTTCTATCGCTGGCAATGTTTGTTTATCATTATTTTTACAATCATATTAAATCTTTGTGAATTATGTCTTAACTTGATATCTGTATATCTTTGAGTGAAAAATTAAATATCATTTTTGATTGATCTATTTTTTTGCAATTTGGTTTCTCCTAGAAATTGAGATAATACTATATTATTTATTTATTTAAATATTATTTATTATTAAATCTAATTTCAAATTTTAGGGACATTACATATTTGTAGATCTAGGCAATCTTGAAAGGTATCCTTGATTCTTCTCTACAATTCAAGATCCAAAAATCACATTCAAGTTGCTTCAAACATCTTCATAAACATTGCAACACCAAGTCTATTTGTGAAGGTATTACATTTTGAGATCTTGCCTCTACTTTACATTATAACACTTTTCATTCATGAGTATTTTATTTCAATTTCAAGGTTGATTCCTCAATTGGGGTTTGAATGATGCAAACCCCTCTCTACTATACATTTTCTCTCTTTTCTATGTGCAAGAACAAGTGATGCCAATTTCAAGATCAGACCTAGAAAGTATAGAACCTTGACTACAATTGGTAATTGGAATTATTAGAAAGTGCAGGGAACAGGTCAACCCAATTGACCTAGTCCCAGGAACAAGTCAACCAAGTCATCATAGTCCCTCCAAAAAAATATCAAACTAAATTTGCAGGTTAGTTGTAGTCTCTGGAATTTGTTTCTGGTTACATTTTTGACATGTCTACTCTTTGTTAGTCTCTATACTTTGAAATCCATCCTTTCTTCCTTATTTGCTCTAAATATCGCATTTCTCAATTACACTTGCATAATCAACCTTAATTACAATGAAGGATCATTGCACTCACTTGGTGCTTAAGCCTTCTTGAGCCTAGTGGGTCATCTTCCTTCCAATATAAAAAAGAGGATAGGGCCTAAGCTCACTATCTTGCTTAACAACCCTCATCATGTTACACTAGTGAAGCTCACCCCCCTATTCATCTCTTTTATAAATACTTCAACTATAACCATCATAGTGACATATACCCTCATCCCCTTAACTGTAACTACATTATCATCAAGGTTTAAGGCAAAAATTTCTTACATTATTGATGTTAAGATCATGCTCTAATACCACTTGTAATGAAAGTGCTTATTGTTGGCAATTTGGCTAAGTTAGATATCTAGATATTGTCATTATGGCAACATATGATCTACATGAAGACCGCATATGACAGAGAGCAAGTATGACAGAGCGCAGAGCAAAATTGTCTAAGTGTAAGTAGTATTTTCCTAGTGTAACCAGAGACAGTTTTGATTGTGACATCGATAGAAGTAAGTTCAGTGCTTGCGCACTTGAACATGGATACTATGATGCATATTGAAGACTCACTTGAGAGCGCAAGTCTGTACGGCATGTACAAAAGAAGTTATTGCAGTATTACAGGAACAGAGCTAAAGCCGACATGACAGAATAGAAGACACAATTGGTAAAGAGTTAATAGATTATTTTGTTTATCAAAATAATGTCTTAATCATATGAAGGGACGACATCCTAGATGTTAACCCTTGGGCAACACATACTAAAATGTAAAGTGCTTTATGTTTAGTAAAGCCGACTATAAAAGTTATTATTCTTAATAACTTGTATAAATGTAAGACATATGTAATGCGAAAAAAAGAAAGAAAGGACATAGATGATAAAAAGGAAGTGAAAGTGAACATATGTATGCGAAAGATATTAATACAAAGTTGTGAAAGACAAGAAATCAGTATAAGGTTATGTACCTTGCCCTATTTTTGTAATCAAGAATTATTGTAAATTACATGTTTGGGCAATGGGCTCATCTTGTAATCATTCAATTTTGTACTACCAACTCTTAGCAGGGTTGATGCTTCTAACAAGGCCTAAAGTCCCTTAATCAGGACTGAGACACTATATATATGTAACAGGCTCGTAACAGGGTCAACATCCTTAACAAGATACTTTTGATTAGAGGATCTTTGTGGGTACCATCCCCACCGGGGTTTTCCCTTGGCCAGGGTTTCCTCGAGAACAAATAATGTGTTATGAGTTCATTTGCTTTATTGTTATGCATGTTCTTTAGTTTACTCTGTTATGCAAGCATAAAGATAATTTGTTATATCCATAATTGGGCAAAAGTAAAAGTTTGTAGAATACTGATTCACCCCCCCTCTCAGTATTCCCTATTTCTAACACTTATATAGATCTAGGAGAAGAATATAATAGAAAATATAGTATAAATACTTCAGAATAAAAAGTCACTTAAAGGGGATTAACCTTCAAATCTTCAATAAGAACATAATTGACAATATGATGATTTTAAACTAACTGCTAACTCCTATATACACCATACTTATGCATGTTATCTATGTTGTTTGAACTACCTATATAAAACAATATAAATGATTATATAAATTAATAAAATTTTATGTTGGCCATTATTTGACTACACATATCCCCATACATGCAAAAGTTAAGGGCATAACAGAAAATGGTAAATACTACATAAGAACAAGCTAGCAAAGCTATAATACAATAGAATTGGGTTATTATATCTTAAACACTATACTTAACACATCTTCATCCAAAAAAATGTTATATAAAAACCTTGATAAATAGTCAAAATTTTAGAGGTGTTGACAATAGGTAACCCTCTCATCTGTGAAAATCTAAAACATAAAAGAATACATCTAAACACTTCTAGAAAAATCTAAAATCTAATTATTTTAATATAATAGATTCCATCAATTTCAAAATTGAATGTAAATCATTCATCCATATACATAAGCTATCTAAAAGAAGTGTTTTTTCATTTTTTATTATATTGACGTTTTCAACTTATCATATGTTTTTCAAATTATTTTCGTAAATCAAGTTGCATGATCTACACACACTTATATATATTTAATCTAAAGAACATTAAAACTCGTTTTCTATATCAACATTTATTTTATGTGCTCTAAACATACTTGAATTTTATGGGACTTTGTCTTAAAGGTATATAAACAAATAGGTAAATGTGGATGAAGAGAATGCATTTAATTAGATTACAAGGTTGGTGGTTTTTTTAGGAGAGGCCTAAAGAGGTAATAAATGTTGGTTATCCACTTACAACACAATAGGACTTGAGAGTAGGATAAGCTCACGAATATTGCTACTTGTAAAGAATGAATGGACAACTTCACTCCATTTTCAAGTCATGTGAGTGACCATGCCTGCAAATGTAAGTGAAGAAAACTTTAAATTGCTAGTGAAAAACATGAAGAAGGTAAAAGTAAAGATGCGATCTAAATGAATTAAAAATAGATTTTATATCATTACCTGGATCTTTCCATCTTGAGATCCACTAAATAAAATATCGCCCTCCTTATCCATAGCCAAGCAAATCACTCTATTATTGGTTCCTCCTCTTTCTGAATTTAATAATCCCACTTTAACCAATCTCTCTCTTAACCATACTTCAATAACACCAGTTTTGGAACCCAAAAATATGAACTCATTGCTTATTGCAATACATCTAATTTCTAATGTTGTGGTTATCAATCCTACAACATTGTTGGTAGAAAGATCCCATACCTATACCAACATTCACAAAAGAAACATACCTCATTAGCTCTAGATACACTTACACATAAATGAGTAGAATTGAAATGAAAGTACACGTCTTTACCTTGACAACGACACCATCCAAGAACACACCACAAGCGTAGAGATGATTATCAAGGAGTTGTAGGCCATAAATGGGCTTTTGACCAAGCAATGTTCTTGCCCCTTGATGAAGGGTGTTTGTTGAACCAGACTTTAGATCCATCTCCTACATATTGATATTAAAATCCACAAATCGAAATATGATAATATTCTATTATTGTAAAGAATTTATATTTGATCTTCTTATATTTAACATATTCATAGTCTACCTATTCGATATAGGAAACAACTATCTAGCTCATAAGATCTGCTGATGTACAAATTACACTATATGATGATAACTTATGCATTCATACATTAAGGGAAACTTATGTATTGGTGCATCCTAGTTGCCGTATAGCCATTTCCTTCTATTTAAAGAATAAAGATATATCATATATAATATTATTTCATTCCTAAGAATGATAAAATAACATAAATATATCGAAAAAGCAATATATGAACGACAGCATTTCATTAGTAAAAATAAGCAATAGAAAAAATGAAAGAATTACTTAAAGCAAAGGATAAAATGAAAGGTTCCTTACTTGAAGGCTATAATCAGTGCACCCACAATAAACTTTCCCATTTCCAAGGGCGAGACACTTAACATTCTTGTTAGGATTGAGCAGCTTGACGCTTCCATTGAAGTTATGAATCTGCGATAGAAGATGATGTCATGTACAGAAGGTGAAGAATCATATTCTACAAGATAGCACAATATAAAAGCGAACCTTGACTCCAGTCCCTTGAGCAATAAAGCAGGCCACGCTGCCACTCACAACAAGGGCTTGCACTGGCTCTTTCATGTCAACAACCTGCATGCACTTTATTTCTTGTGCTCCAATTGTCCAAACCTGCATCAACAGGAAAACATTTTGCTTATGGAAATAAAGACAAAGATAAACATCAAAGTTTTTATATTCAATGACAGTTTTTGAGAAAAAGGATGGTATAAGTTTTTACCACCACCATGATCTCACTCTGTCTTGTCATTGTGATGAAAAAAAAAATTAAGGTCATCATGAGACAGACATTGTATTATATTTTTTCTCCTAATTTCAGATCATCTAAATAAGAAACAAATGATTTTGTTCATAATTTTGGGACCATCATTATTTGAGGAACAAATGAAGATAGATGTATCATAAAATGTGATTAAAACTTTGATTCTGTTATATAAAATGTGATTAAAACCTTGATGAAAAAACTTCCTTATATGAAATGTGATTCTAAACCTTGATGCAAATAGAGTTTTATCAGAAACTCTTCTTCATAACTAAAAGAGAGTAAAGAAGAAGCCAAACTACTTTGATATGGAATTGGAAACATACCCTAACAGACTTGTCCAGTGAGCCACTGTATATTTTGTCTGTAGATGATGAAACAGATAGACAAGTGATTGACTTAGTGTGTTCTCGAGCTTCCTGAATCAGTTGTAGCAGCCTTTTTCTTCCATCCCACACCTTCAAGTTCAGAATCTCAGATGTAAGAAAGCTGTGAGAGGGCGACACAAGACGTAGAGAGACAAAAGCTAGGAATTTACCCACCTTCAACGTGCCATCAGAATGGCCACTAATTATTTGACCTCCACAATGAACAAGAGACCGAATTTCTCCATTCACGCTGGCATCTGCTAGAGCTGATTCTGCAAAACTGCAAAGCTTGGACTATACCCAGAGGATTAAGACCATTACCAGCAGTTACAGGCAAGCACATAATGGTGAGTTCAGAACAGGTGATTGCAACTTACAATATTCACAGATGGCAGGTTCACCAGAGCTCTAAGTATATCAGCTGCTGCCGTGGATGATTTCTTCAATTGCCTCAAAGGTTTACATATCCCCTTTACATAAGTGCCTAGATCTTTCAATGCATCTGTGTTTTTTGATCACCAAATAGTGTTATTTAAGACGAGTGATTCAGAATAAGAAACCGAGGGTTAAAATTCTAAGAAGGAAAATCTGGGATCACCTGAATCATTAATAAAGGTAGACAAAGCAAGCATTGCAAGGATTCTTTCTTCCAAGATCCTAGATGATTGCAAGACCATAGCAAAGTGTTGAAGCAAGCATCGGCGAGCTACGCCCTGGACTCCGGTATCTGGTAAGACCTTGAGCATATATGTGAGCCATGTTGCAGCGACAAGGCAAGGTCTTGCCAGCTCTACAGAATTATTTCTGAGGCATTTTCCTAAAGCCTCAAAGACTGCACCAAATTCATAGTTGACAAGAACAAACGCTACTTTCCTCTCCCATACTTTCGCAGCTTCCTCGTCCTCCTGCTGAATAAATTTAACAGAATACTTAGGAGGTTTTAAAAGGGTCAGACAAAATAGGAAAAGACTAAAATGGTATTGACAACCAAACAATCATTTAGGAAAATCTCACAATAAATTCGGTTGATTCATCCTCCTCATTGAGTGGTTTCTCAGCTTTTGTCAAAGAATCATAGTTCTTGTCAAACCCTGCAGTTCTGAGTAGCCAAGCCTCAGTAAGAGGTTTCCCAGACAAGGAGAGTCGTCCAGAAAGAGCAACTATAGTTTCTGCTGCTGCTATTTGGGACATAAGAAACTCTTTGGCTTTTAAGCCTTCGACCAGTGCTTCTATAGCTTCTTCACGATACATGCTCATCTTGCGTGGTTCTGCCTGGAAAATAAAAATCTATTAGTTACAGCTCTCAGCGTTTTACAAAGGAAAACTTTGCATGGATTTGGAACCGAAAGAATTATGTGAGTCAGAAAGTTCGACCAGAAGATCCATTTGGAGAAGAAGACTTGCAACAATTAGGCGTTGTTCCAGAGGGGCCATCTGAAGGTATACAAGAAGCATATGCATGGTGCTGAACGTGCCTTCATCTTTTATAATCTGCAGAGCCTGATTGTTGAATGTCCGCCTGAAGCCATCAAGATAACTTTGTAAATTCCGCTTATTGTCAAGAAATTAACTATAGCTACATCTTGATGTCACAATGAACAAGAGTTATCGATCTAATCAATAAATACATTATGGTTAAGAATGGCATAGGAGAATGCATTAGGCATCTCTGTTTTAGGCCTAGTGCAATTGTTAGAACCCAGTGATAGACCTAGGCTAAAGGTTATGGAACAAAGAAAAACAAGGCAAGGCAGTTGTTTGCTAAACTAGTACGAAGTATTATGGAGATCTTACAAGTTGGAAATGCAAACTGAGGTATTACAAAGTGTGATTGTTGAAGCATGAACTTCTAGACTGTTGTTGGGAACACTTGGAATAAAAAAACAGAGGACTAAGCAACAGAAAAATTGAAAGCATTGCTTCTCTATAGAACTTCAAGTTCATACTCAGATCAATATGAACGGGTACGGATAAGAATTTAGAACAGTTATCTGGAATTTCCTAGTTAAATATATATAAGAAAGTGATGAGTACTAGAAAGTAGATTCTTAACCTAAAATATTTCCTAAAAAGAAATGTGACCTGAATGATGAATGAAAAAATGAAAACCCTGGACTGCACGAATATCTGGTTGAAATAAGCATGGAGTTCCTGGGCCAGATAACTTTACCTATTCAAGCGAACAAGCTCCGAAATGAAGGCAATGCTGATGCTTCTTTCTCCATCATTTCCAGTATGAAAAAGCTCTAACACCGGTGCCAATTCAGCTCTTTGGGCAATCAAGTTTCTGCAGATGCCATCTCCTCGAATACACGAAAGAAGAATCGAGACAGCACAAAACCTCACTTGAAGGCTTTTGTATTCCAAGCTCTCGATGAGGGCAGGAAGCGCATTCATAGAAATAACAGTTTGAGCATTTAATGACCTGCAGCTCTCATCTCCACCATTCAGCATACTTTCCAGCATCACTATAGCAACTTCCTTGGGTTGAAAGCACATTGGAAACTGTAACTCGGTCTCTTCACTATTTGAGATGATTATATGTACTAGTGATGGAACAAGATCGTGGAATGAAAGTTGTGAGGATGATGGTTTCAACTGATACAAAAGAACAGCAGCCTCAACTAGTCCTTTCCTTATAAGGCCAGCGAGACACTCGTAGTCCGGGTCCACCCTTATCAGAGTTTGTGACACAATGTTGTCTGCAGATACAAGCTCTGACAGAATGTACACAGACGCTTTTAGTGCCTGCGCATCAAAAGAATTTGATAGTATTTCAAAAAAACTATTAACCGTTGCCGGCTTAGTGAGTTGTGATTGAAGGATTGGATTTGCTTTACAGCCTTGCCAGACTTTTGAAATCTTAAGAACAGCTGCTTGGCATTCTTGCAGGTCTTGGGAAGTACAAAGTTGTGAAATTGATGGTCTTAGTTCACTCATCGTTCTTTCAAAAGTAGCTTGACTGATAACACTAGTTGGAGAAGATGAGACTGAACCTGATCTGTCCACAATACTCCTCCAAGTTTTTACATCAGCAATGTCAATATTAGAATTTCTATTCGGACTTGAATTTAAATCCGGAGAAGAGAGGAAACGTGAAGAATATAAATCAATAGGATTTGAAATGTGAGATCTTGGTGTTTCAGAAAAACGGAATTCCATTGCTAGTTCAGGATTCTGTTCTTTCCAGCTAGAAATAAGCCTTTTTAATAAAATATTTGTATTTGGAAGTGCAGTGCTTCCAAGATTCTGTCTGGTAATTGGGCATGTTGTGTTTCCTCTGTCCAGCCATTCCTGGATTGCTTGGCGCTCATAAGTTTGACCTGTCTCCAGTGTGACTGGATCTGTGAAAAGTTGTCCTGTTATAGGACACACAAAATCCTTTGGAGGCCGCCTTTGAGGAGTGGATTTACCAGATGAATGCGCCTGAAAGCTGTTTTGGCTCATATCCTCTTCACTCTCTGTCAGTGGTGATGATATAGGCATTGTATAGCTGCATTACGAATGTATACCCATTCTTTTAGAGATCATTATTATAATTGTAATTTGTATCCCTACTTCGTTCTAAACAATAAAACCATTCAGTGTCTTTTAATTACAATTATGAAGCTGCTTTTTGCATGGTGTACCTCCTTTCTTCCAATTCTGCTGCCTGTGTATCATAGTCATCATTTAATTCACTTTCCTTCTGACCACCATCCTCATCATCGTGTATATCCGCATCTGAGTTAGCATCCTGCATTACCAGTACATACAACTTCATGATAACAAGACATAATTCCTTGTCATTTTATACCCGCAGGCACCCACTGTGCTTGCAATAGACTTTAATTATAATGTAAATATATTGAGAACTAGTAAATATCGAATATGGATCCTTAACTAAAAAACCATACAGTGGACTTCAGTAATGTGCATGAAGAAGTAAAATGACCTGAGTTCTGCACTTACTAGATCAAAAACTTCACACGAGGCAATTCAAGGTGTTTACTGTTTAGCATAATCTCTGGAATGTTCATGGAATTTTTTGTATGCACAATTCTCGGACTTGAATATATATCCTTTCGTGGAAATTAATCTTTCATGGGATTTTCTGGATGTACATTTCTCAGGCTTAGTATATTCTCTGGTATTCATTGGCAACAATACTTTTGATCTCGGTTTTGACCAATTCTCTATGAGCTTATAACAATTCAAGCTCTTCTCATTGAAATGATTTGTATGTAGGTGATAGTGTTTAGACAATCTGTATCTAATTTAAGTGGCATTAGGAAGGCAATGTAGATTTAAGTTTGCAAGTTTTATTGATTTGTGTTTACCATATCCCGGGTTCTCTTATCCTGTGGCTTACAAGTGAAGAAAAGCTTACAGTCCTATAATTCACATTCTACATGTTGGATAAAATTACAACCTAGAAATGTACCTAAAAGCCTGATCAAAAGACAGTCAGCTGATTAGTGGTAGAGTATTTCAGTATGATTTCAGTATTTCATTATTGAATCTGTTGAATGTTTACATTCCCCTGGATTCTCTTATTATGTGGCTTACAAGTAAAAATAGAGCTTACAGTTTATATATATTCAGATTCTACATGTTGGATAAAATTAGCCACAACCTAATTATTGTCATTAGGAAGTGTACTCAAAAGACTGATCAAAGAGGTCAGCTACTTAGTGGCGGCGTATATCAGTATGCAAATCACAAGTCATATAGGCTCAAGTTCTAGCTGGAGCATGTAAACAATGCAAGAGCGTCCTGCCTGCTGTGTCAGAATGGAAGCACCCAAATAGGGTATGGATATCCATCGCAGCTTTTGAAGGATTAAAGAAATGTGAGAATAAGTGCTACGCGGGTCTTCTAATCATTCCAGTTCCATTTTGTAAAACATGAAATGCCACTAAAGCAGGTCAAACTTGAAATGGTCGCAGCCTTAATGCAATGAGTGAGGGAAATTGATGGTAGAGCAATCAGCTGAAAAGATGGAAGAAAGTGGAGGCAGAACAATTAAAACATGGTAGAATATGCAGCGATGGGGATATAAGTGGGAGCTATGTGGAGGGAAGGAATGGGTCCAAAATAGAAAAGAGTAGGCAGCGTCCAAGGTGAAGGATAGATTTTTGTGTAAGGTTGGATTTTGGCAAGAAGGCAGAGCTGGGTATAGTTTTTGTTTGGGGATTGAATAACTTTTTTTGTTCAAGGTGAAGGGAGGTATTCGTAGCAGCAAATTGGGTGGAAATGTGTGTTTTGAATTTTACAGAGAGTTGATTTTATATGTTGCAGATTATAGAGTTGGAGATATAGAGAGTGTGATTTTGAATAAAGGATTTTTCTAGTTTGTTTCTTATGTGTTCTTGCTGTTGTAAATCAGTTTGTTTTCAGTTTTGAATGTGTATTCCTCTGTCTAAGAGGCTGCAATTGATATATTCTCAGTTGAGAAGTTTGTTGTAATGATTTATTGCTGAATATGGTCTGAATATTTTGAGTTCTTTGTGCAGATGTTAAATCCATTTCATTGTTCAATGTGGCATTTGATTCAGTTGTATAAGTTTGTGTGCTAGCGGGTTTTGTGTGGATACACTTTGCATCAGTTGTATCAAGGCCAAAAGATTTTGAGTGTGCAGGCAGATTTGGTCTGCACCAAGATCGAGCTTGTGGGTGTGGTGCAGAGTAATCTTTAAGAAATCCCCCTTTTAAAAAAGATATAAAATCTTGGCGAATCTTTCATTTTCTTGAAATTTCTTCAAGACCATTGATTTATATTGAGATCAATAATCCGAAAGAAATTTTAGCTCCCATATGCATTACAAACCAAATAGTAACATTTTAACCTCATAGAATATAATGAGGGTCACTAGATTATACTTGAAGTTAGTAATGGAAACTAAAAGTTGGTGATAGATCCCTACAGTAACTAATAATCATGATATATTATTGAAGAATTAATTTAAATTTCTACAATAACTTATAAAATTCTGACAAATCAAATCTAATCATGTATCGAATATTGTGGCGAATTTTCGAGTTCAAGTTTTTTATTAAATAAATTATTTGGCAATTTAAATATTTTTAAATCAAAATTTTGTAAAAATGTGGCAATTTAGGTTGCCTTAAATCTTGAATTATTAGCCAAATTTGGATTCTCAAATTTCCAAAATTAGCCAATTGGCGAATATTAGCCACTAAAAATTACTATGGTGTGGTGAAAATGTATGCAAGAGGAGCCCCACATGGCTGGGGTAGAGATGGAGTAGAAGTGGAGGAAGAAATCCTCTAGATGTTGTCCGCATTGATAATTTATTGATGGGAAAGATACCAAAGATTGAAGTTCCTACCTTCAATGGGAACTTAGATCCAGAGGAGTTAATAGACTGGATATATGATATGGAAGAAAGCTTTGAATTTGAAGAAGTGGAAGATCTAAATAGAGTAAGGTTTGCTGAAAAACCAAATTGAAAGGCCATGCCAAAATTTGGTGGAGAGAGATACAAACTGGAAGAGGAAGAAGGGGCAAAATCAAAATTTTCAAATGGGATAAAATAGTGGAAATGATGATCAAAGTTTATTCTTGTTGATTATGAGTTAGACTTTTTGAGGAAAATGGAGAGCCTAACACAAGTAAGTAGGACAATGAGAGAATATACAAGGAATTTCACAAAATTATAATCGAATAGGCCATTTAGAAGCAGACAAGGAGAAGGTAGCCCATTACATCAATGGGCTAAGACCAAGCATTCAAGAAGAGTTGGGTTTGATAAGGATTTATACCATGGAAGATGCATTCCAATTTGCTCTAAAAATTGTAGAGAAAGTAAACAAGAAATTTGAGAACAAGCAAAGAGGAAGAGACCAATATGAAAAAAAGAGGGAAGACCATATGGAGATTGGGATGAAGGTTCAAATCAGAAAAATCAGAAAAATGAAGATCATGGCAGCAATGAAAATCAAAGAAATAATGATTCACACCCATGTCAAGATTCTAGAGGAAGAGGAAGAAATGAAGGAAAAGAAAGAGTCGCAAATGTTAATGAGGAAGCTGAATCTTCACAATTAGAGGATGCTGAAAATGGAGAAGTGCTAGTCACCGGAAGAGTCTTGTTGAATGAACCAGTTTAAAGAAAGAACCTATTTAGAACAAGATGCAAGTGTCAAGATAAAGTATGCAATGTTATCATCGATGAAGTAAGCACAAACAATCTCGTTTTTGAAGAGATGATGAGTAAATTGTAGCTAGATAGGAGGAAGCACCAACATTCGTATAGGATAGCTTGGATACAAGGTGACAATAAGATTTTGGTCAGCGAACAAAGTTTGGTAAAATTTAATATTGCAAAGTATTATGATGAAATAATTGTGATATTATGCCCATGAATGTTTGTCATGTTTTGTTAGGGAGGCCTTGGCAATTTGACAGGAGAGCAGTGGATGGCTAATATATACTTATCGATAAAGGATGGAGTGAAACATAAGTTGAAGCCATTGCAAGGTGTAAAGGAAAAGGTATGCAACAGTGCAAGGGTTTGTTTGGTAGATGACATGGATGGTGAGAAGAAAGAACATGTTTGTTTTGCTAAAACTTATCAAGAGGAAGTCGAGAATGAAAGTTATTAGAGCAGTAGGTAACTTCAATAAAGTTGTATTCGAGGAACATGATGTGGAGGCAAATGAAGGTTTTTTTAGATGAATCCTTGTTTGAGAATAGTACAAATGAAAGCCCGTTGATTAGTGGTCTAGATTCCTTGTTAGGAAATGTGAAATTTGAGTCTCTTGATTATTTTACTAGTGCTGTTTTGAGTGAAGGAAACCAAATTGCAGTAATATGTCTTCCAGGAGGCATTGAAATAGAGAGAATTCATAAAGGAGACAAGATGGAAGAAGAAAAAGGTAAAACAACAAAAGAGGTAAGGGAAGAAATTTATTTTTTGGAAGGAGAAGGTATGAATTTAGTTGTTTATTCTGGTTGTGATAGACTATGTTGGTGGGAAATCGGATTTGATACTTTGAACCTTATAAAGGGTAGAAGAAGATGAGTAAGAATGAAAGGGAATGTTATTGTGAGGTTGTCAGAAGTGAAGAACTAAAAAATACCAGTAGATAAAGCAGAAAAGTGGATCCAAGACAAACACAAGGTCTACAAATGTTTCTGAGGTTAACTCAAGAAACATTTTCTTTCTACCTTGGATATCTGATGCAAGAGCACCCTATCTACCCTACTAGAATGGGAGCATCAAAATAGGGTAGGATATCCATTGCAGCTTTTGAAGCATTAAAGAAATGTGAGAATAAGTGTCACATGGGTCTTCTAACCATTCCACTTCCATTTTGAAAAAAATGAAATTGCACTAAAGCAAGTCAAGCTTGAAAGGGGAATTGATGGTAGACCAATCAGCTGAAAAAATGGAAGAACGTGCAGGCAGAACAATTAAAACATGGCAGAATATGCAGTGATGGGGATATACGTGGGAGCTACGTAGAGGGACTGAATGGACCAAAAATAGAAGAGAGCGGGAAGCGTCCAAGGTAGAGGAGAGATTTTAGTGTGAGGTTGGATTTTGGCAAGAAGGCGGAGCTGGGTATAGTTTTTGTTTGGCGATTGAATAAATCTCTTTTGTCCAAGGTGAAGGGAGGTATTTGCAGCAGCAAATTGGGTGGAGATGTGTCTTTTGAATTTTACACACGGTTGATTTTGTATGTTGCAGATTACAGAGTTGGAGATGTAGAGAATGTGATTTTGAATAAAGAATTTCTATAATTTGTTTCGTATGAGTTCTGGCTGTTGTAAATCAGTTCAGTTTTGAATCTGTATTCCTCAGCCTACAAGGATGCAATTGATGTATTCTCAGTTGAGAAGTTTGTTGTAATGATTTAATGCTTTTAATGGTCTGAACATTTCATGAGTTCTTTGTGCAGGTGTTAAATTTGTTTCATTGTTCAATGTGGCATTTTGATTCGGTTGTATAAGTTTGTGTGATAGAGGGTTTTGTGTGTATACCCTTTGCATCAGTAAACCAAACATGGTATTAGAGCCAAGCTAAGATCCCTGAACACCAAAATGTGGCTAGAGAGGGATTTTGTAGAAATTAACCGGAGTCTAGCCATAATTAAGAAACATATTAAAAAGAGCACCTTCCTATTCAAGTAGGTTGTCTTAAGTTCAAGATCTAGCCGGCCCATATAAAAGCACACTAAACTGGGTTCATATTTTGCAGTTTCATGGTTCATTACCTGTTAGTAGCCTCGTTAAGGTCCATCGTGTTTAAACAATGTGCAGTTTAAGGACATAATTTTTCCGATTCTCAAAGTAAATAAAATTTACGCTGTTTTAAATAATTTTGCGGATGATAGCTTCCATTTTAAATAACGTCTTCTTCATTAAGCAGAAGCCCTCCTTTGCAATTTCACAAAAATCCTTAAATTGACGTAAGTGGAAATACCTCTAGATTTTGCTCAGGATCTGGTGAAGAGGCCTCTGAATCCTCTGACGAATAATCTTTTCTTGGCGATGTACGGTAAGTAGAGACAGGATCAGCTTCGAGCAGTTCAGAGAGAGGCGTGGACTTAAAACCCCTTTTTCTCATCGACTGTTGGCTTGAATTTTGCCTAACAGTAACAGGAGAATTTGCATTTGCCAACACAAGTTTATCTTCTGAAATCGTCTGGTGCTTTGAGAATACTCGTTTGGAGTTTGAACCTCTCTTAGTTGTGTCCGTTCTGTATTCCATTTCAATATCTGCATTGTATGCATTATCAGTATAATGATTTTTTGTTCTCTCTTCTTCCCAGCTGACCTCCTGCCATTCTCATCACAAACCTATCTTAGAATCAATCTTAAACTCCATTAATCAAATCCTATAGTTTCAAAACAAGAAATTACTATCTGAAAAATTGTATTCAGTGCTCGTTATTACATTCATAGATATTCTGGTTGAAAAATCTTCAGCTCCATCATCAGTACTAGTAGTATTGCCATTCGCAGAGCCATACCTGAGTATAATGGCATGGTCACTGCAGTGATTAGAAATCCTATAAACAGAATTGTAATCCTTCGTTGCTAAAAATCTTTCAATTGTCACGTTAGTAATTATGCAGTTTACATGTTAATAACGTTTTCTATTTAATGCATTACAAAATCAATTTCTGGGCCTTCTCAAGATAACTCTTCAAGTGCTGTGCAGAAATGTCACATTTGGGTATGCATGGATGCATTTACAAGGAAACTTGAAGGTTCAAACTGCAAGCATACACCCCAGATTGCCATATAAAAATGATGCCTAAATCCGAGTAATTCATACGTGGAAACATAGGCCAACAAATAATTATACGTTAGTTTTATGATTTAGAAACATATCAATTACCTTGTAGGAGTTTTTCCTTTGCCAGTTGATAATCCAACAACAGAAGAGAAGCCTGCACTTTTGGGTGGGACGGGGCCAAATTTGACAGACTGTGGAATCAATAGACTAAGCTCATGTCTTGGTGTCATGGGAGGCTCAGCAATGGGAATTAAGGGTTGGATCCCCATCTTGCTTACAGAAGGATCAAAATTAATCCAATCCTTATAGTATCGTGCATATAGCTTGGTGTTTTCGTCCAGGGACTCCTGATACACTTTCTCCAGATCCTGCAAACGTTGGGTCTGTTCCAGGGTCAAGCCAGATAGCAAATTGTCATTGAAAACGTATTCATGATCATCTCTGGAAAAAGAGAGATCAGTAGAGTCGGGCAGAACAATTCTTTGCCTCTGTTCTGTGTACCATCCAACAATAGATCTAAGGTGAGGAAGGAAGAGAGTTTCCCAGAGTTCTGGTGCGAAGTCAATTCTTGAGAACAGGGGATCGACAAGAAACATCTCTAGAATTTGGGCAACAGCGTTCCTGTCATCGTTCCTCAATTTCCAAAGAAAGGCCAGATTGAGGTGTGACCATGCACACAGATAGAAATTGGGAACACCTGCAGTAGTCTGCTTTGCATCCAACATAGCACACACCTGCAGCATCTTCTCTGCATGCTGTAATCTTGCTGCCTTGGTTTCCTCATTGGAACTAGTGATGGCCTCTTCCAAGGCATCGATTCCCCAATCCAAATTTGCCAAAACAGCTTGTTCTGAATAAGCTACTTCACCAACTCCTGGCTCACCTGCTGCTAATCTCTCTGCACATTGTTCCTTTTGCTGTATCCTTTCTTCTTTGTTTATCAGTCTGTCCTGTAAGAAACTTGCAATTGTTGTTGTCAGGACTTTGCCAAGGTTGTTGCTGTCCATGATAGCTTTGCCGGCCATTTTGATTTTTAAATCCCTGGTCTCAAAACTAGTACATGTCTCGCCCGATTTGACCAGATGCAGGGAATCCAATCAAATGGGATTACAGTTACAAGAGGAATCACTTTGAGCCTTGCATCAATTTATTACTTTCAATCCTCAGTTTTGCTTGATAATCCATCTAAAGGCCTGAAGAAAAGCATCTCAAAATCTTAAACACAACGACTTATGTTCATTGGGTTAAAAATTCGCACAACCAACTGGCTCTCGGGTGAATTTAACGAATGCCTACTAGCCAGAATTCATTTTTCATCATGTGGGGGTCGTCTATAAGGTATAAATTTCTCTCACAAAATCATAAGAGTTCAACAGATATCTGTTTCAGAAATTCTTACTGAAGAACACAATTGGCATTGGCGAGAATAAAATTTTCAGGTTTTGGAGAACATACGTGAAGTACTACTGTTTTCTCTCAACAAGTCATAAAATTTGCACTGTATTTTTGTTTCCGGAATTTGTATTGAAGAGCATACTATTCTCCATCTAAGGAGTTTGGATTGCCATAATTGATGCTTGTAAAACCTAAAAACAAAAACAATACAGAGCTACAGACATTGACTTTCCAGGTAATGGGCCTCCGGTTTTCTTGTAAATTACGACGTTTTCAAGCAAAACTAGTGTGGGCCTCTCACAAAATCCATTTTTATTTAGGAGTATATCTAAGCATTTTATGATATCACGCGTAGCAAATGTCATGCAATTAATTTAGTCTCTCCATTTGGAAGTTTCATCTTAATCTTGTGAAGTCATTCAATGCCAATGCCACAGACCGGCATCCAAGCAAGACGGTAGAGACAAAATTATAATCAACTATAGTGTAAAATGGTATACTTTACTCTTGTATATTTTGTTTTTTAATTTTGTTTTGGGAATATATTATATATTGATTTTTATGTTACAATTAGTTTATATGTATTATCATAAAAGTTGTCAAGTGATTTAATTGTACATTTAAGAGATTAGATTTGTTTTTTATTTTGTTTGTTTATTATTTTAAATTAAATTTGTAGTTGAAGAATTAAATTGAATAAAGGCAATTTTACAAATGTGAAAATGATCTTACAATTTTTAAAATTTAATTTAATTTTAGTTCTAGTTAATTCCTTTCAATTAGTTATGATGTATTGTCTTGCATCTGAAAGTGATTAACTTGTGTGGTAGGGTGTTAAATTTAATGACACAAGCATTAATTCATTTCAAACATCTTCAAGCTTCCATTCTATTTCACATTATCATTCAACTAATGCTCGTAGACCATGATTGTTGCGTAATTTGTTTACATCATTAGATTAGAGATGATTGTGTTTATTTCTTTTTCTTTTTCACCATTCTATTAAACCAATAACATGTGGTTGATCAAAAGAATACATTCCTACCCTAGAAAGCTCCTAAATGATGTCTACTAACTTACCTTTGTAGACATGGCCAGAGCCTTCAAAGTAAGTAGGTTCCAAGACTTAGAATAATCATAGCTTAGATTTGTAGTCCATATTTAGATCCATAAAGATAGAGTTATATTTTGGTGCTTTGGAAATGAAAGAAAGCATGAGACAATGATTTCACTAACATATATAGGTGGTTGTTTGATTATTTGTAAAGTACTAAGACACTATATACTCACATTTTGACTTGTCACAATATCTTCTTCAAGTTGGGAGTAAGTATTTATTTATCTTTTTCTATACATTGATTTTAGTAGTTTAATCAATCGAACAATTATTAAATTCTAAGGTCAAGTAATTGTTTTGTTTAGTTATTTATTTACTTACCCTAGATTTAATAGAAAATAAACTTTTCTTTTAATTTTAATGTTAATGTTAATTTTGGTGAACTACTTCAATCTTAGACCCCCTTGTGTCATGGCCTAATGTTATTAATTTTTTATTTCTAATTTCTTTCTTTTAGATATGAGACTTTGTGATTTTCTTAATTGTACATCAATATGATTCTCTTGGTATATCCTCTTCCATTCTCTTAAAGTTTTGTGTACCAAGTTTATGTCAATGTATCACCATCATTTTCTCTTTTCTTTGAGAAGTGTTCATCTCAATTATTAATTGACTCAAAATTTAAGATCAATCATGAGATTAATTTTTACTTTCAGTAGATAACGATGAACACAATTTCGCTTAATCTTTATGAAAAAACTTACCACAAAGCTATAGAACCTTTAAAACTACTCAAGAAAGAAATAAAAAAATATTTTAAAATTTATCCCTAGAAACTATTTTAGGAGTAAAACTCAACAAGCAATATTGTGCTATTTAAACTACATTCACTAATTAAAGATATTACAATATAGGGTAAGTGCACCAAGATGGATCACACAATATTCAAATGTTTGTTGCAAAATTATAACAAAGAAAAGGACCCCACATTTGATGATCAACATAAGAAAGTTAATTATAGCTATCCATATTGTGATAATGTCATCAACCACATTGGGCATTGCACAATGATCCCTTACACCTAGAAGTGAAAGTACATAAATAGAGGATAGAATGCATTCTCATAGATGCTAGGGTATGACTTAACACATGTACTTTGAAATTAATAAGGACCTTGGGATACTTAGATGAGAGTTTTGACATCACAAGAAGAATAAACATAAAGGAATATGGTGATGTTGAAAGGCTGTCAAAGGGAGTCCTTGTTCTACCTATCCAAGTAGGGCTAGTTACTAAGGATATTGCTTTCCATATTCTTGATTTAGAATTAGGATACAACATGCTGCTAGGTTGACTACAAGAAATGGAAACTATAGATACTCATGTGTCTCTTGAGGATGAAGTCCTAGAAAACATTGATGAAGAGACACCTGAAGAAGACTAAGTTGAGATTGATTCTAATGAGTACGACTAGGATACTCCTTACATCTCTATCTTTCTTTTCCTTTCCCAAGCCTTTGAATTCCTTAACCTATCCAAGGAACAACCCTATGAAGATACAAAAAAATTGATGATAATTCTTGGAGATCCTCACTTGATACACATGCCCATTTCATAGGAACCATCACAACTATTCACTTATCCTATAGAAAACCTAATCAAATCTAGGACCTATGTATATTATACCCTCACCTAATAGATTGGGGCCAATGAAGTCCACTTGACTTGGGAATTTTCCAAAATGATGAAGCAATTGGTGAATTCCCAGGTCTCAGAGAAGGCATCCCATTAGGGGATCACTATGTTAAATTTTGCATTAAACTAGATAGAGAAATATTTTAGGGAAACTCTTCCTCCTTCTATCCAAGAAGAAAGAAAATGTGAAAATGAAAATAAAGGATCATCTAGTGAAAATAACAAGGCACTTTTTGACAAGATACTTTCTGAGCAGAGTTTCACCACTCTCAAGGCCTCGGCTAAGCATGTCAAGATACTTGTGGACAAGATGGAGTAGGGAAAAGGGGATTAGGCACCCATAAAGGTTAAGGAGGATCATAGACCCAGTAAAAGGACCAAATCAAGCTTCAAAAAGATGGAGGATCATAAGAACAAAGATCTAGAGGAACTCAAAGTGTCCTCTGCAAATATGTAGATGTTGGATGAACAGGCAGCTGAACTAATGAAGACTATCTAGCCAACTTTATGTTGTCTTACTATCTTTTTGTTGTCCTTTTTCTCTCTATTTTTCTTTAGATGGACTTGTTAGTTTTTTGGTGTCTCTTTTTGGTGACGTTGCACTATTTCCACTGGAAATTTAATGCTTATTTTGTAATCTCCCTGTAAAAGGTTTCATGTCCTTTCGAAACCTATTTTTACGTAATCAAAACAAGGCACTTTTTGACCAAGAAAAAGTAAAAACAAATGTTGTATCCACTGGTGAAAACCTCTCTAAGGTGATAGGGAATAGAGGGTTTGGATTCCTACCCATCAACCAAGAGAGATTAGAGCTATTGGTGGAAGAAACACAAAGGTTAACCTTGGTGTCGATCAAGAAACTAAGAGAATTATCCACTTAGGAACATCACTGGCACAATAGGATAGAGAATAGTTCATTCATTTCTTTAGAGAAAGACATATCAAATTTTCCTACTCAAATATGGACATACCAAGATTGGATCCATAATTGGCCCTTCATCATCTTCCATTGATACCTAGAGTTGAACCTATCAAACAAAACCTTCACAAGATGCACCCACACATAGCTCTATTGGTCAAGAAAAAATTTAAGAAGCTCATAGATGTTGGATTTATTAGGCCAATTGATTATGAAGAATGTATTTTCAACCTTGTACCTATGACCAAACTAAGTGAAGACATCAGGATTTGTACTAATTTTAGAGACCTCAATAAGGAGTGCCTAAAAGATGACTTCTTGCTTCCCAACATAGACGTGATTATTGATCTCACTGCAAGACATTAGATGTTATCCCTTGTGGATGGATTGTCTAGATATAACCAAATTAAGATAGATCCCAAGAATCAACCTAAAATAGCATTCAATTATGCATGGGGTACTTATTGTTGGAATGCCATTCCTTTTGGCCTCAAAAATGCTGGAGCCACATATTGGCAAGCCATGACAACACTATTTCATGACATGGTACAGAAGAGAATTGTAGATTATGTGGATGACCTCTAAGCCAATTCACAAATAATAGAAACTCATCTTGAAGTCCTAACTCCTATATTTGATCAGCTAGAAGAATATAAGGTTAGGTTAAATACCAAGAAATGTCTTTTTGATGTCACATCAAGGAATTTGCTTGACTTCATAGTTTCACTTAAATGCATAGAAGTGGATCTTGCAAAGGTAAAAGAAATAATATAAATGTCTCCTCCAGCCAAGATAAAATAAGTAATGAGCCTACATGGAAAACTACAATTTATCCATATATTTATTGTACAACTTGCAGATAAGTGTCACCCTTTTCAACATCTACTCCATAAGGGAGTCACATTCACATGGACATAATAGAGTTAACAATATTTCCATATACTAAAGGCCTATTTGTTATTTCCACTTGTACTAGTACCACCAATGCTAGACAAACCTTTGTTATTGTACATATTAGCAACTAATTCTTCACTTGAAGAGCTCCTAGTATAACTAGATAATCAATGGAAATAGAGAGATATGTACTATATTAACAGAACATTAGTGGGTTATGAAATAAACTAATCCCAGGTTGAGAAAGCATGCCTAGTATAAGTATTCACTTCCTAGAAGCTTTGATACTATATGTTAAGTCATACAACTAAGATGGTGTCTAACATATTTCCCCTTAAGTTTCTTTTGAGTAAAGTAGCTCCCACTGAATGACTAGAAAAATGGGTCATGATCCTAAGTGAGTTAGACATAGAGTATGTGGAAAAAAAGTCCATAAAAGGGAAGATCATTGTAGATCAACTTGTAGAAGAACCCATAGAAGCTCGTTAACCACTAATCTTAGATTTACCTTATGAATTTATACTCAAAATTTAAGAGAAACTCTCGCTATGGAAACTTCACTTTGATGGATCCATTACAAGTCATAGATCCAAAGGAAGAATAGTTTTTATCACCCCTAAAGGTAATGTAATACCAATATCCTATAGAATCGATTTCCCATGTACAAACAACATATCTAAGTATGAGGCTTTGATAATGAGATTATGATTATCTATTCAGTGGATGATAACAAATATTCCAGTTTATGGAGACTCCCAATTGGTCATTAGTTGAGTCAATAATGATTATCTGATGAAGGATGAGAAGATTATACTATACAAAATAATGATGGATGAGATCAGGCTATCCTTTGATTATATCATCTTTGAACAAATTCTTAGAATCCAAAACAAGAAACAAATGCTATGGCCACAAAAAACTCTTTGGTTAAGATTCCTCATAATGAGACATGATTTAGATTCCTAGTGGAGTAGATCATGATCCCTTCATACGGTATACCATCTTCTGAGTCAATGTGTGACATATTTGGTCTTTAATCCCCATGGTATCGAGATATTTACACCTATCTTAAAGACAACTTCATTTCACCTAATCTATCATGTAACTAAAAAAGATCCTCGTTAGACAAGCCACCCCTTACTCCATTATAGCCAACACCCTCTATAGGAAAGGTCTTGATGGAACACTTCTCATATGTATTAATTAAATTGAAGCACATACAACCTTACAAGAGGTTCAAAAATGCATCTATGGGGCCTATTTGAGTGGTCTATCTCTAGCTAATAAAATATTAAGGAAAAGATACTACTCGCTATCCATGGAAAAGGATGTGCATAAATTTGTTCAAAGATGAAGATAATGTCAGGTACATAGATACCTCATTCATGTTCCATCACAATAATTGCAACCAATCTCATCACCACGGTCATTTTCATAATGGGGACTCAACCTCATGGGATTTATATCAAATCCTACCTCATCTGATAGACACAAGTATATCCTCACTTACATAGAATACTTCACCAAGTGGGTGGAGGCCATTCCCATGACCACTATCACTGAAACATGAATTTTAATATTTATCTTAAACTATATCATTTTGCAATTTTGCATTCCTTTAACCATAGTCACTGATAATGGTGGACCATTCAAAACCCATGAAGTCAAGGAACTATGTGACCAATTCCACATCCAACAATACTTCACCACTTAATAATACCTACAAAGTAACGACCAAGTGGAGGCAACCAACAAAACCATATTTAAAATCCTCAAATGTATGTTAGTGACACTGCCAAGACTGGCATCTACAACTAAATCTATCTCTTTGGGCCTATATAAATTGTGTTCATACTCCAATATGGGAAACACCATATTCCCTTGTCTATGGATATGAGGTGATATTACCCATTGTGGATGAGTTACCCTCACTAAGAATTTTATTCAAAAACAATATCATGAATGAAGACTACAAAGTTTTCACACTTAAGGAGCTAGAACTATTAGATGAAAATAAAGAAAATGACCTTAACTATTTGCAAGGTTGTTAAAATCACTTAAGGAGAAATTACAACAAGAGGGTTTAACCACATACATTTGAACTAGGGGACATGGTACTCAACAAGAACCAAAGGAGTCTTATTGAAAGAGAGAGGCCAAGAAAATTTGAATCTAACTGGTTGGGACCATATATCATCATCAAATCCTTTGGAAATGGAGCATGTCAATTGTCAACACAAGAAGGAGAACAACTCCTGGACCCCATCAATACCATGCACCTAAAAAAAAATTATATTTGATGTCCAAAGGTCTGATTCAAAAAAGTAAAGATAAATAAATCACCCACTGGTGAAAACCTAGTAAGCAGGCCTTATTAGGTAGGTACCAAGGTGAAAACCTAGCAAACATGAACCATGTGTGAGGTCCTTGCTTTTCCATCTAAGAGACATAATCATCACCATCAAATCACTTGCACTTACATAATTTTATTGCATGCATGGCCTATAATTTTCTCACCAACGTATTTACTAGTACACCTCTGCAAAACCACACATGCTTGCCCATGTGCAACATTTCCTATCATCAAGCTGGTGGCAACTAGATAAAATATTGTAAAAAAATCCCTAAAATTAGAAAATGTCCTTGAAAAAACCTCAAAATAAAAAATGTCTTGAAAAAATCCCTAAAAATTAGATGTCTTGAAAAATCCCTAAAAAAATTAGAAGATATCCTAAAAAAATCATAAACATTCATATAATGTCCTATAAAAATTTAAAAAACATTCATATAAATTCCTAAAAAAATTATAAACATTCATCAAAAGTTCTGAATAAAACTCGAAAACATAAAAAAATCATCAAAATCATGCACTAAAGGCATCCAATAAATCATGCTCAATAACCCCCTAATAAGTTGTATGGTGGATAATTCTTAGCATAACATATGTATTGGTATCTTTATTGGAGCAATTCAGGTTATTATGGAGGCTTACAAATTTTCCTTTATTCACTTGTTGAACAAAGCATTATCTTTATGAGAAGCACTAATGGTAACATGCAATTAATGAAGATGTCTTATGTGTCTATTGGAAGAAGATATATTATTTTTTTTGTCTCTTTTTTTCCATCTCTCTTTTTCAAGAGCTCTTTGTGTGATGTGAATTTCCTATGCCCTCGATTTCTATGTACTCTAGTATTTTTTGTATCAAAACTTATCATGGCCACTCCTATCATACTTGAAACTAAGATGAAACCACAACCAATGTTGAAGTCATAGGCATACATTGCAACCAAGATAGATCAAGATGGGAAGTTTTATAATGTTCCATTGGATGTAGTTTGTAAAGAATATGTAAGGGCATATGTATATGTGCCCTTGACTAAGGTCAACCATGAAAAAACTAAATATGTATGGAAATAACTAGTATAAGGTGATTCATCTTCATACAAACTTGATTATTATCACATTTCAGAGCTTGGACTTAATATATGGAAGGAATTCCTTGATTTTAGTCATGATAAAAGTTATTTTTGAATCATCTTAAGCCAACTTCATAGGGATATAATGTATCTAGACTAGTTGTATAAAATTAATAAAGATACAATTAGGGTTTTGATTGATCTATGATCCATTGACATGTTTTTTTCTCTAAGGTCTATCAAGATGGATGTAGTGAAAAATATAACTGATGTAAAATTTCACAGAAGAGTTATGATGGTAAATAACATAATTGATCTAGGGGTTAAGTTTGTTGCAATGGGTTTGACATATAAAAATAACTTTTTAATTGTGAGGGTTTTGTGAGTGTTATGATGATCTATGCAGTGAAACAGATGGTTATTTACACTGAAAGGTTTGAACTTCATGAGATGCTCCAACAACACCTATTGGAAAATTTGAAGAAAACAAAGGAGATAAAGTATCAATCTAGATATGGGTCCCCAATTATCTATTTAACATTTTTCTTCATGAATGAACTTTCTAGTGTCAAAGATAGGGTTTGGTAAAAGTATTCCCCAAATTTTCTAAGATTAGATGATATATTAGAAGCGTAAGTCATGATGGATATGTATATAGAAATTTTTTCTAGGGGTGGTTTAAAGTGTTTCAAGAAATAATGCAACCAAGAGACGAGATCTCTAGATCTTTATTAAGAAAATATAAGGATTTGTACAATAACAAAAAGGATGATTGGTTGGTAGGTGAGATCCATCTTTTCCTAATTGAACAATTAGAAGGAAAATGAACCAATAGGCTCAAGTATTAATTAAGTGCTAAGTGGGTGTAATGATCCTTCATGATTATGATTAAGATGAGATGGGTTGGAGGGACTATGATTGAATAATGCAAGATAGAAGACTAAATAGGCTAAATGAAAACTTTTAGTAGAAACAAATAGATAGAAATCAAATAGAAACCTATAAAGAACATAAATAGAAACTACACTGCAACACTAACCTAGAATTTTAATTTAAGGCTATTTTGGGGGTGTAGGTCACCTAGTCGCCCTATACCTTGCATTTTTGTCCAAATTTTTTAAAGATCATTTGTCAAATCTTGCACTTTCTAGATTTTCAACAACTTCATCACCTATTTCTGCACGTAACAAATGGGAAATTGTTGGGTTGAAAGGGGTTTGCCTTGGTCAAACCCTTGTTTAAGAATCAAACTTGGAACTGAAATAAAATTGCATAAAGGAAAGTATGTAATTGTAAAGGTAAATATTAGATCTACCTTGTAAATGTATATACCTTCATGAACAAATATTGAGATCACACATATTCATGAAGGTGTTTGCATGCTTCTTAATAATAGTTGTTGAACCTTGGAAAGTAGGAAGGAATTGAGGATGTCTTTCACAAATACATGGATCTATAAATTCTACTCCAAGATCTTCAATGTTTATATGCTTGATAACTCTTGCCTTGAAGAATGGGTGACTGAAAGGCATGCAAATGGACAAAATGATCTTCTTACTTGATTAAGAACTCCTCTACTTGGACATCATAGGAGAGAAGCTTTCTACAATGGAGAGGATTTGCCTTCAAAATGCCTTAGAATACTTGAAACTTGATCTTGAACACTTGAACATGAATTTGTAGGAGAGATATTGAACTATAGATCATAGTCATTCAATTTTTTTCTTATGAATATCAAAATGAGGAGACATAGACCACTTATATAGTCACAACATTTTGGGGGTTAAAACTAACACAAGTCACCTACAAACTTGGAAATTCTATTTAAACATTATAATGGGCCATTGATTAAAATTTGGGCCCAAATGTTATGGTATAGGTCACCTAGGCATCACATATCTAGGTATAGGTCACCTATCCATCCTATACCTAGCAAAATGGGACCAAATTTCAAGGAGTTAGGAATAAAGAGAAGATGTTGGAAGAAAAGTAGCCAAGTTGCTGGACCAAGCATAACAGACATAAAATCTTGAAATTTCCAAAATAGGGTGTAATAGAGCATCTAATTATAGGTACTAACTTTGTACGATGGTATAGGATGATATTCCCTTTCTAGTTAGAAAATAAAAATTGAAATATATAAGTTGCACCAACCTAGGATTGGATGGCTACTAGAGCTTTTGTAAGAGATTGATCTAGAGGAAGTAGAGAAGAACATCAAGGTGTTGTTAGATTTTCCCATTAATCCAAGTGAGAAGACGTTTGGAACCACTACTAAAATCTTATATAAAACACTCTTTAATAGATTGGATAAGGATCGGGAAAAAAATGGAAAATTTGAACACCAAGATTGGGATGTGCCTCATTGTAGAAACTTTTGGCACTATCTCACTAGATGAAGGTACATCTAGTACACTGGAAAGGATGAAAAGGTCAGCTTCTTCCTCCCCTCTAGTGAAAATTGGCTCATCTAGAGCCCCTACTAGAATGAAAATGATAAAAATAGGAAATACATACCAAAATTCAAGGCCTCAAAAGGAAAGCTAGTCCAAAACCATATATTAAAAAGTTTGATAGAAGTAGCACTGAGGAATATGTAGAGTAGTTTAGAATATAGAACATGACCACAAGAACATCAAGAATTTTTGTTGATGAATAATAATACGAAGAAGAAGAGTGACCTCCTCTTGAAAGAAAGAAAAGATCCATAAATTCTCTAACTGAATAATTAGAGAAAGAAGAAGAGAAGGAAGGGTATGTGCGGGATCATGGTATGCCAAAAAGTGTCGATGTGAAAAAATAAACTTTTCACTCATCCAAAAGTGCACTAATCCATTTGTTGACTTTTTAGTAGGCCTGGGTGTCAGTACACCTGGCCAAGCCAAAAGCCAAATCACAGGCCTAGTTGGATATCCGATTATTGCCAGTAATTTATATTTACATAGCCCGACCGTGTTCAACATTTTCACTGTGAAAATTGTGAATGTGGCTTAGGGTTTTTGGATATCCAATCAAATCCTATATCTGATTTTGTTAAGATCACCAGGTAAGTTCAATTTTTAAGTTTTTATTGTTTTTTAATAGAAATTTGTAGTTTTTTATATAAAAATTAGGGTTTAAATGAGTTTTTTTTATTGTTTTTAAAATTGATTATAGTTATCTATTTGTGTTCTAATTGTAATCAGACATGGACTCAAATCGATCAGAAAACCCTCCCAATGATCCCGCAAATAATCCAGAACCACCTCCCAACAATCTACCACTTTTAGAAGACGAACCAGTCTCAATCCCTCACCATTTAGAGGATCTCATAGGAGACAATCTAAATCATCTTAGATGATTTCAAACCACATATGCCAATATCCCCACATTACGCCCCATGTTTACCACATTGAACTCCATTATTGAAAACATGGAGAAACTTCTAGAGCAACATAATGTTGCACTTCTTTGGCGCGATTCCATGCATGCCCAATTTGATGATGGGCTTGACTATGATCAAGTTATGAACCTAAACATAACAAAACATGACATATGTAATATTTTTGTGGATCCCAAAACCTGTCTAAAAGTGGACCCTAAAAAACCCAAGTTGTCAATTAAATGGTGTACAAATAATGCAATATGTGACAACTTTTGGGACCGTTGGTGGATGGTTTTTGATAGACCAGCTCACAACAATTTGGATGTCCTATTTTATTTCATTAAAAAATTGTATGCTAAATTTGTGCTCGGTCACAAGGTCAATTATTGGAGTATGAGACTGAACCAAGGTGTAAGCTTAGGCACTCCTCAGGACAAGCCATGGGCACACCAGGTGAAATCCCGCACATATGTCCCCCCTCCCGAGATTTCACCACCTCCTACAGTGCATCATCATGATATTATTATTGAGGCCGACTCATAGACTATTCGAGCCATTCACACCTTGAGTGATTTGCTGGTTACATAGAGCATGACATTGTTTCATCCTCGTTCTGATGCTTCTGGCCCTTCCACATCCTCCATGAGCTCACATGTTTGTGTGGCCCACACTTGCATTATGTGCAAGAATATGTGCTTAGGTCCCCTGAATGATAGTGATGCATATAACTACATCTTTGAGGTGGACGATACTACACAACACACTACAGGCACTGAAGCACCTCATGAAGATGTGCATCAGGGGCATACAGGGCCATGGACTCCAACTGTTATGATAATGGTAAATAGTTCACTTTTTACATTGTATTTAATTTTAAATGTTCTTATTTTTAGTAGAATTTTCTTATAATAATTACCCACTTATGTTTTTTTATGTGTTACATTTATGTTCAATTAATAATAGAGGAGGAGATGGCACAGGTGGAGGTGTCCACACTTTCGGCCATATCATTTGGCCGTGACACTTCCATGGTACATATGTTTTAATGTACTCATTGGTCTCCTTAAATTATTATAATAGTATATGTACATGTGTTTTCTAATTTTTATGATCATCTTATTACATAATGATGCAGGTGTCACCAGTTGCCACTGGGGGGCAATGTGAGGGGGTGTAGGCGTCAGACGTTGACAAGGGGATGGTAATTAAGTAATTTAGTTTGTTTATGCATACATGTATACTTGTCAGTTGTGCATACTCATTTTTAATTTACATGGTTTATTTGACAGAGAGTAGTGTCTGATGATGTCATGAGACCACAATAGAGTCACATGCATCTCAATCCGTAGTGATAGCTCCAAGTTACGTATAGTTCTAAAGTTATTTGTGTGTATTTTACTATCAAGTATATATAATATGATCGAGTTATGATAGTATGAAGTATCTGTTTGAATTTTTTAGGTCACCCCTAGTTTGAGGGAGGTAGAACACCAAGGGTTTTTATTGCTGATGACTCAGCTGACATTTCCTGAAGAAAGTTCAACACATGTAAGTTTTAATGTTAATTCAGTTATTTTGTAAACATGTATTTGCTACCAAGGATTTAACATTAAATAGTATAACTCATAGATCAATCTCATGTTCTCAAACATATACAGATTGGAGTTGACATTGGTGGCATTGTTCCTTCGCTACCAAGGACATACATTAGGTCTCTTGTCCACGGGAGGAGACAGAGAGGCGAGGTACATGAGAGTTCAATTTTAGTTTAACTTTTATTTATTATTGTTGACTATGATTCTAAATTTTTATTTTTTATTTGTAGAAACCATATAAATTAAGTAATCTAACTTGGGGTTTCACTTTTGTGTTTGAATGCAGGATCCATCAGAGCCAAAGATTACTTCAAAGAGGCTGCATTTTGATGATCCACCAGTAGAATAGGATGTCCTAGAAACATTTTTAGTTGAATTTATTATTTTGAGATGTCATATGACATGTTTTGAGATGGCGTATGCCACATTGTATCTAGCTATGTTGACATGTAAATATGTACAGAATTATTGTTCATTTTGATATATATGAAACTTGATATTCGATCCAATTTGTTAATTATGTGTTCATTTATTCATTGTTAGTATGTAAATATGCTTGTGTGTATGTACTCATGTGTAAGATTTATGCCTTAAGTATATTCATGTATATTCAAGTACATTATTCATAACCTAAATTCATGTGTATGGGCTACATGCATGACTTAAGTGAATTCATGTGGTATACTTATAATCTATGTGCTACATGTATGCTTCATGACTTAAGAAAATTTATGTGTATGCTTTATGTGCTACGTGTGTTGACATGTGTAATTCATCATTTAAGTGAATTCAAAATTTATGTGCTACATTGTATTCATGTGTATCTAATGCTCTCAACCAAGCAAATCTGATGTAGAGCCCTCTACTATCCCCTCATGGGACCCAACTCAACTTAAGGATTCTACAAGCATCTTGGAATCTACTCAAGGAATTAGTCTCAACTCAAGGGTCAAATAGAGTGCTTTGACCTTAGAGAACCAAAACATTTGACATTTTGAACAAGTTCACTTCCTCTAACCTCTCATCCCAACTTCTCTTGGCACCAACTCCATTCTAGGCCTCTGAGTGGACCTAGAGCCTCCATCTTGTCAAAAATTGAAATAGGTCATCCACCTTGATTGTAACACCATATAAAATCTTAATATGGTTCATCTACTATGTTCCACCAATCTACCAATTCTGGTCAACTCATCTTCCACCAATCCACTCCAATAGCCCTTCTAGGCTTATAGCCTTCACAGTCATAAATTGGCCTTTTTCTCCAGAATTATCCAAACAACTCAAGAAAATAATGGTTGATCTAGATACCCTTTTGGATTCCTTAAATCCTCCCCAAGACTTAGGATAGATTCCTTTGGACCAAATACTAGATCCACTACCCTAGCACCCACAAACTAGGCCTAATATCCTCCAAATAACAAAGCAACTTATATATGCACTTACTCCCTGCACCCCAAAGCATGAAACTATCTTTCTTAAGGTTTCAAAACAAAAGGTTTTCAAGTTTATAAGGTTTCACCACTCACCAAATTCGATAGCCACCAAACCCTTGTTTCTAGGGTCATATACTTAGGGTTTACTGAAAAAGACCTTTGTAACTCTCTCCAAGACAATCCAGTTGGGCTAACATATTATTATGGATCCTAATATCCATATTCCATCATAAGAACAACTCTTCTCAAGGGTATTCAACTTCCATAATGACTGGTGTGAAGATGGGCTCTCCTTCAATCAGTAAACTCCATCAATTAGTGTTCTCTCAACCATCACTTCACATATCCCTGCATAAAACAATTATAATACAAGGATATAATACATTAGTGACTTCTCCCACCAATTACATTGGTCACAGTGGGTAGGAAAGTCAATCCCTTAAGGAGACTACAATCCCTACACACTTATTGTACCCTTCAACTAGTCACAGTCACAGAACAATAGTTACTTGCTTTGCTAAATAAGAACAATAAAAAAAATTAAAAGTAATGCATGGAAGATGTAAACAATAATCAAAGCAATGTATTTACTTCACTACCCAACCCAAATCACGTTCAAGTCAAGCACATTAATTTTTTGTTGCACTGATTGTTCCACAAGACAATTAACAACATGGAAATAAAATCTTTGTTTATTGATAGTAAAACATTACATTTTTGCTTCCTTACACTCCCACCTCGACATCCCCCATTCACTCACATAGATCCCCTACAAAAAAGACTCAAAACTCCTTCAAAACCTGATTGCAACCTCTATCTAATTGTCTAACTGCTTGGTAACAGTCCCAAATCGATTGTCATAACAAAAGTATGATTTAAAGATGTTGTCAAGTTGACAACTAATGTTTTCAATTCAAAAAATTGAATCTAATACCCCTATAACTTTTAAAAAGGTTTAAAACAACCTTTGTAATCCAAACTAACCTATAACCCCATATGAGCCTTATAGGATTATATTGCAAATATAGGAAAATTCCATATTTTAGCACTTCAAGTGCTTTTACATCATTTGATTGACTATATTGGCTATTTTATATCCATTATAGACATTATAGGTCCTTAGATCAATCCAACTAACCTAGGATTAACTTAATCACCCCCAGTGACCCCTAGTTACATTTAGCCCTTCCCAATGCCATTTAATGGCTTACAATGCATGATCCTTTACAAAGGATTATCAATCAATAAAAAATATCAGAATGCTTACCTCTTGACACACCAATCAAAGGATCCATTTAAAGGCTTACTTTGTCTCTTGACACACTAGAACGCTCGCCAACATACACAATGGTGCTTAGTGGACCTTTAGAACAATTTGGACCGACATGCTCATAAACGTTCTACTAAATTCATGTTCCAAACAAGGTTGTCAATAGCGTTTACTTGCCCAACCGGAGCTAATGGCGCAATCCATTTGGTGCCAGGGTGAACGGTTTAGAAGAAACTCAGTGGTGCAACTTTCAACTAACACTCACTATAAGTTTTGGCATCAAGTGAGACTGTCGTGCCAAATTCAAACAAATTTGGATCTCTTGAAATAGAGAGAGATTATTGGAGGCCTCAGAAACATGGTCATGTAGCATCTCACAGATTGCTAATACCTCTCATGGGGTCCGAGATATGAGCCTCAAAAGATTGTTGCCCAATCGTGCTTAGTGCAGCTTGGGGACACTTTGGTCTAACATGGTCCAGAATGTTCTAGTGCCTCAATGGTCGAAATAGGGTTGTCACTAGTGTTTACCTGCCCAACTAAAGCTAATGGCATAGCCCATTCGGTGTTGGGATGAATGATTTGGAAGAAACCCAGTGGTGCAACTTTCAACTAACCCTCACTGCAAGTTTTGGCATCAAGTGAGATTGGCGTGCCAAATTCAAACAAATTTGAATCTCCTAGAATGGAGAGAGGTTCTTGTAGGCCTCAGAAACATGGTCCTATAGCATCTCACGATTTGTCGATACCTCTCATGGGGTATGAGATATGAGCCTCAAAAGATCGCTACCCAATCGTGCTTAGTGCACCTTGGGGACACTTTTGTCCGGCATGTTCGCAAATGTTCTAGTGACTCAGTGGCCGAAATGGGGTTGTCACTAGCATTTACCTGCCCAACTGGAGCTAATGGTGTAGTCCATTCAATGCCAGGATGAATGGTTTGGAAAAAACCCAGTGGTGCAACTTTCAACTGACCCTCATTGCAAGTTTTGGCATCAAGCGAGACTAGCATGCCAAATTCAAACAAATTTGAATCTCCCAGAACAGAGAGAGGTTATTGTAGGCTTAAAAAAAAAGGTCTTGTAGCATCTCACAGTTTTCCTATACCTCTCATAGGGTTTGAGATACGAGCCTCGAAAGATCGTTGCCCAATCGTGCTTAGTGCACCTTGGGGACACTTTCGTCTGGCATGTTCGTGAACGTTCTAGTGACTTAGTGGTTGAAACGGGGTTGTCACTAGCATTTACTCACCCAACTAAAGCTAATGGTGCAGTCCATTTGGTGTTGGGATGAATAGTTTAGAAGAAACCCAGTGGTGCATCTTTCAACTAACCCTCACTGCAAGTTTTGGCATTAAGTGAGACTGGCGTGCCAAATTCAAAAAAATTTGAATCTCCTAGAATAGAGAGAGGTTATTGTAGGCCTCAGAAACATGGTCCTGTAGCATCTCACATTCACCAATACCTCTCACAGGATTCGAGATACAAGCCTTGAAAGATCACTTCCCAATCGTGCTTAGTGCAGCTTGGGGACACTTTGGTCCAACATGTTCGCGAATATCCTAGTGACTCAATGATTGAAATAGGGTTTTCACTATCATTTACCTGCCCAACTAGAGCTAATGGCATAGTCCATTCAGTGTCGGGATGAATGGTTTGGAAGAAACACAGTGGTGCAACTTTTAACTGACCCTCGCTACAAGTTTTGGCATCAAGTGAGACTAGCATGCCAAATTCAAACAAATTTGAATCTCCCATAATGGAGAGAGGTTATTGTAGGCTTCAAAAACATAGTTTGGTAGCATCTCATAGTTCACCAATACCTCTCACGGGGTTCAAGATACGAGCCTCGAAAGATTGCTACCCAATCATGCTTAGTGCACCTTGGGGACACTTTGGTCCGGCATGGTCCTGAACGTTCTAGTGACTCAATGGTCAAAATGGGGTTGTCACTAGTGTTTACCCACCCAATTGAAGCTAATGGCGCAGTCCATTCAGTGCTGGGATGAACGGTTTGGAAGAAACCCAGTGGTGCAACTTTCAATTGACCCTCACTACAATTTTTGGCATCAAGCGAGACTAGCGTGCCAAATTCAAAAAAATTTGAATCTCCCAGAAGAGAGAAAGGTTATTGTAGGCCTCATAAACATGGTCCTGTAGCATCTCACATTTTTCTGATACCTCTCATGGGGTCCAAGATATGAGCCTCAAAAGATCACTGGCTAATTGTGCTTAGTGCACCTTGGGGACACTTTGGTCCGACATGGTCTTGAACATTCTAATGAATCAGTGGTTGAAACAGGGTTGTCACTAGCGTTTACCCACCAAACTGGAGCTAATGCGCAGTCCATTCGATGCCAGGATGAATGGTTTAGAAGAAACCCAATGGTGCAACTTTCAACTGACCCTCACTGCAAGTTTTGGCATCAAGCGAGACTGGCGTGTCAAATTCAAACAAATTTGAATCTCCCAGAATGGAGAGAGGTTGTTGTAGGGCTTAAAAATGTGGTCCTATAGCATCTCACAATTTGTTGATACCTCTCACGGGGTCCGAGATACAAGCCTCAAAAGATTGCTTCCCAATCGTGCTTAGTGCACCTTGGGGACACTTTGGTCCGGCATGTTCGCAAACATTCTAGTGACTCAGTGATCGCAACGGGGTTGTCACTAGCATTTATCCTCCCAACCAAAGCTAATGGCATAGTCCATTTGGTGCCAGGATGCAATCCTTCAACACTATCCCTTCACCCCAAGGAATCACCATTTTACTTTGGACACATTTGACCAATTTTGACTCAATGACTCCAACTATTACATCATTTGATGATACAAATGTACATAGAATGAAGATAATACAAATGTAAAGATAAAAAATTAAGATGATACAAATATAAGGATACAACATTCATAGTAAGGAAACACAATTTTTGCACTTTACATGGCATTAAGATGATACAAATGTGGGCTCGTAATATTTGCAAATCAACCCCATGTGCTCTTTTATATTTCAAATTTTGCATCTAATTTTTTATATACAAAATTTGGCATCTAAATATGCACATTACATTCGATTGTTGTTTTTATAAATACAAAATTTTGCATCTAAATATGCACATTACAGTCAATTGTTGTTTTTATATACAAAATTTGGCATCTAAATATGCACATTACATTCAATTATTATTTTTTATATACAAAATCTTAGATACACAACTATATATTAAAAATAAGTGTTGTTTCTGCTCCTAAAGTGGATAAGTTTAACACATGGTACTCGATGACATCTACATTCCAATCCCTACATTTAGAAGGAAGAATAAAATTTAATAGAGAATATAAGAAGTTTATATAGGTTGACACAAAGATTATGAATGTATAAGTAACTAAATGAACCAAAGAACATGACTAGCCAATGCATAGTGAATTTTACAGTCATAAAAGATGATCTAATCAAATTCAAACCTCGATCTTCTATATCTATCATATATGTATCCAACTGCATTTACAATCCACATACAAAACCAAGTTTATTGGCTCAAACATATAAAGCAAAAAAATACAATTTATTTATTGAACATAATCATAATAAATATGGAAAACCTTGCAACTTGAGTTGAACTTACCTACTGAAGTGTGCCTGAAGGGTCATCTCTCCGCTTGAGGTTATTCAATATTGCTTCATGATCAATAGTACTAATAGTCCAAAGTTCCTTTGTCTTTGGTTTTCCTTGATGTTTCAACAACTTAACATTGGCTGCTATAACAAGGTGTGAATACATGAGAATGGTTTTGTGCTTCTCATAGTCTTCAAACACAGGAATGCCATTATTTCTAATCATATATGTGCGCAACCGTGTTCCCACAACATGTGATCTTGTTGGATATGTGAACATATCATCACCTGTCGTCGGTTGTGCAAGTTTCTTCTTTCCTCGTACACAACGTGCTAACCAGTAATCCAATTTCTCATCATTCCCTTGTTGTGCAACCAATGCAAAAACATGTCCTAGCTATAGAAGATCTAAAATATGGTCGTAGTCAAGTGAACAATCAATGTCATCATTTATTACAAAGACTGTGACAGATAACAGAGTTAGATAATGTGGAACCCATGTATCAACCCACTCACTTGACTCATACTGATCCCAATCACACTAAAGAAACCTCAGACAATAACAAGCCAACTCTCGTGTCCAAATGGTCCATGTACTAGCATCTGAGCTTCAAAATGAATGCATTTTTTTAAGAATCTTTCACAGTTTGACAATCCAACCTATCTCCTATTGTGCCCAACTCAACCAACCAAAAGAATCTACGCACCGCTGAATCAAGAGTCCCCACTGTGACAATGTTGAAGTACACAAATCAATAATAGAACGAGCATCAAGGAGTTCTACACCTGAAATCCTTAGTTTCTCCTTAACTAAAGCTCTCTTTACCCATGCACCTACTCCATCATGCTCCCCCTTTCCATGACCGACCTAAAAAAAACTCCAAATATGAGGTACACTTCTCTCTACATGCATTCTACATAACCAATAAAAGATACGAACATTTTTTAATTGACCTGTGCAGTTATCTGACCAAATGAGATGTCTATCCATAGCAATATTATTTTCCCACACCCACTGAAAATAATTCTCAAAGCAATGTTGGACATACGCAGATGAGTAAGATCTATCATCACTCATATAAAAATGGTACTCTCTGGTTATCTTCCAGTCATCTTTTGCATATTAGGGGAATGTCTATATGTTATGTGCACAAAAATAACAACCTGAATAGAATTGTAATATTGAGCTTGCAACTCATTTTGGGGCTACAATGTATAGTTCTTTGCAAAATCAACAACTGATATAATAGTGCCAATCGAGAAAGTGTCCTTACACATCCTGAATTGTTGATCCAACCACTAAGACCTATGACTATGCCTTGCATACTTGTAAAAAAGATTATTCCTGAAATCTGAAATAAAATCAGCTACATTGCATTCTTTTGTAACCAACTCACATCTAGAGCCTTCACCTCCACTTTTTAATGTATATTTAACAGTTTCATATACCTTTTTGTGGAAAATTATCTTTCCAAAATCGTGTTCGCAACCATCATGAAAACATTCAACAAACTTCACTAGCCCACCACACTCTGAGCACTTTTCATTTAAGAAATCTTTTCTATAAAAGAAACATCCATCATCTCTAGGACATAAAAAATGATCTAGCAAGTCTCTTGATGATTTTGGAAGAGTACTTGCACCACACTCCTCCAACATTTCACTAGTATGCAGAGTAGAATGAAGGGATCGTAATAGTTCATGGTGCATTGAAAAATCTACATGATATTTGCAACAACAAGTATTTCAAATCTTAAGAGGCACACAAAAAAAAGGCTTGAGGGCTTCAAAAGCTCTTTGTGATATTTTCAATGTTGGATATGTCTCACAAAAGGTTTTGAACAACATTTTTTGACTCACCTCCAAATAATGTTTGGGATGCGGGGTGCGGTCTTGAATGCCAATTCTCAACTTCAAGACATCTTTCACATTTGGTGACATTCTTGAGTTAGATTTCCAAAATAGTTGAATTTGATCCTTCACGCCATCGGTAAGCTTCTTATCACAACGTGAAAGTCTCCCACCATAAGCCCATGTAGCATGTTGAAGAGGATCATCAAGTATTTCTCTTCTTGCAAGTGCTCTATCCAAAGTTTTACAATTTAGGTTTACGTCAACACAAGTTTGCCTCATCAAATGAGCCTTTCTCAAATGATGACTTACTAAGGAGGTTGTAATAACCCTCCCAATGGCTCTCTTATCTTTTTTCTTGGTAATCTTCCCAATGGAATCGAGAGCACTAAAAAGATTTCTCACAATAATAGCATTCCTCTCCTTTTTCTTGTTCACACTAGTCTTCAATTTGACTAGTATATGTCTCATCTTCTGCATCTTTAACAATTGCACAAATATTTGACATTTCTCAACCAACATCTTGTGGCTAAAAAATTGATCAAAAAGTTTTGAAACCCACAACCGAACGGTTCTTTCTGATCTCTTGCCATTGAAATTGCTCATTATGTTCTGATCAATTTCAAGTAACCATTTAGTTGTTCTTGAAGGTCTCAATTTTGAAGTTTGTCTTTCTTCCTCGCAAGGGACTTCATTTCTCATATAATTTGGAGATGTGTTACGTTGATTTGGTTCTTGTGTACCATTATCATTGTCAATTCCTTCATATTCAATTGATGGATTGTCATTATCAATGTCCACACTTCCATTGTCCACATCTACATGTTCATTTTCAAGACCTACATTTTTATCTTGAATCCCTACATTCTCATTTTCAATATTATTGTTATAAATCATTTCAAATTCATGTTCTTCTTCACTTGAAACCACATTTATGGGTGGGCCTATGCCCACATCTTCATTAATATTTAACATACCTTGTCTCTTGTTCTGATGGGCAACACTATCCATTTCTCTATACACTTCAATCCCTTCATTTGTGAGTTTCCTCTTGTGTTTATGCTTTCGACGACTACTACTCCCCATAGTGAGACCAAAAAGGTGATGCAAAAACATTTGGTAATAGACAAATTCCAACCAAGGGGGGAAAAGTTGATTTTTGTCTTCTACACTTGCAATCCCATGATTCTCTGCAGAAAAATGTGCTTCTCAGATAGGGACCCAAAGAATAAACTTTTACTTTTCAATGCCAGTAAAAAGAATCAGATATCTGAAAATATAAGATATCCAAAATTATCAGATATCCAATATTATCGGATAAGTTGTAGCAGAAAATTCATAATTAATTATTTATTTAAAAAAAATTACAAAAAATATGCGTCACATCCGAGCATGAGTTTACTACTTATATCTAGAACCTTGGGAAAATATATCATCATTTGATTGTGATTACGGTGGTCAGACATACACGTACTTTTTATAGTTTCCCTAAAATTTTTGTACTACTGCATTGAAATCTAAAATTTTGAACAATTAGATTAATTTTTTTTCAAACAAGGGCTAGTAGTTTAGAAACTACATTCAATTTCCTATAGATTCTATTCTTACAACTTTTTCACATAAGGTTGATAAGATGTTCAACATTTTATGTCAAGTTGACTAACCTTGATTTTTTAATTTTTCATTGCCACTTAAGGCCATAGTTTGGTATACCATGATCCTGCACATACTTGGAAGTTGAAAAGAAGAATAAATAAAAGGGAAAGAAGATGAAGAAGGGAGAACAACTTCAGTTGATATAGAGTATCAACCCCTAAGTTTAAATATATTGGTGAATGCAATTAGTGGGAAAAATAGACTGGAGATAGTTGTTGGTTTATATAATGATGCTGCTCCAACTAACAAAATAACAATAGAAAATAGTCAACATATGACTATCTATATCTTGAACATAGATGATATACAACACAAAGTGACTAAAGGGTTGATAGAGGCTTTGATTGAAAGAAGAAATGTGGAACTCCTTAAGTAATCTAATATTAAGTCACATTCCCTAAACAAGATCTATGTTTCCTAGTCTAGAGAAGAGAAATAAAAGATCAAACGAGTTGTAGGTAAAAATTTTAGAAAAAATAGAGGGTGATTGTTTTATTGGGAGAATATCAAAATGATTATTTGAGCTTGTTAAAATAGGCTGAGGATACGATTTTAGATGCTACAAAAGAATTTAACAAAAAAAATGATATACTAAGGAATACCTCTCTCTCTTTGAGAGAGAGAGAGAGAGAGAGATCTCCTACTCTCTCTCTCTCTCTCTCAGGTATAATATTGAACATATAATATAAATATTTAATAAGTTAATATTATACTATTAAATAGAGAAATAAATATAATATAATGCAATACTAATATAAACATTTATATTATAATACTAATGCTATGCTATTATCATTTCATATTAATATTAAAGAAAAAAATTGGTAATATATAACTTAAAATTGAAAAAAATACTCAACTCAATTAATATTAACATAAAAAAATTTAATATGTAACTTGAAATTGAAAAAATGAGTCAAAATGAAATGTTGAATTAGGCGGGAAATCTCAGATATATGATATTATCAGATATTCAAAATTTTTAGATATCCGATTAGGCTTGGTATTTTCCTTGGGCGATGCCAAACGTGAATGGTCAACCCATTAGGCGTGTTCAACATATTTGTTTTGATCTCAAGACTTTGACCATGTAGCTGACGACAAATTTTTCACCCGAAATTGATGAAACGAAAAGGGTTTCTTAAAGACATTATCAACTTTCCATCAATATAATTGCTATAGAATTTCAAGTTCAGTAAGTAATTATTACTTATTTTTTAATTGAGTTATCTTTAAAGTCATAATTGACATACTGATTGAAAAACAACTATAACTTTCAAACTGTTTAACCTTTTTAAAATCCGAAACATGCGTCACATTCTATGCTTCGGCTACTATAAGAAATTTTTTTTTTCAATTTTGTAAAGTTTAGATTTAGTTAAGATGGTCAAACATGAGAGTTTTTTTTATTCTGAATAAGCTGTAGCAAAAAATTCATAATTAATTATTTATTTGACAAAAAATTACAAAAAAATATGCGTCACATTCAAGCATGAGTCTACTACTTATATCTAAAATCTTGGAAAAATATATTATCATTTGATTGTGATTAAGGTGGTCAGACATACATGTACTTTTTATCTTTTCCCTGAAATTTTCATAAAACTGCATTGAAATCTAAAATTTTGAACAATTAGATTAATTTTTTTTCAAACAAGAGCTAGTAGTTTAGAAACTACATTCAATTTCCTATAGATTCTATTCTTACAACTTTTTCACATAAGGTTAATAAGATGTTCAACATTTTACGCCAAGTTGACTAACCTTGATTTTTTTTATTTTTCATTGCCACTTAAGGCCATAGTTTGGTATACCATGATCTGGCACATACTTGGAAGTTGAAAAGAAGAAGAAAGAAAAGGGAAAGAATATGAAGAAGGGAGAACAACTTCAATTGATATAGAGTATCAACCCCTAAGTTTAAATATATTGGTGAATGCAATTAGTGGGAAAAATAGACTGGAGATAGTTGTTGGTTTATATAATGATGCTCCTCCAACTAACAAAATAACAATAGAAAATAGTCAGCATATGACTATCTATATCTTGAACATAGATGATATACAACACAAAGTGACTAAAGGGTTAATAGAGGCTCTGATTGAAAGAAGAAATGTGGAACTCCTTAAGTAATCTAATATTAAGTCACATTCCCTAAACAATATCTATGATTCCTAGTCTAGAGAAGATAAATAAAAGATCAAACGAGTTGTAGGTAAAAATTTTAGAAAAAATAGAGGGTGATTGTTCTATTGGGAGAATATCACAATGATTCTTTGAGCTTGTTAAAATAGGCTGAGGATACGATTTTAGATGCTACAAAAGAATTTAACAAAAAAAATGATATACTAAGGAATACCTCTCTCTCTCTTTGAGGAGAGAGAGAGAGAGAGAGATCTCCTACTCTCTCTCTCTCAGGTATAATATTGAACATATAATATAAATATTTAATAAGTTAATATTATACTATTAAATAGAGAAATAAATATAATATAATGCAATACTAATATAAACATTTATATTATAATACTAATGCTATGCTATTATCATTTCATATTAATATTAAAAAAAAATTGTAATATATAACTTAAAATTGAAAAAAATACTCAACTCAATTAATATTAACATAAAAAAATTTAATATGTAACTTGAAATTGAAAAAATGAGTCAAAATAAAATGTTGAATTAGGCGGAAAATCTCAGATATCCAATATTATCAGATATTCAAAATTTTTGGATATCCGATTAGGCTTGGTATTTTCCTTGGGCGATGCCAAACGTGAATGGTCAACCCGTTAGGCGTGTTCAACATATTTGTTTTGATCTCAAGACTTTGACCATGTAGCTGACGATAAATTTTTCACCCGAAATTGATGAAACGAAAAGGGTTTCTTAAAGACATTATCAACTTTCCATCAATCTAATTACTGTCAAATTTCAAGTTCAGTAAGTAATTATTACTTATTTTTTAATTAAGTTATCTTTAAAGTCATAATTGACATATTGATTGAAAAACAACTATAACTTTCAAACTGTTTAACCTTTTTGAAATCTGAAACATGCGTCACATTCTATGCTTCGGCTACTATAAGAAAAAAAAGTTTTCAATTTTGTAAAGTTTAGATTTAGTTAAGGTGGTCAAACATGAGATTTTTTTTAATTCTGAATAAGTTGTAGCAGAAAATTCATAATTAATTATTTATTTGACAAAAAATTACAAAAAAATATGTGTCACATTCAAGCATGAGTCTACTACTTATATCTAGAATCTTGAAAAAATATATTATCATTTGATTGTGATTAAGGTGGTCAGACATACACGTACTTTTTATCTTTTCCCTAAAATTTTCATACTACTGCATTGAAATCTAAAATTTTGAACAATTAGATTAATTTTTTTTCAGACAAGGGCTAGTAGTTTAGAAACTACATTCAATTTCCTACAAATTTTATTCTTTCAACTTTTTCACATAAGGTTGATAAGATGTTCAACTTTAAACGTCAAGTTGACTAACCCTAATTTTCTAATTTTTCATTGCCACTTAAGGCCATAGTTTGGTATACCATGATCCTACACATACCTGGAAGTTGAAAAGAAGAAGAAAGAAAAGGGAAAGAAGATGAAGAAGGGAGAACGCCTTCAGTTGATATAGAGTATCAACTCCTAAATTTAAATATATTGGTGAATGCAATTAGTGGGAAAAATAGACTGGAGATAGTTGTTGGTTTATATAATGATGCTCCTCCAACTAACAAAATAACAATAGAAAATAGTCGACATATGACTATCTATATCTTGAACATAGATGATATACAACACAGAGTGACTAAAGGGTTGATATAGGCTCTGATTGAAAGAAGAAAGGTGGAACTCCTTAAGTAATCTAATATTAAGTCACATTCCCTAAACAAGATCTATGATTCCTAGTCTAGAGAAGATAAATAAAAGATCAAATGAGTTGTAGGTAAAAATTTTAGAAAAAATACAGGGTGATTGTTCTATTGGGAGAATATCAAAATGATTATTTGAGCTTGTTAAAATAGGTCGAGGATACGATTTTAGATGCTACAAAAGAATTTAACAAAAAAATGATATACTAAGGAATACCTCTCATCTAGAAATTAATGTATCTTTTGTCAGTACAAAAAGAGTTGTTCCAGAGACGATACTAAATATATAGGTTAGTGATGTTGAAGGAGACTTTGTATTTTCCTTTGGAGAAGACAAGTACTAGCTTAGATGAATAAGAACATGAATTGGGAGCTACATCTATTCTAGAAGATAGAACAACCATCATACTTGAGTAAAATATTGACGAGATTTTACTAGAGAAAAAAGAATTTGAGTAGACTCTTGATAAGGATAAAAGTATGGAGAAGAAATAAGAAGAGAAAAATGAGGAGAAGAAACAAGAAGAGGACAAGAAAGGCAAAGAGATACCAATAGAAGAGAAGACTCATGAGAAGAGGATAGAATAAATAAAGGTTATACTAAAGGAGAAGTGAGTGAAATGTTGATTGGTGAATCTTTTGGAGGATTTAGAGACTCTTCTCTAGATCTTTTGAGTTTACAATTGGAGTTTCAACCTATGGTAACAATAGAGGCACTACAAGTATCTATTTTTCAAGGAAAAGTAGATATTGATTGATTGCCTCCTTTGCACAAAATTTAGTTGGGAAATCTATTTCATTATCCTACCGAAAAATAACTTATGCAATCTTACATAGATAGTTATAAGGTGATAAATAATGTAGTCAAGGTGCTTCATGAATTATAGTTAGATAAACATTATCCAGGGAAGAATAGCTACTATTTATACTTTAAGGTTTCAAGCAACATATCCCTACTCTTGTAGAGTGAAATCCTTAAGGATGTGGAGAAAAGAGTATATGCGAAGAGACTAAATGAGATGGTAATTAGGTGTGCAACTACACATATGAACAATATGGAAGTGATATTCAAAAACTTTGAACAATGTATGAACAAAGTTGTGGTTGTGAACCAATTATATCACATGTAACCTATTTCCACAAGGAGCATACAAGATCAAATTGATCTTTTGGAATCCTAGATTGTATAAAACACTAACAAAATTTATGATATGATGCTAATAGGGAAATTCTGCACAAGTTCAAAGAATTGTTTCTAATTGATTTTAGGCATGATATGATCTTTAAAATCCTAAATAATCGATTCAGTCTAGTTTTTTCTCTACATTATGGTATACTGACATGTTTTTGTCTTGCAACTAAGATATGATGTTAATAGGTGTTTGAAGGTGCTACATATTAGTTTTCTTTGTAGAAAAAGTTTGAACTTTTATAGCATCGAGTTGTCAAGAACAGTGTGCCTACTTGTAGGAATGATCGATTTCATCCTAGTTGTGTTGTGAAGTAAAGACAAGGTGAGGAATTATTGATTTCATCCTAGTTGTGTTGTTAAGTAAAGATTAAGTCATGAAACCCTTGGAGTGGTTGGAAAGGCTTGGGGATTGTTGGTTTCCAGAGTTGAGGCCTTTAGAATTTTTCTAGTGCAAGGTCATGTAGCGACTGTTTGAATTAACCTTGAAGTTGGAACCTAATGTTCTATTATGTTGTTCATGTTTGATATTGTGTTTCAAAAAATCTTATGTTTGTTTTATTCTATGTTTTGAGGGTTACTTGTGCAACATTACAAAGAATCTCATTTCATACAATAAGGAGGTCTAAGGTTCAAGAAATAGATGTAGTGTGTACAAACATTAAAGTCTAGTTCAAGATTACAAAGAGTTTTAGAGATTGGATGTCAAAAATATTTTCTATTTATAATCAAAACTATAAGTTAAATTTGGGTTTAGACTTCAAGAAAGCTTTTTAGCTTGTAGTTGCAAACATTTGCTGCAAACTAAGTTCTAAAGAACTAGCATTTGAGATTTGACTTTTGACAAAAAAAATTCTCCATATAATTTAGATTAATAAGTTACAATTTTATCATACTCTAATTTACCTTTAAAATTCAAACATCACATAAGAATGTATTTTTCAAATTTGATTGTGAATTGTTCATAGATTGAAACATCCTAACCCCACCCAAGAAAACAAAAAAAACCAAAAAGTAACCTAGGGTTTCATTTTAATTTGATCACTCCAATAATGATCACTATTCAGATTTTAAAATTGTAGTCTCGAAGCATGCCCTAAATATAGGCACTGAATCCATAGCTTCAAATGGTGCCAAGATTTAAAGACTCCCAATCCAAAAGAAAACCACTTGTACTAAGATTCGTAACACAAAACCCAAACCAGAAAGCATCAAGCCGTTCAAATAATAACACCCAAAATCCTAATCGTAGAGAAGAAGAAATTGTAGAAAGGAAACAAAATAAGGCAGGAGATGAGTGGAATGAGGAGAAAAATATACAATCTATTCTTACGTTCTTTGGGACAGCAATTCAAAAGTTTAACTATGAAAACATGAATTTTTCAATAAAAGAACATCATAGCTCTATCGGAAAAACACTAGCATTTAGAAATGAAAGCTCCCTCGCATTAAATATAATAAGGTGGCTAGTGCTCTGCTTGGACTTTTCTCCTTGTCTTCACTCTTCAGTACCAAGGGGAATCCTTTGCTCTTCATTCATATACAAATATTCCCTTTCCTGCAGAATCTTTGTATATCATATATTTCTTCTAGTCTAAGAGTAGATATGTGTACCTGGTTCTCTTGTCGAGGAATATTCAAACATTTCATGTAAGTATAGATTATTGAAGAATGCACATGTTTAAGAATATGATTGATTTAAAGAATGTTGTTAGTGTGACAATGATGCTAATTCCAAGGAAGATGAATTTGAATTGCATAAACATGATTTTGAGGGTATTAATTGAGGTTGATCTTGATAATTGTGATGTGAGTGTAATGCCAAGTACTAATAAATTTTCATATAGAATGAAGTTGAGATTATATGTATGTTTTACTATTGTAAATAATTATGTCAATATATATGTCTAACATGTAATTAATAAGAGAGGAACTGCAAATTTAAGCACATTTGATATGGCTTAAATTTTACATACGTTTAAAAATAGTGCTTTTCTTTGTAACACTTAAATTATACTAAAGATTTTACTACAAGGTATGTACCATACCCATAAGTTGTTATTTTTACATTTCATTTTGGCACATTGTTAGAGAGTATGAAATGATTAAGATACTCAAATGAACTACCAACATTGATTGTGCACACCTATAACTCTATATGCTATTTTTAACAAAATTGAGTTGTATATGGAGTACTTGTTAATTTTGCATCTATGAGTTGTCTTACACTCATGCCTTTACACACTTTGGAAGAGCCAGCTCAAATCCATGCATGAGGAATCATTAACCATTATGCAATTTTCCTTACTCACCTTAATTCTAACCATATAGCCTCAAAGGTAAATATATCATATCTCCTCTTATGATTTCCAAGAACTAATCCTCTTATGATTTCCAAGAGCTAAGGAGTAAATTATATGAAACGAGATAAACTTATAGTCATAGTGCATAATTTATTAATATGTTGTCCTACTCATGACCTTGCCTCAAATGTTATTTATTATCCCTACATATTCAATCTTTTTCGAATCACCAAGTAATAAATAATTTTTGAGTACCTTACTAATGCTTTCGCACTAATAAGCTTTACTACCTAAGAAGAATATATTAATATATGTATTACTATTATTTGTACCATTTGCACTAGAAGTATCATTTCAAACTATCTCATGAGTAATATTATTTCAAGATAATTCTTAAAATAACAACTATATTAGTGATAATTCAATTATTCTTTGTTACTATGTAGGATTATTTTACTATTAATATCAACATCTTAAACTTACTAATAATTTAGATTCTTTGTCATTACAATTTATTCTTTGATGGAACATACATACTCTAGACATTTTCCATCTTCCCCCGCTATGACTCCTGCTCCTGTGCTCGCCGCTTCCTCGGCCCTGGACTCGTCCTCGCAGGCTCAGGCGACAGCTCTTGCTGGTGTTCCTCCTGTTCCTGCAGCGCTCGGCAAGGCCTCTGCCTATGTCATCGCTATGCCGGAAGGGTCTGCTCTTGCGAATGGGCCTGGTAATGCTCTTGCTATTACCGCTCCTACTGCACCTGGTAAAGCCTTTGCCTCTGTTGTCGGTGCGTCGAGAAGGTCTTCTCCTGCGCCTGTGCTTGTTAGAGCTCTTGCTAATGCGTCGACGACCATTAGGGCTCCTGCTGGTGGGTCGGCGCCTGTTAGGGTTTCTGCCGTGGATCGGCTGTCTGCTGCAGCTCCGAAGGCTGCAATAGCTCCTGCTCCCCTGGTGGTGCCCTTGTCGCATGGATACTCCTCTGTGTTGTCCAATACTGCTGCTAAGGGCTCCCCTCACAGTGCCTTCCCGGTTTGCAACCATATTGTTGTTGATTTGGATGATGATATTGTGTCAGAAATTGATGGGACTGCTTCTTTTTTATCTGGTTGATTTGCAGATTCAAGGGCTTATGGCCCTCTTTGCCTGCCCTTCACTCATGGATCTCAAGTCATTGGGAACCTCTCATATCTGGAACAGTCCACATTTTTCCAATGGTTAAAGGATTTTTTGTGGCTAAATTTGAAATTATTGAGGATAGGAAAATTATTTTGTGTGATAATTTCTTTAGCTGGGATGATCGACACATGCTTTTGTTGAAACTTTGACATTCTGATTTCGATCCGTTCTCTGAATCGTTTGATAAGCATCCTATCTGGGTTAGGCTTCCTCATCTTCCTCTCCATTTCTGGATTGATTCCATTTTGGAGATGGTGGGGGATGCTATTAGGGAAATGTTAATGGTGGATGATAAATCTGTGGAGCTACTTCACACTACTTATGCTCGTATCTTGGTGGATGTTGACATTTCCAAAGGCCTGTTTGATGAGATTAAACTTTTTTCTTCTCAGGGTAGAAGTTGGATCCAACAATTGGATTATGAGGGTCTCCCATTCAGATGCCGACGATGCTTTAAAACTAGGCATGTTGCTTCTCAATGTGAAATTCAGAAAGTTAAAAAATTTGCTTCGTAGTGGAAGGGCACCTCCTCTCAGCACTATATGGTGGAGAAGGTGTCTTCCCATTGGAGCTTCTCGCAAGTGGTTGTGCAGTCTATTACTAGCCTGGTTCCGGATAGTTCTTTGGCTACCTCTGTTTTGGATCCTACATTGCTGGCTGGTAATGCTTGCCTATCTGCAGGTCCTCCTAAGTCTCTAGTGGCTGAAGTTGGGGCACCTATTGGTTGCTCGGTGGATGTTGATGTCCCTGTGGTGGCTTCAGCTAGTGCTAGTTCTGATGTTTCTGCTCCTCCTTTTGTTCTTCCTTCGACTAGAATTTGTGATGGTCCCATGCTAGGCAAAGTTGCTACTCCAACACCCCTGTTGGATGTTGGTTCTTCGGCCTTGGCCTCGCACTGCTGGCAGAATGAGGCGGCTAGAATTGAAGATGGGTGGATTTTGGTTAAAGGTAAATCTTCTAAGAATCATCCATCCTCTTTTGATATGACCCTTCGGTCCCACAAGAAGGGTTCAAAACGTTAGCCCCTTTATGTTGTTTGGAGTTTTCTTTGTTCGGAACCTTCAAAGTTTTATTTTAAGTTCCAGTTAGGTATAGGGTTTCGGGGCCCCTTCAAAACCTGATGTTTCAATTACATCGTTTGCAATGTTCATTTCATTCAGAGGGCTTTTGTTGAATATTTTGAACTACCTTTATGTACAGGGTTTCGGGGCCCCTTCAAAATCTATTTTTCCCTTTATCAAAAACATACATACTCTAGACATTTAACATAATTTCTAATTTTATTAACCAAAAGCATTTAATATGTAAATAGAATGAATATACCTTTCTATAGCTTAAATATTACCAATTCAATTGATCCATGTTCTACATTACTTTGTAATAATATCACTATTTTTTATATCCCTTTTAATTGAAATATTAATACTTGTTGCAATATTTATTATTGTTAAATAAATGATATTCTAACTCTTGATATTGTCACCATTATTTCCCACTTAATTTAATATAGGGCCTTTTATAAAAAAAAATTCATGTCACTGATACCAGTTTTTTTTAATTTATTGATAATTTTGTTAATGTAATTTATAATAAAAGTGTTGATACATCACCATAAACATTCTTCTTCACAGTCATCTACAGTAGTGAAAAACCTCTACGCATCTACTGCCTACCATCTTATCTACGGGAGCATAATACAAGAATGTCCATTCAACAAAATCGAACAGTGCTCAAGTGACAAAATAAACTAACCTACCCACCAAACACAACATAGCCATCCCCTGCTCTGCTATTCAATTACATGTTCATTAAAAAATAAACTTAAATTCAACCAATACCACCACCAAAGTCTTTAGTAATTTGAGCCCTCTTTCCTTTACGTGTCTCTGTTATCATGGTCAAGCCTTCTGTGATCATAAAGCCTCTTCTTTTCCTATTGCTTGACAAAGATAATTTCCCTCCTCTTCCCTGATCTGATAAATTCTTTATCATTCCCTTGACCATCCTCCAATGTCATAAAGGCCCCGCACCCACACTCCCTACACCTCAATCTCTGACAACTTAAGCCAATCTTCCTTGTTACCAATTAAGCCACTCTCCTTTTAAACCCTTAAAGTCTTCATTCGACCTTACTCCCAATTTGGAAATAATATTCGCTTCTGTATTGCCCTCCCTCTTCACATGAGTAATTTTGAACCCTTCAAAGGAGGCTAAAAGGGTTATGATTTTTTTGATATACCTATTCAGATACCAAACTTAGGATTTAGCTTTGGATATTGTCATCACAGCTTTGGATATTGTCATCGCTCTGATCAGAGAGTCTCCTTCGAGGTGAGTTTTCTTCACATTGAACTGAATTACTTCTGCACCGCTATGAGGGAAACCTAAACCTCTTCCATGTTGTTTGTCCCTTCGCTATAAATTTTGCCCCTAAAACAATGATGTTACTTGGCCACTCGCAAAAGATAAAACTAGTTCCACACATTCTTAGGTTGTTCTTTGAGGCTCCATCAAAATTTACTTTAATCTACTTCATCTCCAAGAAAGACCAAGTCCGAATAATTCACTTCTCCATAGAAAGATCATCCCTTCCAACCCTTAAATGAGCCATGCCACTAATAATTGTTACTTTTAATACTATTTTTTTTTTTTTTAATTTCCTTTTCTCTCCTTCAAGGATAATAGTAACTTACATGTAAAATAAATTAGTAAGTGAAAAATTATATTAGACCTCTATATCATAGCTTGTACATAAAAATCCACGTCTTCATGTATTATGATGAATATTTAGTTTACACTTTGTATTTTACACCTAATAAAATTATGATAATTAATGATTTAGTTTGAGAGTATTGATAGATATTGAATAAGTCTTACTCACTTGAAGGATCATAATCATGTTTTCTAATATTTATATAAATACCTATGTTACTTGTAAGGACAAGAATAATTTTATTCACCCAAGAGATATGTTGGAGAAAGGTTTTATGATTAATAATTTCACACCCAAAAAAGAACTACTTATAATAATTACTTAAAAGTTTAAATAATAATTTTAAAGATATTTTATTCAATACTATTACTAGCATTATTCCTTGTGCTAATTAACTATTAATATTGTAAAAGTACTTAATAATAATGTTGTTATCAAAGACATTCCTAAAATCACTCTCATTAGGATTACCATTATCTCTATCAACATACTATTGAATTTACTTCTAAGAAGTAAATTGATGTCTCAAAAAAATGATGCAGGAGCATCCCAAGCAAATCAATCCCAAGCAAAAACAAATCTTCATTTTTTTTTCTCTGAATTTTTGGTTTGTTTCAATTTTGTTTTGGCTTTGGCATCTCATTGTTGGTATTTTCTATCTCCATGATTCAACCAAGACAATGATATAATCAAATATAAGCAATGAAGTGGCAAAAATAGAAGCATAACAAGGAAAGTTTGATATAATGCAAACATGATTTCTATAGTAATTCCTTGGAAATGCAATTACATGTGTAAAATTGGACTTCATGACATTTTTTCAACATCCACCTAACCTATATGAGAATGAAAGATTTGGAATAAGGTATGAAAATGATGAGGATTCATAGGGTATGCATAGGATACACATACACATACACATATAAATGTACATATAAAAGTTATTAGCTTAGTGCAGACACCTAAAAATGTCACACGCCTACAAGCAATAATTTTACTAACATTCCTCTTAAATTATTAAATAATATTTATAATTTAATTAATTTGTGTCCTACTATATTCTAGATTTGAATTCATAATTTTTTCCTAATTTTGTAATGTGTAATTTTAATCATTTATTTAATTATTGAACGACTAATTAATAGTCATCAATTATTCTTCTATAAAATAATTAAATAATAATAATTATTATCTAATTATTCTCTATGTCTACATATTAATTAAATAATTACATTATTTAATTAAACATCCTCTCTTTGTTATTATTACATTTAATTAATCAATTTCCCATTCATAATTAAATAAATTATATTTTATTCAATTCATTAATTATTCCTCTTGTAAATAAATAAGTTTATTTATTTATTTATAATTCCCCCATGTGCAAATAAATAAATTCTTTATTTATTTAATTGTATTTATTCTTTTAGTTTTGACTAATACTAAGTTTCAGTCTACTAATCAATCACACTTTCTAACTCCTCAATCACCTTTTTTTTGACTAATCAATATATTTAGTTATCAATTCAATCTATTCATGCATCTATTCAATCTATTTACTTCTTTGTCCAATCTATTCAATCCTCTAACCAATCAATCAAGTCAACTATTCAATCAATTCACTTCACTTCTCAATCTATTCTCTTAATAGATCAATCAATTCTAAAAAGAATTATCCACTTTTCTTTTTAGTGCACCTAAAAAGAACATTATATAAGCAAACAACAAAAATTTACATTTTTCTTTGGTACTTAAAATTGATACGGGTTTTTAAAACTGAACAAGAAAAGAACACTTCAAATTTGGTGCATTAAAATTGGACAAGGAAAATTTTATCTGAGTTTAGTGCATTAAAATTGAACAAAACAAATCTTGCTTGGTTTGGTCCTTTGACAATGAACCCATGTGCTTGTATGGACAGTCTTTAGATTAGTTAACAATTGATTTTGGTGTATAATTTGATTAACCATGTGTCTTGAGTGTTTGGTGCCTTTGCACTTTTTTTAGCTTATAACCCTTTTAGAGAGGCCTATTTGGAGGTGCGATTATCCACCAGAGGATGACCTCAAATCAGCAAATCCTTCTAGTCAATATATAAATAAGACATAGGGTATAACTCATAATTGCATCAATCTAACCAAGCTCGGTAGAAGAGTGGATGATAGCTCATATCGGGCCTACATGCCTAAGGATCCAATGTGGTCCATTAGATACTTAGGTGTCTTAATTCTATATAAATTGATTGGGTAGATGTCATGTACCTAATTAAAAACTTGTTAATCTAGAGGCCAACTTGGTTTATCTCCATTATTTTATTTTAGTTCAAGAGGAGGGAAGAATATCCCTCCAAGATCTCCATCATATGTGTCCCATGGTATTGTATTATTTGAAGAGAAATATTCTTTCACATGGAAACAATACTTGGCAAAAGGCAAAATTATGGGCACCTATAAGAGGACTTGCATGTTCTAGTAGTGTGACATGGCTATGTGAGATAAAAGACTACCAAGAAAAGGGTCTAAAATATTTCAATGAATCCATTTTGACCTTAGGTTAGTACTGCTTGTATCTATTATCATTGTATCATACCACGTGAAAACTTGTAACTTCAAAATGTTACCAAACATATACAAAATAGTTATTTCAATCAGTTTTGTCCTAAACCATACTCTGAATGTATGATTATTGTGTCTGAACATTATAAGAATCTATCCTAAATAAGGTCCTACACAAAGTAACACAATCAACACGGGTACAGAATATACCATCTGTCTGTGTCCCAATTTTCTGTGACCAACATAGTAGTCTTTAGTCTTGCATATTACATTCTAGTGACATTCTTGCATTTAGAATCTATAACCTTTCTTAGCCATTTACATATTACAGATTCCTTATTTTAGATCCAAAAAATCCAAAAAACCTTAAAACATAGCTTGCATATCCTAGGGTCAAGTTTTACACTTTCTAGAGTCTTTTTACAAATTATAAACTGCATCTTTTTAGGGCATTCCTATAGTGGTATTGAGCATTATCTTTAATTCCTTGAAATCAGTTATCGTGCTATCTATCTACCTTGTCTTAGGCACTTGTCATTCTTGTCAAAATTTGTCTTATTCATAGACACCTTGTTAGAATTGTCATTTTATTTATCCCAAAATTGAGGTCAAGATAGTTCCAATATCATTGGGGTCTCTCCTAGGAAGGTTTATATCTCAAGTTTCAAATTTTTCTGTTAGGATATATTTCTTACACCTTAGACATCATTTTAGTCATTTATTCATGGTTTCATTAACATTCCAAAATCTTCAAAAATCTAAAAAAAAGTTTCCCTTAGTGTTATTTCCCTTATTTATCTCTACATTTCCAGAATCCAAAATACCAAAAAAAAATTAGAGTCCTTACCTAATTTTCATAGTCATCTTGCATATACCTTAGTTTCATACTTACAAAAGTTCACAAAGAGGAAGACATCAAATGGTTTCTCATATTATTCTAAATAAAAAAATAATGTCGAACAACCTCCAGATACCAAAACACAAAGACGTGCCCTTAGGGGAACCAATTGAGAAAAAATTAAAGAGGCTTGTCCAATCCAATATCGTCAAGATTCTATAAGTAAAACATTATGATCTAGGACCTATTTCAATAGCTTGGGAATGAAAACAACTTGTGAGTACCGTAGGACTAAAGGACACAAAACTTCAAAGTGCATAAGGGTGAAGAACATTATTAAAGAACTTATCAATCAAGGTAACATTCTCATTGAAGAATGTCCCAATAATTCACCTACTGAGGAGTTATAAATACGTCAAGACACCATTCCCAAACATGATCAAAATTATATACCTATGTCTAGTAATATCCCACAAGAAACCTCCATATCTCCCACTTTTCCTTCATCCATAACATCTTCATAATACAATGCATACAATGATGTCACCTTTCTAATTTACTCCATGGGCTATCCACAATATGAATCCCAACTAATCCAATCTTTAATGTTAGTCCCTTCTAAAATTCAAAAGTCTTAGATCCAATGCCATCATATGCTCCATTCCCAAGAAAACCTACTCCAATGATTCCTAGTCAAAGTCCATTCCTATCATGCCCAAGTGGTGTGTTCCTTCAAGAATTCACCATACATATCCAAACCCATACCCTATGTCAAGAGGGTTGTCTAAAGTATAAAGAAACAAGTCCTAAAATTGGTCAAGATCAAGATACCAAGAATGCCCAATCCCATCCAATCTTTGACCAAGATCCCATATCCCTAGAATCTTATGATGATCCCCTTATCTATTTGTTTCCTTTCCAACATGATCTCCTTCCATTTGAAGATAAAATCATCTTTCCAAATCCATATCCTAAGAAAGACCATGATGTATTATACCCTCCACCCAATAATCCTCTTCCATGTCAAGATCAAATTATCCTTCCATGTCCACCACAAGATCGTGTCAATCCTCCATCTCCATGTCATAATCCCCCATGTCCACTACAAGATCCTATCCACCCTCCATCTCCATATCATAATCTTCTTTATCTAACTCAAGATACCATCACCTCTATCCAATTTAATAATGATCCTATTACATATCAACTTGGTTCATCTAGTTTCATTTGGTCCAGTCTAATTTTTAATCCTATCATTCCTTACAGGTCTCCACCTCAAAATGGACTCACATATTGTTTCAGAAAAAATCAGTATCCCATTGCTAAGAATATTTGTTAGAACATTCATTATAGAGGAAAGGAGTTAGACCTCAACAAATAAGATATATTAAAGCCCCTTGATATAAAACCAAATCCATATTATTAGGGCCTTGTCTATATAACCCACTCTCAAGATGTTGGTATCCTTCCTACGATGACAAGTGTCTTAAATATGACAATTAGGAGAGAAGATCACATGCCTACTAGAGACTTCTAGAAAAATTCCTAATTCACTAAGTAAACATGACATGTGTGAATAAATGTCAAAAGGGTCTTAACTAGGAACTAGTTGGATAATGTGTTATATTCTCGTTGTAAAGGGGGAACCAAATAGAAAAAACCATGTTCAATTCAAAATAAGGTAATCATGTTAGAAAAACATGGGTATGATCTCAAGATAGATATAATGATATTATCAAAGATGGGAGGGATGAATGGAGGCTAATAGATATGATGGTAATGACAGAGGGTAAGTTCGCAAAGATGAGGGGCTAAAAGGGGGGGTATAAGATGCCACTTTTTTTTTTTTTCTAAATCAACAATTTTTAAACTTCAACGATAAATTGAAGATAGTTAGACTCAAAATTTAAAGATGTGACAAAAATAAAAGTTGTAGTCCTCTGAATCTAGTTTCTAAACTACTAGTTTTTTTAAAAAAAACGGTAGAGTTTAAGGGCCTCAAAAAGGGAGAGCACAGAAAGTGGTCCTATTTTTTGAGGAAAAACATAACATAGTGTCTAGTGTGCTCCCCCTAAAATGTTAACTTTTTTTTTTGAAATGTTTTAATTGCTCTAGTAGAAATTTATCTAACACCATGTAGTTTATCGCGAATGTTTTTGGTAATTTTTTAATGTATATTTAATTTTTTATGAATTTTGTAAGTGGACACATCTTGAAAACAAGAAATTTTTGTGCTCCCCCTAGAAATCATTGGAAACTAATAAAAAATTAGAACTTTTTTATTTTTAAAGTGTGTATACTGGAGTCTAGTTTCTAAAAAACTAACCTTTTGCAAAATTTGACGAATGAGCCAAAATCTAAGCCCAAAATACTACACATTGGTTTTTGACAAAAATTAGACACACATTCAAAAGAAATTAGAGATCAAAGGCTTAACATTATCGGAATTCAAAATAAATTATATGGTTAGATAGCTAATAGAGATATCTATAATGTCATGTCATCTAATTTTATCTTTATTGAACCACGAGTAAACCTGATGGAGGGCACACAAAAAAAGTTTTGAATTTTTTGTATATTTATTGGAAAACAAATCTCAGATGTGTTTGAATTCTCCAAGCCTTTGGGTTGGATCTCCAAGGAAAATCCAAGTTGTAGGATTGGTGGATTCCAAAACATGCCAAAGCCTGCATGCACTAAAGAGTGTAAGCACTAAAGAGTGCATGCACGCAACTCAAATTTAATGCCAACATAGAACCTATATAGTACATAGCATTTTTTCAAGGCTTAAGTGAGGGAGAAAGAGAGAAATAAGGTAAAAGAGGGGGTTGAGAGAGAGAGAGACAAAGGACTAGAGGGAGAGAGATAATCAAAGAGAGAGGGGGGGTAGGGGAGAGATATAAAGAGATAGGGAGAGTGAGAAGGGTAGGGGAAGAGAGAGTGAGAGAGTGAAAAGACTAGGGGAGAGAGAGAACCTATTAGTGTGTCCTACGATGATTAATGTGTTCTAAGTGGTCCTAAGATACCATAGGACACACTTTATGGCTCTAATGTTCCAAAAGGGGACATAATGGCTCATAAAGGGTCCTAATGGGTCCTAAGGGGTATTAGGACCCCTTATGACTCATTATGACCCATTAGGACACATTAGAACCATACAATGTTTCCTAAGGGGTTGTAATGTGTCCTAAGACCCCTTAGGACATAGTTTATGATTTTAATGTGTCGAAAGGGGTCATAATGGGTCCTAAGGGATATTAGGACCCCTTACGACCCATTAGGACACATTAGAACCATAGTGTATGTCATAAGGGATCATTATGTGTCTTAAGGTGTCCTACAAACCCTTAGAACATGCTTTAAGGTTCTAATGTGTTAAAAGGGATCATAATGGGTTCTAATGGGTCCTAAGGCATATTAGGACCCCTTACAACCCAATATAATCTATTAGGACACATTAGAACTATAAAGTGTGTCCTAAGGGGTCCTATGACCCCTTAGGACACACTTTATGGTTCTAAAAGGGGTCATGATGGGTTGTAAGGGGTCCTAGTGGATCATAAGGGGTATTAGGACCCCTTACGATCCATTATGACTAGAACCATAAAGTGTGTTCTAAGGGGTTGTAATGTGTCCTAAGGTGTCCTATGACCCACTAGGACATAGTTTATAGCTCTAATGTGTTGAAAGGGGTCATAATGGGTCATAAGGGTTCCTAATGGGTCCTAAGGGGTATTAGAACCCCTTATGACCCAGTATGACCCATCAAGACACATTAGAACCATAAGTGTGTCCTAAGGTGTCCTACAACCCACTTTGGACACACTTTATGGTTATAATGTGTTGAAAGGGGTCATAAGGGATCCTAATGTGTCATAAGGGGTATTATGACCCCTTAAGACCCATTATGACTCATTAGGAAACATTAGAAACATAAGTGTGTCCTAAGGGGTCATAATGTGTCCTAAGGTGTCCTACAACCCCTTAGGACATAGTTTATGGTTATAATGTGTCAAAAGTGGTCATATTGGGTCGTAAGGGGTCCTAATGGGTATTAGAACCCATTATAAACCATTAGGACACATAAGAACCATAAAGTTTGTTCTAAGGGGTCGTAATGTGTTATAAGGGGTCCTGCGACCCCTTAGGACACAATTTATGGTTCTAATGTGTCAAAAGGGGTCATATTGGGTCGTAAAGGATCCTAATGGGTCCTAAGGGGTATTAGGATCCCTTATGACCCATTGTGAACTATTAGGACACATTAGAACCATAAAGTGTGTTCTAAGGAGTGGTAATGTGTTCTAAGGGATCCTACAACCCCTTAGGACACACTTTATGGTTCTAATGTGTCAAAAGGGGTAATAATGGGTCATAAGGGGTTTTAATGTGTCCTAAGGGGGTTTAGGACCCCTTACTACCTATTATGACCCATTAGGATACATTATAACCATAAAGTGTGTTTTAAGGATCACAATGCATTCTAAGGTATCCTACGGCCCCTTAGGACACCCTTTATGGATCTAATGTGTCAAAAGGGGTCATAATGGGTCCTAATGACCCCTTACAACCCATTAGGACCCATTATGAACCCTTATAACCCATTATGACACCTTTCAACATATTAGAACCATAAAATGTGTCCTAAAGGTCATATGACCCCTTAGGACATATTATGACCCCTTAAGACATGTTTTATCATTCTATTGTGTCCTAATAGGTCATAATTTGTCCTAAGGGGTCCTAAAATTTTTTAGGACCCATTAGTGTGTCCTGTGATAATTAATGTGTTTCTTATTAGTGTGTCCTACAATAATTAATGTGTTCTAAGTGGTCCTAAGACCCCTTAAGATACACTTTATGGCTCTAATGTGCTGAAATGGGTCATAATGGGTCATAAGGGGTTATAATTGGTCCTAATGGTCATTAGGACCCCTTATGACCTATTATGACCCATTAAGACACATTAGAACCATAAAGTGTGTCCTAAGGGGTCGTAATGTGTACTATGACCCCTTAGGACACACTTTATGGTTCTAATGTGTTGAAAGGGGTCATAATGGGTTGTAAGGGGTCCTAAGGGGTATTAGTACCCATTATGATCAATTAAGCCATATTAGAGCCATAAAGTGTTTCCTAAGGGGTCTTAATGTGTCCTAAGGGGTCCCACGACCCCTCAGGACACACTTTTGGTTCTAATGTGTTGAAATGGGTCATAATGGGTTTTAAGGGGTCCTAATGAGTCCCAAGGGATATTAGGACCCCTTACAACCCATTATGACCCATTAGGATATATTAGAACCATAAAGTGTGTCCTAAGGGGTCCTAATGTATCCTAAGGTGTCTTATGACCCCTTAGGACACACTTTATAGTTCTAATATCTTGAAAGGGGTCATAATGGGTTGTAAGGGGTCCTAATGGGTCCTAAAGGGTATTATGACCCCTTACAACCTAGTATGACCCATTAGGACACATTAGAATCATAAAGTGTTTCATAAGGGGTCGTAATGTGTTCTTAGGGGTTCTACAACCCCTTATGATGCACTTTATGGTTCTAATGTGTCAAAAGGGGTCATAATGGGTCATAAGGGGTCCTAATACCCCTTAGGACCCATTGGAACCCCTTTTCACACATTAGAACCATATATTATGTCCTAAGGGGTTGTAGGACATCTTAGGACACATTAAAACCCCTTAAGACACACTTTATGGTTCTAATGTGTCGAAAGGGGTCATAATGGATTGTAAGGGGTCCTAAAGGGTCCTAAAGGGTATTAAGACCCATTACAACCCATTAGGATACATTAGAACCATAAAGTGTGTCCTAAGGGGTCGTAATGTGTCATAAGGTTTCCTATGATCCCTTAGGACACACTTTATGGTTCTAGTGTGTTGAAAGGGGTCATAATGGGTCCTAATGCCCCATAGGACCCTTTAGGACCCCTTTTGACACATTAGAACCATAAAGTGCATCCTAAGGGGTCGTAGTACCCCTTAGGACACACTTTATGGTTCTAATGTGTCAAAAGGGGTTGTAAGGGGTCTTAAGGGGTATTAGGGCCCCTTACAACTCATTATGATGCATTAGGACACATTAGAAACATAAAGTGTGTACTAAGGGCTTGTAATATGTTCTAAGGTGTCCTATGACCCCTTAGGACACACTTTATGGTTCTAATGTCTCGAAAGGGGTCATAATGGGTCGTAAGGGGTATTAGACCCCTTACAACCCATTATGACCCATTAGGACACATTAGAACCATAAAGTGTGTCCTGAGAGGTCTTAATGTGTTCTAAGGGGTCCTATAACCCATTACAAAAAACTTTATGGTTCTAATGTGTCGAAAGGGGCCATAATGGTTCATATGGTTCTTTTGATCTCTACATTCTACCAAAAAAATATTTGCTTTTCATGATGTTGAAGGTCACAAAGAAGCATATTCTATCAATTTGCACCATTTTTTAATTTAATAATCCACATTGAAGTGGGAAAGTCAATCATTCTTCACCAAAATTGATCATTTGAGGTAAGTTTTATATTTTTTAAATATGAAATGTGAATAAAGAGTCTTTTTGTTTATAATTATTATGATATGGACTTACTAAAGACATAATTTGACATATTGTAATCTGATTTTAATTGTAATTTGAAAATTGTAATGAATTCATATGTAGAAATAGAATCATGCCAAGGAAAAAAGTAGACTCTAACACTAGAAAAATATGAAAGAGACTTGGCAAAGAAAAGGGAAAGAATAAGACTATTTCGTGAAAAAAAAATTGCATACCATAGAAGAAGAATTTCCTTTGGATGAGGAACATGAAACATCAATGAAAGAAAGAGAGAATTAAAATTGGAAAGAAAAAGAGAACAAATGAGACACTTGCATCCAACAAGACAATTGAATTGTGAATATGCTGACACATTATCTATAAATTCCCAAGTTGAAGAGACATCATCATTCAATGTTAGATGCACACCATCATATCATGTTGAAGGCACATCATTGTCTACATTCAAAAGAGTAGTCATTCCATAATATAATGTTGAAGGAACATCATTGTCCAAATATGAAGGTGTACGCACTCCATCATGTCATTTTGAAGGCACACCTTTAACATCTCAAGTTGGTGAGTATCCATCTTTCACATCTCAATGTCAAGGCACATCATATTCGATTGAAGGTACACGATTCACCCTTAATATTGTTGATGTTCCTAATGTTGAGTCCACTCAAGAGTTGAGAACACCTCCTAAAATTTGTTATAGAAAGCCAAAATATTTTATTGATATTGATACTAACATTTTGCAAGAAATGTCTAACAAGATTCCAAAGCATACTTGTTAAAGATATGCTAACCATATTTGGAGATTATTTTTTGAAGAATTAAATGTGACAAGAATATGTCAACTATTTGTTGAAATGGTGAGAAATCTGAAATTTAGGCACATCATCAAGATTCTTGGGGTAAGAATGATGGATGAGTCAAGTGAAAGAAATATGTAAATAATCTAATGACTGCATATGATAAAGTGGGTTCTACATCACGCACGAAAGATAGTAATATCACAAGATGCATTCTTAGATAAAAAAAATAGTAAGCACTCAAATGAAGAAATCTTGAATCATTAGAAAGAAAATAAAAATATTGAAAATAAGTAGAAAGTCTCTAATGAGAGTCGTAGGAAGGTGTGAAAGAGTGGAAGATCCAAATAAAAATAAGTTATAGACATTTTCTAGTAGACTACTGTGAAAGGATAAAATAGTTGTTGAAAATTTGAAATCCTTGATTGAATATTTTTGGAAGAATAACACACAAGTTTCTCCCAATCAAAGAGATTTTGTAAGAAGGAAGATTGGTAGTCGAATCCGTGATCCACATCCGAAATTTTTTTTGGATTCAACTTAGACACAATTCTTTGCAAAATTTATAGGTATGTATCCACTAATTAATATTAGTCAAAGATATTTTGAAATGGGTAAATCATTTTATGTGAAGATAAGTCACACATGCACAACTTGTTGTTGTAGGGTACATATTGAATTTTGTAACCATTTTGATGTTTATAGGAATATATGTGTGATTTTTCATTCTAACAATGTTTTGCAAGATTGTAACATAAATGAGCCACCTAGATCTTCAAGGGAATATATATCTAACATTTTATGTGAAAGAGTGGATGGTCAACAATTTTACAAGTTTTTGTGCTTGAATGGTACATGCATAACTCATGGTGGTTTGCAACGTTTACCAATTTGTCAACATATGGAGAGTACACATGCAATTAGGAATGAAATAATCAATTTTGGAAAATATAAGACCGTGGGATATGCTCTAAAAGATGGAAAAAAGGCTAAAAGATGTGATTTAGTAATTGAAAAGATTCTAGTGTATCAATTCATGGTCATTTTTTATGAAAATATTATTTATGAGTATGAAAGGCATACACATAGAGATCGATGGTTGTATATGAAATTCAAGTTGTGCAAGGAAATATTTCCATTGGATACCATTGTTTCAGTTGTGGACTTCGCAGAGAACTACAAACTACAACCATAAAATGAGGTGCAAGAAAAGTATTATACTTCTCAATAGGTTTCTATATATGTTCATATAACATTCATGCATTCACCTTCCAGTACAGAGAAGGATGGGAATATATTGAGGGAGTATCATTTTTTACATTAGCGATGATCACTCATATTCTACAAAGTTTGTACACTGTTTCTTTCAACTATTTTATGCTGATTTGGATAATAGGGGCATATCATATCATTGACACGTCATATGGTTGGACAATTGTGCATCATAATTCAAAATTCTTGGATATTTTATTGGTTGAGAAGGATGCATAAGATCACTAGTATTCAATATATGTGGAATTTCACAGAAGTCAATCATGGAAAGGGAGATCATGATGGTGCAGGTGCATGTATCATAAGTGCCTTAGCTTGTGAAGAATTAAAGTACAAATACAAAGTAAAATTGTCACATGCAAGATGTATGGTCGAGTGGTGTAATGCTACAATGGGTCAGGAAATGAAGGTGAGTCTATGGTTCGTAGATTTTTTGGTTGATAGATCAAACTAACATTGCACCATATGAGGATTATTGTATAATGACAGGATCGAGTGAGATACATTCTTTTAGAAGCTTTGATGCAGGTCCATGGAGTATCCACACATGTCATATGGCATGCTTTTTTCCATGTGTAGTTGGATATTGGGATGGCTGTGAGTCAAAGAAATAGGTTGACGAATGGCATACACAAGTTTTGAGCCCACTCGACTCCTATCCTCCCCCAATAGCACTCCAATTGAAATAAATGGAATCATCCATTGACTTTGATCACTTGTCTGATCTAGTGCAACTAGGTAAAATATCCACATACAATTTAATATGTAATTTATTAATATATCCTAACTATTCAATAAATTAATGGACACATTATGTTTCTATCACTATATGTCATGTTTTTGTTCTTATTGCATGTGAAGACAATGAAGGGACAAATTATTATTTGTTCCATTGTGTTGAAGGTTTATAATACCCTATAGGAGCAATGGTTGTAACTGGTACAAGGCTTAGACAGTATGGTATGAAGAACCCTAGGTTGTGGTTGTTTGAGGATTGTGAGACACATAGGAAGATTATTCATTATTACAACATTGTCATTGCATCAAATGTCCACTTGATCAAATATGGAGGAAAACCACACAATAGGACTCTTTGGAAGGTTCATGAGTCAGACCACGAGGCAATACTTGAGACAATAAAGGGTAGAGAAGATCTAGTTGGTTCATTGGATTGAATGTGAATAAAAAATGTTTTAATGTCACCTTTTTTGAATACATGTACATATATTTTTTTGGGCAAGACTGGAGATTTTCTCTTCTTATCTCTTTCCTACCAATGCCCTTAAGAGCTAAGTTGTAGATATACATTAATATCATTAATATAAAGAGATGAATATTAGTGTCTAATTTGGTGATTTTATGATTTCTTACATTTTATTTATATCAATGTAAATAATTTCTCATTTCCATCCATCCACAAATCACTAATACATTTGATGCCAAATTTTGATGACAATTTTCCATGGAGGATACACTTTTTTGTGAAATTGGGTTTTATTTTGTAATTATCTCTGACGAAGTCAGAATTTAGATGTCTATTTAATAGATCATCAGAATTATGACATCTGTGGGCTATACAAGAAAAAAAAAAGTGAAAACCAAATCATTTTTATGTTAAGTCTGTCACGGGAGATTCACGTCCTACTCACATTTTGAGTTAGAGAAGTTTCACTTGCATATCTCTTATACATTTGGAGAACAATAGACCTGGCTAATTGTCTTCAAGATGTTTTCTACATCTATCCATTGGAAGTTGTAGCTATACAAGGTCTGAGACTGATTAGATACTTTTTATACTTCATTTATATGCCCTAAAACATGCCAACATAATTTGGTATGGAAAGTAAATTAAATGTTGTCATGTTTTAGGGCTCCCTCCACTGTAACTACACCTTGACCATTAAAAAGAAAAAAACATTACAAATAAATCAACGAGACTCTATATTTTAATGTTTGGTATGATAATTAGGCTAAGCCATATATTTTCAAGTGTTGTTGTATTCTTGAAGTTTTTAGGCAATAGTTCTCCTCTCCAATCATGTGCCATCAGGATCTAACTAATTATGGTGGTCTCAACACATTTTAGTGATTGAAAAATATTCAGAAAATTATTCCTAACTTCATCAAATCTCTACTCCCAGTCTACATAAAATGTAGTTAGGATCAAGTGCAAAAAATTGTCTATGTCTTGATCAAACTGAACATTGGATACCAAATAAATATAATTATTTTGTAGGTTTTTTGTGTTATCAAAGATCTTGTATCATTTTTGGCTCATTTGAGTTGAAGATAAAAACCCTCCTTAAAAAAACTAGACAAGAAATCCTTGTGTGATTGAAAAAAATTATAATTGTGACAAGAGCTTAATTAGTGCTTGTAAAATTCATAAGGAGGTGATCTATTGAGGATACAATATTGTTATATATATTTTCCACTTCCATAAGCCCTATAGTTATATATACCATTTCTAATCATGCAAATCCATGTTCCTTGTGGTGGCTTTTATTCCCATGATAAACTAATAAGAGGAAATAATGGATATTTTTATGTTTTGTCACGAAGAAAGTACTTTTACTAGATAGATTGCTAAAAGTTTAAGAAAAGGGTAAGTTTTATGAAGAGAAGCTAGAATAATGATATTTCCCTTTTGATAAGTCAAGATATAAGGATAGTCATGTGAAAGAGATCATAGTAGGTCACATGAGGAGATGAGTATAACAAACATAAAAGGTCATGAATAGGTGCATAACTATTCATAATGATAAAGATACATAAAAGACTACAATAAATATATATCTTCACACAATCATGTCATTTCCACACCTATATAATCTCTAAACTTTTTGCAAGAGGAGTAGATGAAACTAAGGGAGGGATAGTCTATAGGATAACCATAAACTTTTAGGTATGGAATGTTGCACAATTACTCAACTATTTTTCACTATCACTTAGAAAATATATAGATAAGAGGGGTACACATTAAAAAACTTGGGGGGAGATGACTATATGGGGTAGAAGTAGGGTTTTGTCAAATGGTTTTTGTTTTGGGGGTTATTTAAAGACCACTTTGAATGTAATAAAGGTCATAGATATCTAGTTGTCGATTTGACAACTTAGTTGTCAACTTGACAACATTTGAATACCTTTATAATTACCAAACTAGCATGTGGTAAATCAGATTGAATGGTAATAATGGAGGACATAATAACTAATTTACATGATATGATACATGAAAAAATATATCATTATAAATCAAGAATACATTAGATTATGCTTAGAGACAGTAAGAAAAAAGAGCAAGAGTAGCCAAAAAAGGATGGAAATAAGAGCAACACTTAGTAAAAATACTTTATGATCTTCTAGGTGTGTCTTACTTGCATGAAACATCTCAAGGATAGGGGTGCATGTAGATAGAAATTTGAAGTCTTTATTAATTAGTTTGGGACAATTAGAAGGGTCCTTGGTGCAGGAGCACCATGGCTATGTGGGTCACCATGAAGCCCTGATGGATATCTAGGGAGAGGGGAAGACCAATAAGACCATTCATGCTCACTTTTCAATGTAATATGACCTATAAGGTCTCAAATGATGTAATTTGGTCATTAGAGCCACCAAATGTTGTGAAATGCACTAAGGTACCAAAAAGATGTAATGTTGCCTACATAAGGCCTAAAGGGCTAATGCAATGGTCTAAGGGGTAGAAGTATGGTTTGTGTTTTGGAGGTTATTTAAAGACCACTTTGAATATAATAAAGGTCATAGATAACTAGTTGTCAAGTTGACAACTTGACTGTCATAGTAGGACAATGACATGGTAATATGGTTGCTCTTCTTTGAAAGTTGAGCTCAATAGATCAAATAGACATGAAGGATTATGGAAAATTTCCTAGGAGTCTAAGGGAGAATTATTGTAAGTATCTAAAGGTTTAGAGTGGGAGTGACACTTTGTGTTGGGTTGTTTGTAGTGACCATCTTTATAGTTGCAAGGAACAATGAACAATAAGTTTTGGAGTTAAGTTGTTGACGGAGTCAAGATTTTTTTTATTCCATACAAAGTTTAAGAGGTCCTCCATGTGGGATAACTTCATGTATTAAAAAGGAATGAAAAATTCATATGCATTGCTCAGGGATAACTTCAAGTTTTACATTCTTTCTAGAACTATTAAGGTTCTTGATAAATAAATAAAGGATTGTTGTGTTCCCTCTTTTTTACTATGTCTTACTATGTTTTTTTAACTAACATTTTACTTATAAATCAATTACATGAAAGGAAAACATATTAAAAGTGACCAATTCATTCCTATACTAAGATACACCAATCAAAATAATTTTTTATACATGACTATATCAAAAGCTAGTTTATCAAATTTGATTTTATTCTAAACAATTATAATATTTAAATCTATTTAAAACCTACTAAACTATTGGATGCAATTATTCTTACAATGTATTTATTACTAGAATCCACATCCTAAGGTTTGCACCTACTCAATTGAACCACCCATACTTATTTGATTATGTCATGTGACTGTCCTACAATAAGAGCGAGGATCTATCTCTGAAACAATCACATAATAAGAATTAACAAAGTGTTCCTTCCACTCTAGACACCGAGATTCTTTCAATACTTCCCCTCCTTAGACTCCTAAGGCTCTATCCATCCCTGTAAGAACATACCAAATCAAAAATATTTCAAGACAATAGCATTAGACCTAAGAAAACATGGTTAAAGATGACTATTTTTACTGTCAAAACATGGAAAATACAAAGATAACCAACTTTATTGATCTTCAAACCTATTACACCGACTCCCTTTTATGACATCAAGATTTACATTATTTATAGACTCCCTTTGTCCCTTAGAACTGACAAAAACCTATGAAACTACCCTTGAATCGATTGGAATCAATTGAAAACTAACCGTCCTCCCATTTTTAGTAATTTTAAAGGTTTTTAAAGTGTTGTCAAGTTGAAAACCAAGTTGTCAACCTGAAAAACTTATAAATAATGATCCCCACTACATAAGAATGGTATTTTAATGACCTAAAAAATACAAAAAACTCCATCTCTTCTTGGATCTCCAGTAGGGCCTCCTAGTGACCCATATGCTCTAGGTGATCCTGCACCAATATTATTGAGGGTTAAGAATAGAAAACATTTTTAAAGCTAAGAAAAGTCTAAATAATGATTCCAAGTATGTAGAAGAGAGAAAATTGTGATATCCACCATGAATTTTGATGTTAATGATGATAGTCAATGTTGATGAGATGCTTTTGAAGAACGAACTTGTGATAATTAGGTGCTCTACACCAATAGATCGTAGGACAAAGCTTATACGATACCTTGGAAATTATTTTTAGGAATAAATGGTAGGATACCATTTTTATATTTGGAAGCATCTTTATCTAAATGGGATCAAATTCCTTTCACTTCAATTGCATTAGCGGTGCAGAGGTGCTTTGCATCATTTGGGTATACCACATAATTGAGTGTTATATCAAATCAATACAAAGCAACCTTTGCAACACTAGTTCCAATGAAGAGAGAAAGGACATTGATCCCATTTGGATAAAGAGGATTCAACATGAAAAGATGGTATTGTACCATTTATACCTAAAAAGAATTTTCATGATCCGATAAGTCCTTCCAATGCATAATGCTCATCCATACATAATTTGACCATCTTGGACCATTCAGGTCCTTAATAGGACAAATAGGACATTTTTCTAAGAAGACTTCTATAATTAAAAGATTTAAATGATTAAATAAGTTTTAATTAAAGATTTAAACTTATTAGTCTCAATATATATTCTGTAATGTTTACATTGATTGGCTCAAATGGCCATGTTTACATTATAGTAATTCATGAATTGTGGATGTTGAAAGTCTCTATGTTCTTGAGTATTTCAATTTGGTATACAATACTAAAACATCATTTCATTTCTATATATAACTAGGTCTAAAAATATTTGTGTACTTTTGACATCATTTTTCTTAGTTTATGAAGGTTATAAACCGAAGTTTCGATAGTCCAATTTGTTTTCCTATGAAGAAGGATCATGTTAGATAATTGATGCAGGAGCATCCTGGGTGTAAGAGCAATCTTGCATCACCCAAAAATATTTATGTTTTTATATTCAATAAGGGTTATTTTGTGCAGAGCTGCTATTTATGAAAAGTTACTATTTTTGGTAATTTTCGTATGTGCTCAGAATGATTTGATTTCTTTCTTGGAGGTTCATTTTGGTCATATAAGTCTGCCAGTAAAGTTTCATTGCCAGATCAAGTGTATATTGGAAGATATTGAAGATTTTCGGTATTGGCAGCAGGGTACAAAAACTTCGAACTCAGTTTTGAAGGCTTTAGAGGCCCCGGATGAGGTCGAATTTTGGGCTGAATGAAGCTTGCTTAATTCAGGCGTTGTAGAGCTCCTCGCGCCCTTTCCGAAATGGGGTTACAATAGTCAATCGGGTCAACTGGTGATGACTTATGGTCTTCGGAAGTTGGGTCACCTGAAATGGCGGAAAATGATTTTTCTTCAAAATTTCTGTTCGGGTTTCAAAATTTATTTTGAGCCGACTATGATGTAATGAAATGTAAAGTAAAAAAAAAATAATTCTAAGTTTGGTCGGCCTTATTGGCTAAAATTCTGGAACCTTCCCAGGCGGTGGGAAAATTGCCTATATAAGGAAGGCTGTATTATTGTCTTAGGCAGTTCAGAATAGTTCTGGGTAGTAGATCTGGGTAATAGTTCGAGGCTTTGTCCTACGAAATATTGTAAGGGAATGCCCATGTGGCTTTGCATATTGTAATTCTGAAAGTTTGTAATTCCACATTTGTGGAGATAATAAGAAGCCAATTTTCTGTTCTTGCATATCATTGTTGTTGTTTCTCTATTTCTGTTATGTGTTTGTGGTATTAAGGGGAGCACCCTTCATCAAGTGGTATCAGAGCAGGAGTTCTTGAGTGTGTAAACAGATCGCCGACTGTGAGGCAGTTTGCACCAGGACCGTGGCTAGGGTTTCAGCGCGCATCGCGAAAATGCCTCCACGAAGGGAACGTGGCGGAAGAGCTGGTGTTGTAACACCTGAGGTTAGAGAGCTGCAGAGACAAGTGCGAGCATTGCAAGAAGAGATTCGCAGAGGAATGAATCTTAATGTCAGAGACGAAAGCGAGGATGAAGCCGAAGAAGAATATCAAGAAGGAGAAGTTGAAATTGTGAACCATGAGGAAGAAAGACTTTTTCGGGCGATTTCCAAGATTGGGAAAAGACCTAAGATTGAGGTTCCTACATTTTCTGGAAATCTTAACCCAGAGGAATTGATCGACTGGATCAATGAATGTGAGGAATATTTTGAGTATGAAGATGTTGAGGATCCTGATAGGGTCAAATTTGCGAAAGCCAGACTGAAAGGTCATGCGAAGATCTGGTGGCAAGAAATTCAATTGGAGCGAAATAGAAGAGGGAAAGATAAAATCGCAAGATGGGATCGGATGGTGGATAAATTGAAGTGACAGTTCATTCCTGTTGATTATGAGCTTGATCTACTAAAGAAAATGCAAAGTTTGAAGCAAGCAGGAAGATCTGTTCAGGAGTATACAGAGGAGTTCTATCGACTTCTCATCAGAACAGGCCATGCAGAAGCTGATAAGGAGAAAGTTGCTCGATACCTTAATGGGTTAAGGCCAAGCATTCAGGAGGAGCTGAATCTGGTTCGAATGAACAGTATTGAGGAGGCATACCAATTTTCCCTAAAAGTAGAGGAAAAGCTGAACAAGAAGTTCGAGAGCAGACAAAACGGAAGAGGTCGCGGTGGACGATCTGGTGGACAGTCATATGGTGGCCGAAATGAAGATCCGAAAAAGAAGGATGAGGCTAGTAGCAGTCAGAATCAGCGCGGAAATAATTTCAATCGCTTCCAGGATCAGAATAATAGAGATCAAAGAGGAAGAGGAAGAGGACAAGGATCTGGAAGAGGAGGCTTCCGTGGAACATGTTTTCACTGTGGAGAAGAAGGTCATAGGGCATTTGAATGTCCTCAGCGCCAAGGCAGAACAGACAGGAGAAATGAAGGCCAGGCCAGAGTTGCACATGTAGATGAAGATGCCAGATCATCAAATTCTGAAGATGCTGAAAGAGGAGAAACGTTGATTAACAGAAGAGTCCTGTTGAGTGGTGAGAATGAACCTGAGCAAAGGAGGAGCCTGTTTCGCACCAGGTGCAAGTGTGAAGGTAAATGTTGTGATGTGATTATTGATAGTGGAAGCACTGACAATTTGGTGTCAGAAGAGATGGTGACAAAGTTGAAGCTCAAGAGACAGAAACACCCACATCCATATCGGATTGCCTGGGTACAGGATGACCACAAGGTCATGGTCAATGAACAATGCCTAGTGAAGTTCAAGATTGGCGGATACCAAGATGAGGTATTGTGTGATATCATATCTATGGATGCATGTCATATGTTGTTAGGTAGACCGTGGCAGTTTGACAGATGTGTTGTACATGATGGTCGTGCGAATACCTATTCCCTGACAAAGGATGGAGTGCGACATAAGCTAAAACCATTGAAGGAGACTGAAGAAAAGGTATGTGGTAATGCAAGGATAACTTTTGTTGATGGAAGAAATTTCCTAGATGGTATGAGGCATGAGCATGTATGTTTTGCTTTAATTCCAAAAGCTGGTAAAGAGGAAGTAGAAGATGTTCCTGTAGAAGTTGCAGATTTGTTGAATGAGTTTCAGGATATTGTATCCGATAACGTGCCTGATGGATTACCACCAGTCAGGAAGATCAGTCATCAGATGGACTTGATCCCAGGAGCGAGTTTGCCGAATAAGGCAGCACACAGAATGACACCTGTAGAAAGTGAGGAGTTGAACAGACAAGTACATGAACTGCTACAGAAAGGATTGATCCGTGAGAGTCTGAGTCCCTGTGCTGTACCAGCGGTATTAGCACCAAAGAAGAATGGAGAGTGGAGGATGTGTACAGATTCTAGGGCAATAAACAAGATCACAATCAAGTACAGGTTTCCATTGCCACGAATGGATGATATTATGGACTGTTTGAGTGGAGCTGTGTATTTTTCAAAGATAGATCTGAAAAGTGGATATCATCAGATTCGGATCAGAGAAGGAGATGAATGGAAGACTGCCTTCAAGACAAAGGAAGGACTATATGAGTGGTTAGTCATGCCTTTTGGGCTAACCAATGCACCGAGCACTTTCATGCGGCTCATGAACGAGGTTCTGAAAGAATTTCTGGGTAAGTTTGTCATTGTTTACCTAGATGATATTTTGATCTTTAGTAAGACATTGGATGAGCATATGATGCATATTCGTATGGTGTTTGAGAAGCTGAGAGAAGAGAAATTGTTGATTAATTTGAAGAAGTGCAGTTTTGTGAAGAAAGAGTTAGTGTATTTGGGATTTGTAGTTTCAGCAGAAGGTCTAAAAATGGACCCAGAGAAGGTACAGGCTATCCTTGAATGGCCTACTCCAAGGAGTGCTACTGAGGTAAGATCTTTTCATGGTCTAGCTAGCTTTTAAAGAAAGTTTATCAGAAATTTTAGCAGTATTTGTGGACCCTTGACTGAAACAATGAGAGGGGATAGAAAAGAGTTTAAGTGGACTAATGGGGCAGAAAAGAGTTTTCAATTGTTGAAACAAAAAGTTACAGAACAACCTGTTTTAGCACTTCCAGATTTCAATAAGGTGTTTCAAGTAGATTGTGATGCTAGTGGTACTGCAATAGGAGCTGTTATGAGCCAAGAAGGTAAACCTGTTGCTTATTTCAGTGAGAAGTTGAATGATGCCAAGAGAAAATATTCTGTTTATGATCAGGAATTTTATGCTATAGTTCAAGCATTAAAGAAGTGGAGACACTATTTGCTTCCTAAGGAGTTTGTTTTGTATACTGATCATCAAGCTTTGCAATATTTGAATAGTCAAGGAAAATTGAATCAGAGGCATTTGAAATGGGTTGAGTTTTTGCAGAGTTATACATTTGTTTTGAAACACAGGAGTGGAAAGTCTAATAGGGTTGCAGATGCTCTTAGCAGAAGGCAACTACTGCTGACAGAAATGCAGATTGAAGTGGTTGGGTTCAAGGAGCTCAAGAATTTGTATCCAGAGGATCCTGATTTTGGTGAAGCTTGGAAAGCTTGTAAAGAACCTGTTACTCTAGACAGGACGAAATGGTTGGATTTCATCATCCAGGATGATATGCTATTCAGAGGGAGTTAGTTGTGCATTCCACGAAGTTCTATGAGGGAGAATCTCATCAAGGAGAAGCATAGTGGAGGATTGGCTGGACACTTTGGTCGTGATAAAACCCTTGCTTTGGTTGGTGAGAATTATTATTGGCCACAATTGCAGCAAGATGTGAAGAAGTTTGTACAGAGTTGCAGAGTATGTCAGATGGCGAAAGGAGTGAAGCAGAATACAGGGTTGTATCAGCCATTACCTATACCAGAGAAGCCTTGGGAGGATATCAGTATGGACTTTGTTCTTGGTTTACCGAGGACACAGCGGGGACACGATTCAATTTTTGTGGTAGTTGACAGATTTTCAAAGATGACACATTTCATTCCCTGCAAGAAGACTAATGATGCTGTTCATGTGGCAGAATTGTTTTTCAGAGAAGTAGTGAGACTTCATGGTTTGCCAAAGACCATAGTTTCAGATTGGGACACTAAATTTGTTGGATATTTCTGGCGTACATTGTGGAAGAAGTTGAAGACAGATTTGAAGTTCAGTTCATCACATCATCCACAGACTGATGGACAGACAGAGGTGGTGAATAGGAGTTTGGGAAATTTGCTGAGATGTTTGGTTGGAGATAAGCCAACAGGATGGGATTTGATTTTACCACAGGCAGAATTTGCATACAATAATTCTGTCAACAGGAGCACTGGTAAATCACCATTCCAGATTGTATATGGAAGTAGTCTAAGAAATGCATCTGAATTGAGGAAGATAGATAAAGGAGAAATAAGTAGTGCTGAAGCTGAGGATTTTGCAGAACACTTGAAAAACATCCATGAGGAGGTGAGGAAGCATATTACCAAGATGAACGCACAGTATAAGGCTAAGGCAGATGAGAAAAGGAGGTATAAGGAATTTCAGGTTGGTGATGAAGTCATGGTTCATTTGCGGAAGGAGCGGTTTCCAGTTGGTACATATAACAAGCTGAAAATGAAGAAGTTTGGACCGTGTAGGATACTGAAGAAGCATGATTCAGGAAATGCATATGAGGTAGAATTGCCTACTGAGCTAAATATTTCACCAGTGTTTAACATTTCAGACCTGACAGAGTATCATGAAGGAGGTGTTGAAGATGAGATCACAACAGCACAGTGGAGTATTCCAGCAACTAGTTCAGACACTAAGGAGATCAAAGATATACTGGACAGTCGTATTGGCAGAAGCACAAGGAACAGGATATATGAAGAATATCTGGTCAAGTGGAAAGGACGACCTGTTGAAGATTCATCATGGATGACAAAGGAGGAGGTTAGCCGTCTTGGCTTTCCTCTACACACCTGAGTCGTGACAGGGTCACTTCTCAAATTACCCCGGGTGTCTGATGCAGGAGCATCCTGGGTGTAAGAGCAATCTTGCATCACCCAAAAATATTTATGTTTTTATATTCAATAAGGGTTATTTTGTGCAGAGCTGCTATTTATGGAAAGTTACTATTTTTGGTAATTTTCGTATGTGCTCAGAATGATCTGATTTCTTTCTTGGAGGTTCATTTTGGTCATATAAGTCTGCCAGTAAAGTTTCATTGCCAGATCAAGTGTATATTGGAAGATATTGAAGATTTTCGGTATTGGCAGCAGGGTACAGAAACTTCGAACTCAGTTTTGAAGGCTTTAGAGGCCCCGGATGAGGTCGAATTTTGGGCTGAATGAAGCTTGCTTAATTCAGGCGTTGTAGAGCTCCTCGCGCCCTTTCCGAAATGGGGTTACAATAGTCAATCGGGTCAACTGGTGATGACTTATGGTCTTCGGAAGTTGGGTCACCTGAAATGGCGGAAAATGATTTTTCTTCAAAATTTCTGTTCGGGTTTCAAAATTTATTTTGAGCCGACTATGATGTAATGAAATGTAAAGTAAAAAAAAAATAATTCTAAGTTTGGTCGGCCTTATTGGCTAAAATTCTGGAACCTTCCCAGGCGGTGGGAAAATTGCCTATATAAGGAAGGCTGTATTATTGTCTTAGGCAGTTCAGAATAGTTCTGGGTAGTAGATCTAGGTAATAGTTCGAGGCTTTGTCCTACGGAATATTGTAAGGGAATGCCCATGTGGCTTTGCATATTGTAATTCTGAAAGTTTGTAATTCCACATTTGTGGAGATAATAAGAAGCCAATTTTCTGTTCTTGCATATCATTGTTGTTGTTTCTCTATTTCTGTTATGTGTTTGTGGTATTAAGGGGAGCACCCTTCATCAATAATATAAGTGAAGAACAAGATAGGGAGACAATTGCTAGATTGTGGTCTACCTTCAAAAGAAAAGGTGATGGAAAATGTTATTATCCTTGCAAAATTTGTAATGTCTTAAACACTAGAAGACTACTAATCAAAATAGTTAAGAGACATTGTAGGGAGAATGGTCACATTGAAGGTGGACATGATTATTATCCGTTGGTAAGTTATTCATTATATCATTTTAACAATTTATATACATAATAAATTACCTGACGATGAGATTATAGTACAGGTTTATTTATGTTCATCATTTTTATATCAGTCGAGCTCCCCAGGGCACATGATATCGACCACCAGAACCTAGAGAATATAGTTTTTGAAGTGGAGGAACATGGAGGTGTGAATATAGAAGCTGAAGATAATGATCCCATGGAAGATGATGATCATGTTCCAGGAAACACATTTGAAGATGATGGTACAAATACATTGATCTATGACACATTTGGTACTGGCACAGCTGATGATGATGATCAAAACAACCTTGATGGCATCCATGATATACCTCTACTTGAGAAGGAAGACACGACCCTTTAAAAGGGCTCCTAAGAAAGTCTTCTCTCTTTTACATATTGTTATTGGTGAAATTGAAGGTTATGAATGGTTTTTCCAACATAACAATGTCATGTATGTTAAAGTATGTCATATATGTCATTATAGTTAATAAAGGGTGAATCATGTACCATTAATATTGTTTATATTAACAACTTATATTTTTTGTTGTAGATTGATAGGTGATTTTTTATTACCACCATCAAATATTCTACCTCACTGATATTGAGAATTATGTGACATTATGAAAGATATTGGAATGGAGTACCAAGCAATATATTCTTGTCCCAATGATCATATTATATATCATAAAGAACATGAATTTGAAACAGAATGCCCCAAGTGTCATACGCATAGATATTGTGATAGCTAAATGTTGACCTCTAACTTAGCCATACACTTCAACATAGTCATTGTTCATCAGATACATATGAGAATGAATATGAGATCATTCATCTCGCATGCCTAGATGATTCGACCCATTTCCTCCTATCTAGGCAGGGTTCGGGATTGCTCTCAGAATCGAGAGTCTAGCAACCATAGACTAGCACTAGAATGGAGGATTTGACTAGAAAGTAAAATGCAATTATGCTAAGATGAGAATGCAAGATTAATCTAGAAATGAAATATGAGCATTAATCTCTAAACATTGAAAGCAAACTCGATTAAGATGAATTGCATTGTTTAATCTAAACATGATTTAAGCTATAAATTAAATTAAAATGATATGTAAAATGAGATTAGCTAAAGCTTTTGAATGAAAACAACTTGAGATTTGATTGCAACAACACTTCGTTACTCAAAAGTTGCATCCTCTTGAATGAGAAACAAGAGGTCTTTTATAGAGTAATGGGTTCAATCGACAGTCGAGATTGAATGAGACGAATGGTGGAGAATGAAGGAGAGTTTAGTTCATAATAGAAAGTTTCCTATAGAGAGATAGTCAACTGTTTGCCTTTTGAGTGTGTAAAGTAGTTAATTGATTTGTTGGACTTTTAGATTTCCAGTTAACTCAAAATTTATTTTTCTGAATTGAAGAGAAGATTTTTGGAGAGAATATTTGATTAAATAAATACAATATTGCCTCATAAATGGATTTTCTCAATTATTTGAATAATTCAATTCAATTATTGAAATGAGGATATTTATTTAAAAACCAAATATTATTTAATTCCTTTTTTATGTATTGTAGCTAAAGAGGGTGAATTTAATTTAATTAAAGTGCTAGGACTTTATAATTAAATTAATCAATTATAGGGTTTATTTAGCCAATTATAGTCGATATTTAGGAATTAAATATAGCATGTGATTAATGCAGATTTAGGGTTTTTTGCATTTGACACTAAGTCAAGTAGAGTCAATTAGAAGATAGAATTACCTAGTACAATAGGACTTTGATGCTTTAGAAATTTGATAGAATGAGACTAAATGCAACAAAATTGGTTAGGATAGCAAGATGCCAATTTTGGGGTATTACAAATATGAAACAGGACAAATAACCAAAAAGGTGTCTCACAAGGTGCTTCATTACATTCCCATTATTCCATGTATGCAACAATTATTCAGGTGTAGTATCTTGGCACAATTTATGGATTACTATGCACGCAATAGAAGTCGAGATGACATTATTCAAATGCTTATAGATGGTTTGACATTTATGGACATAGAGGAAAAGTGACCACACTTTAAAGAAGAACCTTGTAATCTCAAGCTTTCATTGGCAACAGATGATGTCAATCCATTTGGAGAGTTGAGATCAGTTTACTTGGTGTGGCCTATTTTGTTATCAACAATAAAATTCCTCCATGGACATCAATAAAGAGGGAGCACATTATGTTGAAAATTATTGTTCTAGGTATTTTATCATTTAATAGTTATCCATATGTAATTATAAATCTTGCAATAAAATGGTCACAATAATTATGTAATGTTGTTGTTAATTCAACTATGTAAGTAGCAAGTTACAGATATGATTGTATATATTGAGCCTCTAATTGATATTTTTTTGGAGTTATGGGATGGTGTCACTATGTATGACATCTCTAGACCAGTAGGAAAAATATAATTTTAATTCCATGCAATGCTTGTATGGACAATACATGATGCGTCAGAGCTAACACATTTTTGTGGTATATTATAGTGAATTCAAGTTACGCAAGATAATTATAATTATAAAAATTAACATATTTATTCCAATTATATCATTATCTTGTAGGTCTTCAAACAAAGAGAGAATTTGTATGTCAGTTTGTGGTCCAAAGATGAAATATCATCATTCAAAAATTTTAGGAAAGTAGGTGTTTGATAAGTATAGAAACTTCCTCCATAGAAATCATAAGTATCAAAGTACCGAAAAATATATTTTCAATGAGAAAGAAGAGACTACATCAAAGTCATGAAGAATGACACCTCACCCGTGGAAGTTGGAATATAATAGAATTAATCATCAAGGTAATGTCATTCCACATAATTGTTTATGTTTAGAATTTATATTTTTCTATTGTGTTTGGTTTATTGATTATGTAATTGATGATCATGAAGGTCGTCAAGGCATTACTAACCACCTTCCAAAGGGACTAAAAAGTTATCCCAGATAATTTAGCAAGTTTTCCTACCATGAGTAGCTACAAATTGTGCATTTGTTTGATACTATGCATATTGGAAAGAATATAACAAAGACATTATGGAAAATATTGGATGGGAGGCGTGACAAAGAAAAAATTGTCAAAATTTATAGTGACATTCATAATCCAATCATGCAATGAAAAATTTCATTCAATGAAATAGAAATGGAGACCATATTAATATAAGTGCCCTTGGTTATTAAAGGACCAACAAAGAAATGCTATAAAAGAAGTCATACAAAAAAATTGATTTCCTATAGGCTTTTCTACAAATATAAACAACCTCATATCAAAGAAAAGTGAATTTGTGCCAAGGATAAAAATGCATATTGGCATACCTTCATCAAGTTAGTTCATGTTCTTCTGTATTTACAATATATTTACATAAATTACATGTACTTTTCATTTTATTATGTTAGAAAATAATGAAATGATCAGTTTATAATTATTACAGTACGTGCTACCTCTATCTCTCCCAGAGAACTTCAACAATAACGTCAAACAAGTGATATATGATCTTGGAAAATACATGAGGTAAGAAGTGATATTTGTTCAATTTGTTGTATATATTTATTAAATTTGCAATTTGCAATTCTTGTTATATAATATATTATATATTATTTTGTAAAGTCTCATATTTATATTTTTTTGTTTCTTGAATCTCTTGTAGGTGGTTGTCATCTATAGAAATTCATAAAGAAGACATAAAATATTGGAAGAGAAGAATTCTTCATCTAATGTGTGAATGCAAAAGTGTCTACCTTCAAGTTTTTTCAATGCACAAGAACACTACCTCATACACAAAGTTGAGGAGATTGAATTGTGTGGACCTGTACACACTAGGTCAATGCGGATGGTTGAGAGACACTTAAAATATTTGAAAGATTTGGTTTGAAAAAGAGCACATCATGAGGGTTCTATGGTGGAGGGATATATAGTACTTGATGGGGAAAGGCAGATTCAGGAAAGTGAGAGGTAATTAATTATAAGATGTTATTATATTTAATTGATTTTTAATCTTAAAAAAAATTGATTGTATGTCATCTATTTATTTTTTGTATAGTTTTCCATGAGTGGGATGCACTTAATTTGTATATTACAAATAATGTTTGATTGGATGATGGTATGGATTGAACGATGTCAAAATTTTGGTCACACATGAACATGGGAATGTGTCTTCATTGGTTATAGAAGCTCATTGCATTAGATATTACAATGTTATGTAAAGGGAAATAGATTTAGGATATGGTTTAAGAGACAAATAAGTCAAACACCACAAGACTATGTTCTGCAATGGTCATAAATTTTGCATCAAAAAGTTGAATGACACAAAGAAAACTTGTGATTTTGGGATAACTGTAGTCTTTCACGTGACTAATATTTCATCTATAAATGACTTACATCCTCAAGAGTCTCAAAATTGATACTATGGCATTTTGGATGATATACTTGAGTGTGACTTTAATTTCGTCAAATTAATTTTCTTCGTCATCAAATAGTATAGGCTACAACTTAATCAAAATGATCCTAATAGAACTATTATTGAGCATGATAATGGATTTGTAATGGTTAATACAAGGTCATTTGAGCCAGTTGGGGATGAGACCTATGTTCTTCCAAGCCAATGTGAGTAGTTATTTTACTTAGAGGTTCCACATAAACTGGGTTGGTCATTTTTTGTTAAACATGATCCAAGAGGAAGGCCGATAAATTATAATGTGATGGAAGAAGAAAATATTGAAGAAGTAGAAGATGATCACAATTGAAAATTAGTCGATGATGTTCATGATGAAAATTTTCATGAAGAAGAAGAAGAAGATGATGATGATGCAACTATTGATGATGATGATGGTGATGGTGGTGGTGGTGCTTGCGAGGATGACAAAGATGATGACAACGATGATCATGATGATGAGATGGATGAAGAAGAAGATCAATGAAATGAATGATATGTAGAGTTATGTGATGAACCCTTAATCTATTTAATATTAATTTATTGATATAAATACATTGATTTATATAGTTACATAGTGTATTCATAATGTATATAATTCCAATGCCATTACATCATTAATTAGTGATGTACCTTTTAATGTTTTTAATTCATATGTTATGGTTATGATGGATGTGATACACATGTATTTATTGTTGGTGTTGATTTCATGTATATAATTTGTGTGATGCTACCATCCTTGGTGGCAGTAGGTAATTGACTACAAACATAGTCAACCTAGCTTTTGTTGAGGGTCCTTTATAGACACCGTAAAGTAAAGGTAAGGAATACAAAAAATATACAATGATTATGATGACTGCATATTGTTCATGTTTTCTACTATGTAATTTTGATTATATGTATCATGTAAATTTTAGCTAACATAAGATAATTGAATTACATATGCAGGAACCCAAGCCCCTTTTGCGAGCATCACGTGTAGTCTCATGGATCGACAGGTATATGTCAATATACCCTATAGCGATAGTTTTTTTAATATAGTTATCAATAGTAAGATTAATGTATTGTAAGATATCTCTCCCATTTAAAAAAATATATCTCTCTCATTTGATGGAGTACGTGTAGGTACTAGCAAATAGGTATTTTTCATATGCGTCTTCCTCAAATGAGGAAATATAGGAATAGAATATGAAAGTGATACATGTAGTAGGTATACAATAGGGAGATCAATGAGGGGTCAAAAGACTAGAAGGAAATTGAAAAATGCATGAAATTTTTCTTTTCTCAAGGGGGGTCATGTTCTTATGATGATGAGACCAAAGGCGACATCAAGGTGCACTTGAGGTGCCAACATCTACATAAACAATGGGTACCCAAGGAACTTCCTCCAATAAACACTGATTTTTCTGTTAACAAGAGGATATATTGCATAGAACCATAGTCACTACATGGTTTGGGCTTATTATCAATGAACGACATAAAGGTCTCTTACAAAAATTTTGTTGAATTGATGGATTTTGATGGACCTTGTTATGATTAAAAAAGTTGGATGTATATTGTTTGATATTAAAAAAGTATGTGTAGGTATGAACTATCAGAAAATTATATACAATAGAAAGACAATAATCAAATTAAAAGAGTGGCTATATACATTAACAGAAGGCCAAAAGAAAAAAAGAATATTGTAGGTTTTATAAATAGTACACGACTTGGGTCAACTATTAAGCAATCCAATTGCAGATTTGAGGCGCGGGAGGGAGATCATATATTTGTATGTGTGATAAAATAAATACATGTAAGGGAAGAGCTTCTTATGGATTTCAATTTGAAGCACATTAATACAAAAAAAGATACTCTCATGGGGGTGCAGGTACACACTATGCACCATTTAAACTAGCCTATAATCAATGACTCCAACACACCATTTGATTATTAAGTTTTATTTGCTAACATTTTTATTTTTGATATTTGTCAAAGGGCCACATGGAGAAATCACATACAAGGGATAATGTTGATACTCTTGACTTTTCTACCCAGTAGGTAAACCTCATTGTAATTGTACAAATTAGATAGAAGAAAAATATTATTTTATTATGTTCTTCTCTTGACTATTTTGGAGTAACTTTGATAGTGCTAATAATATTGTTTTTGTTAGAAGTAAAACTAATAGACTACTTGGAGAAAAAAATGGGAGAATGTGATGATGATCACTGAACTACTAAGGTATATGTAAGACATTAGATCAATTGTTGTATTGTCATTGATGTCAACTAGCTTTGACTTTACTTATCATGATAGTTGCAAACATCTGAAGGAGGTGATGTTTGTGAAGGAAACAAGTTATTAGCATGAAGGTGAGATGTATGAGTAAGTTATGAATAAGGTATTCATTGGGAAACTTATTGATGATTCTATGATAGTATGATAGTGATTTGATTGACTTACATGATTCTACTAAGTGTTGGAGATCAAGAGTGTACAAGTTACTTTGGTTGGTATATGAAGAAATTAGTGTACACTAAGAAAATTTAGTGCACACCGAGTGTGGTATTAACTGAGAAGGAAAAAAATGACATATCACGATATTGACCAAGTAGGAGAAATAAAGAGGAACATGTGATTTTCGACATGTGATGATGAGCTAGATGAATCTAAAGATTCCAAGGATAAAGACAGTTTTTTATGAAGATCTACAATTGGAAAAATTCAAGGATGATCAAATGATGAAGATTGAAAATGGTTTAAGGCACAAGTTTTAAGGAATTTTAAAGAGGCAAAACCAATGGTGGAGATTAAGAGGCAAAATCTATGGCTAAAATGAAAATGGTTTTACATGTCTATATAAGGAGACAAGAAATGCAAGCAAAAAGAGGAGAGAGAGGATCACACAAGGAATACAAATTACTAGTCAATACATGTGAAACTAGTCAAACAGGTTGGAGTGAGAACCAAGTGATTCTGCAAACCAAACCGAGTGACATAAAAAGATAACCAAACATAACAATTTAAGAGAAAGAAGGAGAATGTTGGCATTCTATGAATGTTACTTGTTTTCTTATTGAGCCAAGTGAATGTATGGTCATAGAGAGCTATTAGTGATAAATCCTCTAACAAGGTCACACCTTACAATGTTTTTGTAACCTTTAACGGGGTAGGCTCTTAACCAAGCTCTCTTTAGAAGAGTGAAAATATTTGTGCTACCAGTCCTAGGTGGTTTTTCCCTTAACAAGGTTTCCACATTAAAAATCAAGTGTTAAATATGTATGAATGTGATGTTTTGATTTTTTACTTTGCACATATAGTAACTAGTTAGATCAGTATATGTTAACTACTAGTTGGTTTACATTATCTGATAGTCAGTTAATTAATCAGTAAGTCACACACAAGTTATTACCAAGTTGTTTAGTTTATTTGTTCAAAGGTGATACTATACATCAGAAAGGAATTTGGGATTGTAGGATAATTGAACATAACTAATTCACCCTCCCCCCCCTCAATTATCTAACAATTGGTATCAGAGCTAAAGTACTTGAAGGAAGAAGTTTGAAGGAATAAAGTTAAATATCAAAAGATGTATAAGAGAGAGGTACTAAAGTTGAATAAGTATAATTTCTCAACATGGCAAAGCCGGATGAAGCTTTATTTATAAGGCATTGGTAATTATGCACTATACAATTCAAAAAATTAATTCATAGCACCTATAGGTCCTTTGAATGTCACACATATGAAAGAAAGACAAGAGATTAACACAATTATGATTAATATTTCTTCTTCTCTATCAAATTCTAAATTTAATGACATTAAGAATTGTACATCTGCAAAACAAATGTGGGACAAATTGACACTAGCTCATGGTAGAGATCAAAATGTGCTTAGGGAAAAGGTGGACAACTTAAGAGGAAAATTTGATGATATGGAGATGAAAGAAGGTGAAAACATAACTTAGTACAACAACCAAGTCAAGGAAGTGGTCAATGATATTCGAGGAGCAGGAGGAACTATTGATGAATAAATTGTTGTAAGCAAAATTCTCACAACAATATTAGCTGCCTATGCTATTAGAGTTTTTGCAATACATGAAATGAGATTTGTACCCGGTAATGATGTTTCCCTTGATATTTAAATTGGTAGATTGACTTCATTTGAGCTAAAAACTTTGATAATAGTGTTGTACCTAAGGTAGAATGTGCATTTGTGTCATCTTTATAAGGCACCAATTTGTCATCCTTTGTTTGATAGATGCTATTGACCTAATTGATGACCAACTGTGAGTCTCCAAAGACTTTGAGTTCATCTACTCGCTATCTGATGGCTATCTTCATGCCATTGATTAGGGCTTCATACTTAGTGATGTTGTTTGTACAAGGAAACAACATCTTATATGCCTTGGGTAAAGAGTACATTTATGGCATGATGAACAATATCCCGGTGCCTGACCCATCTTGGGTGTATGATCCATTGAAGGACATAGTCCACGTTTCATGTGTGAGAAGCATTATGGACTCATCTGGAAACTCAATGTTCAATGGTTGATGATCTGTGAGTGGTGCCTCTACCAACTAATCTGTGATCGCTTGTCCTTTGATGGCCTTTCTCTATACATACTCAATATCAAACTCATTGAGTATCATAACCCATTTTTTGATTCTACCTGAGAGGGAAGCTTTGCTGAGTAAATACTTTAATGGATCAATCTTAGCAATGAGATGTGTAGTGTGAGAAAGCATAAAGTGTCATAGTTTCTATGAAGCAAACACCACTACTAAGAAGACCTTCTCGATGATAGAGTAGTTTGTTTCATAGGAGAATAGAGTCCTACTAATGTAGTAAATAGCTCTTTCTTTGTTTTTATGATCTTCTTGAGCTAGTAAGACACCCAGTGATGTGTCTGTATAAGAAATGTAGAGAATGAGTGGCTTCCCATGAATAGGAGGCATCAATATTGGTAGATCTATAAGATACTTCTTAATCTGTGTAAGCCCTTTGTCACAGTCTTCATTCCATTCATAAGTCATGCCTTTGTGTAAAGTTTTCATGAAGGGTTGTGACTTGTTGGCTGGTTGTGCAATGAAGCGTTGTATAGACTATAGGTGATCTTGGAGCCCTCTCATTTGACTGATGTTGAGTGGAAAAGGCATTTACATGATGGCTTGAACCTTTTCTAGATCTACTTCTATACCTTTTAAGGAAATGATTTAACCCAGTAGTTTACCAGATGTGACTTTGAATGCACACTTTTTTGGGTTGAGTCTCAGACTGAATTGTTCCATTTGATCTAGTATTGGACCTAAATCTATGAGATGTACCTTCCATTCCATGCTCTTATCTAATGTATCATCAACATAATCTTCCATCATCTTTTACATCATGTCATGAAAGATAGTAGTGACAACTCTTTGATACGTGGCTCCAACATTTTTAAGTCCGAAGGGCATGACATTCTAATAGAAATTTCCCTAGGTGCATGTGAAGGAAGTCTTCTCTTGGTCTTCTGGCACAATTTTTAGCTAGTTGTAGCTAGAGAAACCATCCATTAGTGAGTACATTTGATAACCTGCCATCATATCCACAATCATGTCAATGTTGGGTAACGGAAACTCATCTTTCGGACATGCTTTGTTCAAATCTTGAAATTTTTTGTAGACTCCAATAGATTTTTCATGTTTAGAAACTAGAACAATATTGGAAATCCATTCCGCATAGTCAATTGCTCTGATGAAAGAAGCATTGAGAAGTTTTTCCAATTCAGCCTTGACTAAGAGTGCCACATGGAGATGCATCTTACAGAGCTTTTGTTTAATAGGCTTAACACCTAGTAAAATAGACAAGTGATGCATGATTAGACTAGGATCTAATCTAGGCATGTTAGAGTATGTCCATGCAAAATTGATTTTCTTGCTCCAAAAGAAAGTAATAAATTCTTCTTTCTCTGCTACAGATAATGATTGTGCCAAATGAATAATCTAAGGTTAAGCCTCTATGCCCAAGTTCAAAGGTTGAGTTGGCTCAATTAGCACTGAAGATCTCTCCTGAAAATGACTTGGAAGCATATCAAGTATCCCATCCTTGGGCACCTCAGAGAGGTTTTCACCCTTGGATACATATTTTATTTTTACTTTTATTAGCTTTGACATTGCCACAATGTGGTTTTCACCATTAAAGCACCTATTCTTTTTTCTTTTAATGTTATAAATGAGATACTTGATATCAACTTGAATCATGTTGACACTATCTTCGCCGGTGGAGGACATTACTGGTTAGACCTCATTAAGGTAGCAAGCAAGAGTGTAATCATTTTAGAACATAAGAACTTCATTGGATGGAGAGGAAGGGTTTGAGTTTATTAGCTCAGGATGGTGAAGTGAAGAGAAGTGACGGTTTCAAGTGCATTCACTTTAGAGTCATCAAATCACGGACAAGCAAGTCAAGACCTAAAGAAATCTCATCTAGAGACATGTTCAAGTCCCTTCGAGTCCTCATGTTGGAAGTAGAGGGTATGTTAACATCAGTGGAATCACACTCGATCATCCTAACACTAGACCCTTCACCTAATTTGAGAAGGTTTTCAAATGTGTGTATAGTGTCTATGTCCTTGTCAAAAGTTGCATCGGATATAGAATCAAACTCATACTCATGTGAGTCCATAATACTTGATATAGGAACCCCATCAATACTTTTTGTACCATCTGACTCATTTTCATCTCTTCTAGTGTTTTTGGCTTGTTCATGTTTGAACCTCTCTTGGAAACGCGACGACATGTACAATTCTTGTTGATAGTTGGGATGAGTAGTTTGCATTTTCCTCAACCACTCGTTGTCAATGGACTAACATAGGTAGTTTCATCAGAATCACTATCAATTTTTGCCTTACTGACACATGGTATAGGATCATATGGCTCTGTAAAGAGCATGACAAGGTCTGAAGGAATGGGATAAGGAAAGGTATCCTCATCAGAACTTTCCTCTAAGTGTTCAGCTGAAGTGGTGCCCTTAGGTTCTGGCTAGCATTCTAGTTCTGGTATGAATTTGTTGATCCCTAAATGAAATGTGACCTTTTTGAAGCCTAGACCAGCAGTGTCTTTTTTCCTTCATCTTGTAGCTTCAATTGGTTTGAGAAATCCATTATTATTTACCCCTATAGGGCCACTCCCTTTATAACCAAAGTGTTTCATGAGCTTGAAGCCTTCGCTGTATGGTTCACGGTTTATATCATGAGTTGGAGTGCCTTGTTTAGATGTGTCCTTCCCTTTATAAATCCAAGCTGTAATGGCTCTATTTTCATCCTCGTCCTCTAGTGGTGTTGTGGCCTATACAAAGGCACCATCGTATACTATTTGAGGAGAGATGGAGGAAGGTCTCTTTCTCTTAAGAGGGTTTCCTATAGGAACATAGAGATAGAGGTAGAGCTATCAAGGATAACACAGGTTCCATCTGATACTCCCCCATGCCAGAATCCTTGAGTTTTAGAGTCTTTTCCATTTCTCTGAGTTTGGCATCAAAGAATTCAATAGACTCTCAGTTGGTTGGGACAAAGCTTTCAATAGATTGGGTAAGAATATTGCAAGAATAGCTCATGTTGGTGGGTGTTGTTACTTCTTCTCTATGGAACAAGAACTTTATGCATTGGTGGTCTGTTGAAGGAACCACCTACATCTCATGGAGCCACAATCTTCCCAACAGTATGTTGTATGCAAGCGGGATGTCCAGAACTTGATAGATGACATCTCTCTCGACATGTCCAAATCAGATTGGCAACACCACTAAACCTTTGGATTTTCGTTCCTCTTCATCATTTTCCTTGATGGTGATATTTTTGTGGGCATCTATGTAGTCTTCACCATAGCCTAACTTGGTGAGCAGGCTAGTAGAGCATGTGTTAAGGCCAAAACCATTATCAATGAGATCATGATGGACATGTTTTTGGCCAATCATGACTTCAATATGCAGAGGGGTATTGTGTGGATGGATTAGTGAATGATCATCTTCCTCAGAGAAAGATAGATAATGGGGTGAGGTCAGGTGACCTACAATGGATTGAAACCAGTCAAGATCAAGATCTTTTGGGATATTTTGCTCAGCGAGGGCTTTATCAAGAATCTACTTATGAGCAGGCAAGATTTTCAACAACTCAAAGATAGTGATCTAAGCATTGTTACATTGTAATTGGTATAAGATGTTGTAATTAGCATTTCTAGGTGTGGGGACCAATTTCAAATTCTTATTGGTAGGGCCAACAACAACCTTATCTACAGGTTCTTTTCATGTTGATGTACATGGCTCAGGGCCACTAAGAATGATCTTCACAAGAGATCACGTAACAACATTTGCACAAACTTGAGACTATACTAGTTCAAAAGAATGAGACACATGGCCTCATAGGACAAAAATAATCTTAGGCCTAGGAGCATCCTCGCTCCCCTTGATAGTTATCACATCATTGTATTCGACATCGACAGGTTCAACCATATTAATAATGTTGTCATTAGCACTGTACATATAGTTGACCTTGGTGTTGGAATTACTGGTGTTAGAGGATTCACTCTTTTCATGAGGAGGAAAGGGGTCTTTGAATGCCTGGTGATCAGAGTTCTTATTATGACCACTCACAACAATATCACCACACATGATGAGGTCTTGGATCTTATGTCAAAGTTGATTATAGCTGGAAGTTTTATGACCTTTGTTTTGATGGTAATCATAGTTTGCAGACTCATTCCACCAAGTAGGCCATGGTTGTGGATCATAAGGACACAAGTTATCTAGAGGTGTGAGTATTTGGTTCTACAAGAGAGTCTTGTAAACCACGTCAAGAGGTTCACCTAGGGGAGTAAACTCACGCTTAGGTTGAGGGGCCCAAAGTTTGCTTCTAGAATACTTTAAAGGTGGCTGAGTGTCTGCCGTATCATTTTTAGTGGCTTTGGCTACCTGCATACTAGAGGTAAGGTTGAAAATATCCTTCGGAGGTTTTGGAGTCACATTGTCAACGACTCCATCATTCACAACATCCCCATTTTTGTTGACAATTTTAGTTTTGTCTTTTCTTGAGGAGGACCCTTGTTTGTTATCTTTGTGTAGGGTCAGTTCTCCTTTCTTGACAATGAACGCCTCTATTCTGACAACTTGCTTGATCATGTCATCAAACATCAAAGGACCTTGCAGCTGTACCTGATACCCAAAATCAGGAAGGATATTGTCTCAAAATATATCAAGCTTTTTAGACTTGGGGATTTTGCGAGAATATTTTGTATAGAGTTATTTCCATATCTAGAGAAACATCAAAAAAGTTTCCCTGTGTTGTTGTTTTAGATTGCAAAGATCATGGATATTAACTAGATGTTAGATATTGTGTGAATAGTGTTGGAGGAACAAATTGGCAATCTCATCAAACGACTTGATGCTAGTAGGTAATCAAGAGAACCACTCCATAGTAGATCCACCCAAGCTACGTGGGAAGAGATGCATGAGGTAAGTTTGGTAACTCCATAGATAGAGCACCAAAATCTCTCAAGTGGTCTTGGGGATTAGAGGTACCCAAATATTTGTCATATTTGGGAAGTTCTACTCCTTTGGGAAAAGCAAGCATGTAAAGACTCTTGTCAAATGGGAATGGACATATGATCTCCAGTGTTAATTGGTTTTCTGGTTTGTCCTTGTTCTTCATGAGTTGACCGATTTGGTCCTGCATGTTTTGAACTAGTTTTTGTAGTTTAGTGGCCTCTGTTTCCTCTTCTTTGACCACAAGAGTCTCAACTTTGTAGTTTGGAGGTAATTTGGCCCCTTGGTTGGCCAATTGGAGAAAGTATTTCTCCTTCTCTTCTTTCATTAGGATCTCCATCATCTTATGGAGGCTTTTGTTACCTCTGGTAGCCTCAATGTCTTGCTGGGTTATCTCTTCATCGTTATTACCAAGGATTTCAAAGATTCTATGGGATTGGAATCCTTCTTAGTTGTTTTGAGCTTGATATCTACCTCCAACATTTTCAGATTGATCTTGACCTCTACTATATTCACCCTCTTGGTATTGATCATCCATCGTGCTAATACAAATAGACTTGGTGCGATGGTGCATAATATGTTGGGAGGTCATGGTGAAGGCGACTTTCGGTGTGTCAAGAGGGTCAGTTTCAGATGATGACCCATCAAAGTTTGAATAATCTTGGAACAATGGGTTCCACCCCTGACTAAGGTCCACATGGAATGAATGTCAAACGTAGAGTCAAATGATAGGAGAGAGAGATCAAGATGACCCCTCTCTAGATGTAGCTGATGAAGAGGAACGTGAAGATCCTCTACGGAACTTAGATGGTGTGATGGGTTGGGAATGAACTCTTCCTCGGTTGCAAGGTCTACCTCTACCTCATCTAAAAATGTGTAAGGGGAAGACATTGCTACTTTGAGTTACAACAGTCATAGACAAAGATTGTGAATTGAGAAAGAACTAGGACTTACACTTAGAACTCTGTCTCTAAAAGGAAGCAAAGAGTGACAAAGGTGAAACATACCTAGCACGAGTTGTCAAGAGTAAGGCTAGATCAACCAAGAGATGACTATTGTGTCGCAAGGCATGATAACACAAAAGAAAAAGTAGACAATAGAGATACAAGTTGAGTTCAAGTGATTGTCACATAGTTCTCAGCCTTGTAACTTAGCCATACACTTCAACATAGTCCTTGTTCATAAGATACATGCACGAATGAATATGTGATCATTCATCTCGCATGCTTGGATGATTCAACTTGTTGCCTCCTATCTAGGTAGGGTTCAGGATTGCTCTCAGAATCGAGAGTCCAACAACCATAGACTAGCACTAGAATGGAGGTTTTGACTAGAAAGTAAAATTCTATTATGCTAAGATGAGAATGCAATATTAATCTAGAAATGAAATATGAGCATTAATCTAAGAACATTGAAAGAAAACTAGATTAAGATGAATTGCATTGTTTAATCTAAACATGATTTAAGCTAGAAATGATATTAAAATGATATGAAAAATGAGATTAGCTAAAGCTTTTGAATGTAAACAACTTGAGATTTGATTGCGACAGCACTTCGTTACTCAAAAGTTGCATCCTCTTGAATGAGAAACAAGAGGTCTTTTATAGATTCCCAAGTTCTGTCAATGGTTGAGATTCAATGAGACGAACAGTGGAGAATGAAGGAGAGTTCACTTTAGAATAACAAGTTTCCTGTAGAGAGACAATCAATTATTTTCCTTTTGAGAGTTTTAAACAGTTAATTGATTTGTTTCCCTTTTAGATTTCCAGTTAACTTAAAATTTCCTTTTCTGAACTGAAAAGAAGATTTTTGGAGAGAATATTTGATTAAATAAATACAATATTGCATTATAAATGGACTTTATGAATTATTTGAATAATTAAATTCAATTATTGAAATGAGGATATTTATTTAAAAACCAAATATTATTTAAATATTTTTTCATGTATTTTAACTAAAGAGGGTGAATTTAATTTAATTAAAGTGCTAGGACTTTATAATTAAATTAATCAATCATAGGGTTGATTTAGCCAATTATAGTCGATATTTAGGAATTATGCATAGCATGTGATTAATGCAGATTTAGGGTTTTCTACATTTGACACTAAGTCAAGTAGAGTCAATTAGAAGACATAATTTCCTAGTATAATATGACTTTGATGATTCAAAAATTTGTTAGAATGAGACTAAATGCAACAAAATTGGTTAGAATAGCAAGATGCCAATTTTGGGGTATTACAGATATCAAACAGGACAAATAACCAAAAAGGTGTCTCACAAAGTGCTTCAGTACATTCTCATTATTCCACGTTTGCAACAATTATTCAGGTGCAGTATCTTGGCACAATTTATGGATTACCATGCACACAATAGAAGTCGAGATGACATTATTTGAATGCCTATAGATGGTTTGACATTTATGGACATAGAGGAAAAGTGACCACACTTTAAAGGAGAACTTTGTAATCTCAAGCTTTCATTGGGAGCAGACGGTGTCAATCCATTTAGAGAGTTGAGACCAGTTTACTCGGTGTGGCCTATTTTGTTATCAACAATAAAATTTCTCCATGGATGTCAGTAAAGAGGGAGCACATTATGTTGGAAATTATTGTTCTAGGTATTTTTTCAATTAATAGTTATCCATATGTAATTATAAATCTTGCAGTAAAATGGTCACAATAATTATGTAATGTTATTGTTAATTCAACTATGTAAGTAGCAAGTTAAAGATATGAATGTATATATTGAGCCTCTTATCGACATTTTTTTGGAGTTATGGGATTGTGTCACTATGTATGCCATCTCTAGACTAGTAGAACAAAGACAATTTCAATTCCATGCAATGCTTGTATGGACAATACATGATGCCCCAGGGCTAACAGATTTTTGTGGTATATTATAGTGAATTCAAGTTACGCATGATAATTCTAATTATAAAAATTAACATATTTATTCCAATTATATCATTATCTTGTAGGTCTTAAAACAAAGGGAAAATTTGCATGTCAGTTTGTGGTCCAAAGATGAAATATCATCATTCAAAAAGTTTAGGAAAGCAGGTGTTTGATGAGTATAGGCACTTCTTCCATAGAAATCATAAGTATCAAAGTACCGAAAAATATATTTTCAATGGGAAAGAAGAGACTACATCAAAGCCATGAAGAATGACACCTCACATGTGGAAGTTGTAATATAATAGAATTAATCATCAAAATAATGTCATTCCACATAATTTTTTATGTTTAGAATTTATATTTTTCTATTGTGTTTTGTTTATTGATTAAGTAATTGATGATCGTGAAGGTCGTCAAGGTTACCTTCCAAAGTGACTAAAAAGTTATCCCAAACAATGTAGTAAGTTTCCCTACTATGAGTAGCTACAAATTGTGTATTTGTTTGATACTATGCATATTGGAAAGTATATAATAGAGACATTATGGAAAATATTGGATGGAAGGCGTGACAATGAAAAAATTATAAAAATTTATAGTGACATTCATGAATCCAATCCTGCAATGAAAAATTTCATTCAATCAAATAGAAATGGAGACCAGATTAATATAAGTGCCCTTGGTTATTAATGGGTCAGCAAAGAAATGCTATAAAAGAAGTCATACGAAAAATTTGATTTCCCACAAGATTTTTTACAAACATAAACAATCTCATATCAAAGAAAAGTGAATTTGGGCCAAGGATGAAAATGCATAATTGACATACCTTCATCAAGGTAATTAATGTTCTTCTGTATTTACAATATATTTGTAAATTACATCTAATTTTCATTGTATTATGTTAGAAAATAATAAAATGATCAGTTTATAATTATTACAGTACGTGCTACCTCTATCTGTCCCAGAGAACTTCAACAATAACATCAAACAAGTGATATATGATCTTGGAAAATACATGAGGTAAGAAGTGATATTTGTTGAATTTCTTGTATATATTTATTATATTCACAATTTGTAATTCTTGTTATATAATATATTATATATTAATTTGTAAAGTCTCATATTTATATTTTTTTGTGTCTTGAATCTCTTGTAGGTGGTTGTCATCTATAGAAATCCATAAAAAAGACAAAATATTGGAAGAGAAGAATTCTTCATCTAATGTGTGAATGCAAAAGTGTCTACCTTCAACTTTTTTCAATGCATAAGAACACTACCTCATATACAAAGTTGAGGAGATTGAATTGTGTGGACTTGTACACACTAGGTCAATGTGGATGGTTGAGAGACACTTAAAATATTTGAAGTCTTTGGTTTGAAAAAAAACACATCATGAAGGTTCTATGGTGGAGGGACATATAGTATACTAGACTATGGTGTACATTATTGAATATCTTTCTAAGTTTGTAGAAAATATCCATGTAGATCGCATTTGGGATCCCAACTCCATTAAAAAATTTGAAGGGGAGTACTTGATGGGGAAAGGTAGATTGAGGAAAGTGATTGTAATAGAGATTCTAATGTTACGTAAAGGGAAATAGATTTAGCATATGGTTTAAGAGACAAATAGGTCAAACACCACAAGGCTATGTTCTGCAATGGTCATAAAATTTTTCATCAAAAAGCTAGATGACATGAAGAAAACTTGTGATTATGGGATAACTGTAGTCTTTTAGGTGACTAATATTTCATCTATAAATGACTTACATCCTCAAGAGTCTCAAAATTGATACTATGGAATTTTGGATGATATACTTGAGTGTGACTTTAATTTCCTCAAATTAATTTTCTTCATCATCAGATGATATAGGCTACAACTTAATCAAAATGATCTTGATAGAACTATTATTGAGCATGATAATGGATTTGCAATGGTTAATACAAGGTCATTTGAGCCAGTTGGGGATGAGACCTATGGTCTTGCAAGCCAATGTGAGTAGTTATTTTACTTAGAGGTTCCACATAAACTAGGTTGGTCATTTTTTGTTAGACATGATCCAATAGAAAGGCTAATAAATTATAATGTGATAGAAGAAGAAGATATCGAAGAAGTAGAAGATGATCACAATTGACAATTAGTCGATGATGTTCATGATGCAAATTTTCATGAAGAGGAAGAAGATGATGATGATGTAGCTATTGATGATGATGATGATGATGATGATGATGATGATGATGATGACAATGATGATGATAATGGTGGTGGTGGTGGTGGTGGTGTTGATGGTGGTGGTGGTGGCGGCGAGGATGACGACAACGATGATCATGATGATGAGTTGGACGAAGAAGAAGATCAATGACATGAATGATATGTAGAGTTATGTAATCAAACCTTAATCTATTTAATATTAATTTCTTGATAGAAATACATTTGATTTATTTAGTTACATAGTTTATTTATAATGTATATAATTCCAATGCCATTACATAATTAATTAGTGATGTACCTTTTAATATTTTTAATTCATATGTTATGGTTATGATGGATGTGATACACATGTATTTATTGTTGGTTTTGATTTCATGTATATAATTTGTGTGATGCTACCAGACTTGGTGGCAATAGGTAATTGACTACAAACATAGTCAACCCAGCTTTTGTTGAGGGTCCTTTATAGACACCGTAAAGTAAAGGTAATGAATACAAAAAATATACAATGATTATGATGACTACATATTGTTCATGTTGTCTACTATGTAATTTTGATTATATGTATCATTTAATTTTTAGCTAACATAAGATAATTGAATTACATATGCAGGAACCCGAGCCCCTTTCACAAGCATCACACGCAGTCTCATGGATCGATAGGTATAAGTCAATACTATGTGTGTGAAAATTGCACCTGATCTATAGACACAACACTCAGTAAAACATTAGAGGTTAGCTATAATCGAAATCGTGCAAAATTGAAAGCTATCTAACCAAGTGATTTACTGCCTTCTAATAGGTGCGAGATTAATGTTCTCAGATTATTATCGAGATCAGTGACCTAGACGACACCTAAATGAAGGATTTGAATGCAATTGATCTAGATATGAGATTGAATGCAATTATTCTATTTTTTGGATTTTTCTATGCAATAAGAATGATAAAAACTTGATATGAATCTATGCTATTGAAAACTGATATGAAACTATCTAAGAATGATATGAAATATGAATACAAAAATAAGATTGATCTCACAAAGATGTCGATTCGCAAGAGCTTTGATTCTTCAATTCCAATTCTCTAGCGTGATTGTGCAAAAATATGAGATGATTTGTGAAGAGCTAAAGCCTTTAATTTATAGAAATCCAGGGCTTTGGAGGTGCATGGGAAAAACCATAAATCACTCAAATTAACTCATCTTGATTTTTGAGTTATCTGATCATGAAAGATAGTTAATTCTCAAAATCATGCAAAAACATGCAAAAATAGCTTTTTAACTCAAATTAGAGTTTAGATCAGCTTTTTGAACTCCAAAAGGATGTTGAGTTCCAAAAAGTCAATAACTTGCATTGATTTTCTGATTTGGAGTTTAACTGTTTCTTTTGAATATGCATAATAATTAAGAATTAAATAAATAAATAAAGTGATTTATCCTCAACTCAACTGATTTTTGAAAATAAATAATTAATTTATGGGTTAATTAACTATTTATTCAAAAAAAACTATATTATTAAATAATGACAACATGCTTTAATTAATTAAATAAGAATTTAATCAATTATTCATATGATATTAGATTTATTGTCAAAATTAAATAATACAATTAATAATAGATAGAATTAAATTTAATTAAACAATTAAGTGGCAAATATTAAATCTAATTAATTAAATATGAAAATATTCAATTAATCAAACTTAGGATAAATGTGATTTATCGCCAAATAATCATTAAATTAAAGATAATTAAGATAATTAGGAATATTACTAGGAATATTCCCCGATGCAGAATTTAAGATAATCAATTATGATTCGATGATGTTAGATGTGCCTTAGGTTAGGACTTTGATGTTGATTTTGTTCGAATTGTCGATGTAGGAGATTAATGAACTTATAGCCCATTTTTGGGGTATTACAAATACACCCTATAGAGATAGTTTATTTAATATAGTTATCAATAGTAAGATTAATGTCTTGTAAGATATCTCTCCCATTTGCAAAAATATATCGCTCTCATTTGATGGACTATAGGTACCAACAAATAGGTATTTTTCATATGTGTCTTCCTCAAATGAGGGAAATATAGGAATAGAAGATGAAAGTGACACATGTAGTAGGTATACAATATGGAGATCAATGAGGGATCAAAAGACTATAAGGAAATTGAATAAATACATGGAATTTTTCCTTTCTCAAGGGGGGTCATGTTCTTATGATGATGAGACCAAAGGCGACATCAAGGTGCACTTGAGGTGCCAACTTCTACAGAAACAATGGGTACCCAAGGAACTTCCTCCAATAAACACAGATTTTTGGGTTAACAAGAGGATATATCTCGTAGAACCATAGTCAATACATGGTTTGGGCTTATTATCCATGGACAACATAAAGGTCTCTTACAAAAAAATTGTTGAATTGATGGATTTTGATGGACCTTGTTATGATTAAAAAAGTTGGATGCATATTGTTTGATATAAAAAAAGTATGCATAGGTATGAACTGTTAGAAAATTATATACAATAGAAAGACAATAATCAAAGTAAAAGAGTCTCTATATACATTAACACAAGGCCAAAAGAAACAAAGAATAATGTAGGTTTTATAAATAGTACACGGCGTGGGTCAACTATTAAGCAATCCAATTGCAGATTTGAGGCATGGGAGGGAAATCATGTATTTGTATGTGTGATAAAATAAATATGTGTAAGGGAAGATCTTCTTATAGATTACAATTTGAATCACATAGATACAAACAAAGATATTATCATGGCGGTGTAGGTACACACTATGCACCATTTAAACTAGCCTATAATCAATGACTCCAACACACCATTTGATTATTAATTTTTATTTGCTAACATTTTTATTTTTGATATTTTGTCCAAGGGCCACATGGAGAAATCACATACAAGGGATAATGTTGATACTCTTGACTTTTCTACCCAGTAGGTAAACCTCATTGTAATTGTACAAATTAGATAGAAGAAAAATGTTTATTTATTATGTTCTTTTCTTGACTATTTTGGAGTAACTTTGATAGTGCTAATAATATTGTTTTTTTTAGAACTAAATCTGATAGACTACTTGGAGAAAAAAATGGGAGAATTTGATGATGATCACTTAAATAGTAAGGTATATGTAAGACATTAGATCAGTTGTTGTATTGTCATTGATGTCATATAGCTTTGACTTTACTTATCATGATAGTTGCAAACATTTGAAGGAGGCGATGTTCGTGAAGAAAAGGAGATATTAGCATGAAGATGAGATGTATGAGTAAGTTATGAATAAGGTATTCAGTGGAAAACTTATTGATGATTCTATGATAGTATGATAGTGATTTGATTGAATTACATGATTCTACTAAGTGTTGGAGATCAAGTGTGTACAAGTTACTTTGGTTGGTATATGAAGAAATTAGAGTACACTGAGAAAATTTAGTGCACACCAAGTGTGGTATTAATTGAGCAGGAAAAAATTAACATATCACGATATTGACCAAGTAGGAGAAATAAAGAGGAACATGTGATGATGAGTTAGATGAATCTAAAGATTCCAATGATAAAGATAAAGTTTTTTATGAAGATCTACAATTGGAAAAATTCAAGGATGATTAGATGATGAAGAATGAAAATGGTTTAAGGCACAAGTTCTGAGGAAGTTTAAAGAGGCAAAACCAATGATGGAGATTAAGAGGCAAAATCTATAGCTAAAATGAAAATGGTTTTACATGTCTATATAAGGAGACAAGAAATACAAGAAAAAAGAGGATACAGAGGATCGCACAAGCAATGAAAATTAATAGTCAATAAATGTGAGGCTAGTTAGACAGGTTGGAGTGAGAACCAAGTGATTCTGCAAAGCAAACCAAGTGATATAAGAAGATAACCGAGCATAAAAAAGTAATAGAAAGAAGGAGAATGAAGGGATTATGATAACCAGAATAATATTGAGCTTAACATAGATCTGAATACAAGAAAAAGAAGTTGCATTTGAATCAGGTCATACACTGTTTCTTTCTAATGATTGCTATAGTCAAAATCTCTTAATTGAGTGAGACTTAACCATCTTTTTCTATTGGCATTCTATGAATGTTACTTGTTTTCTTATTGACCCAAGTGAATTTATGGTCATGGAGAACTATTAGTGATAAATCCTCTAACAAGGTCACACCTTACAATTTTTTTGTAACCTTTAATGGGGTAGGCTCTTAACCAAGCTCACTTTAGAAGAGTGAAAATATTTGGGTTACCAGTCCTAGGTGGTTTTTTCCTTAACAAGGTTTTCATGTTAAAAATCAAGTGTTAAATGTGTATGAATGTGATGTTTTGATTTTTTACTTTTCACATTATAGTAACTGGTTAGATCAGTATATGTTAACTGCTAGTTGGTTTACATTATCTGACAGTTGGTTAATTAATCAGTAAGTCACACACAAGTTATTACTGAGTTTTTAAGTTTATTTGTTCAAAGGTGATACTAGACATTAGAAAGGAATTTGGGATTGTAGTATAACTAAACATAACTAATTCACCCTCCCCCCCCCTCAATTATCTAACAATTGGTATCAAAGCACAAGTACTTGAATGAAGAATTTTGAAGGAGTAAAGTTAAATATCTAAAGATGTATAAGAGAGAGGTACTGAAGCTGAAAAAGTATAATTTCTCAACATGGCAAAGCCGAATGAATCTTTAGCTATAAGGAATTGGTAATTATGCACTATACTATTTGGAAAATCAATTCATAGAACCTACATGCCATTTGAATGTCACAAAGATGAAAGAAAGAAAAGAGCATAAGACAATGATGATTGATATTGCTTCTTCTCTATCAAATGCTAAATTTGAAGACATTAAGAATTGTACATCAGCAAAAGAAATGTGGGACAAATTGACACTAGCTCATGGTGGAGATTAAAATGTGCTAAGGGAAAAGGTAGCCAACTTAAGAGGAAAATTTGATGATACGAAGATGAAAGAAGGTGAAAACATAACTTAGTACAATAACTAAGTCAAGGAAGTGGTCAATGCTATTCGAGGAGAAGGAGGAATTATTGATGAATAGATTGTTGTAAGAAAAATTCTCACAACAATATTGGTTTCCTATGCTATTAGAGTTTTTTCAATACATGAAATGAGATTTTTACCTCGTAATGATATTTCCCTTGATATTTAAATTGGTAGATTGACTGTATTTGAGCTAAAAACTTTGATAATAGTGTTGTACCTAAGGTAGAATCTACATTTGTGTCATCTTTATAAGGCACCAGTCTGTCATCCTTTCTCTGATAGATGTTATTGACCCAATTGATGACCAACTATGAGTATCTGAAGACTTTGAGTTAATCTACTCACCATTCGATGACTATCTTCATGCCATTGATTAGGGCTTCATACTCAGTGATGTTGTTTGTACAAGGAAACAGCAACTTATATGCCTTGGGTAAAGAGTACCTTGGTGGCATGATGAACAATATCCCAATGCCTAACCCCTGTTGGGTGTATGATCCATCAAAGGATATAGTCCACGTTTGATGTGTGAGAAGCATTATGGACTCATCTAGAAACTCAATGTTCAATGGTTGATGATCTATGAGCGGTGCCTCTACCTACTGATCTGTGATCGCTTGTTCTTTGATGGCCTTTCTTTGTATGTACTTAATATAAAACTCACTGAGCATCATAACCCACTTTTCCAATCTACCTGTGATGACTTCTTTGCTAAGTAAATACTTTAACAGATCAATCTTAGCAATGAGACATGCAGTGTGAGAAAGCATGTAGTGTCATAGTTTCTGTGAAGCAAACACCACTACTAAGAAGGCCTTCTCAATGAGAGAGTATTTTTTTTCATAAGAGACCAGAGTCCTACTGATGTAGTAAATAGCTCTTTCTTTTTTGTTATGATATTCTTGAGGTAGTAAGACACGCAGTAATGTGTTTATAGTAGAAATGTAGAGAATGAGTGGCTTCCCATGAATAGGAGGCATCAATATTGGTAGATTTTCAAGATACTACTTGATCTATGTAAGCCCTTTGTCACAGTCTTTGTACCATTCATAAGTCATGCCTTTGTGTAAATTTTTGGTGAAGGGTTGTGACTTGTTAGCCAGTTGTGTAATGAAGCACCATATAGACTGTAAGCAACCTTGGAGCCCTTTGATCTAACTAATGTTGCGTGGCAAAGGCATTTCCATGATGGCTTGAACCTTTTTTGGATCTACTTCTATACCTTTTGTAGAAATGATGTAACCCAGTAGTTTACCAGATGTGACTCCGAATGCACACTTTTTTGGGTTGAGTCTCAGACTGAATTGTTCCATTTGATCTTGTATAGGACCTAAATCTATGAGATGTGCCTTTCGTTTCAGGCTCTTGGCTAATGTATCATCCATGTAATGTTCCATCATTTTGTGCATCATGTCATGAAAGATAGTAGTGACAACCATTTGATATGTGGCCCCAACATTTTTAAGTCTGAAGGGCATGACATTCCAATAGAAAGTCCCCAAGTGCATGTGAAGGAAGTCTTCTCTTGGTCTTCTGGCATGATTTTTATCTGGTTGTAGCTAGAGAAACCGTCCATCAGTGAGTACATTTCATAACCAGTCATCATATCCACAATCATGTCAATGTTGGGTAATAGAAAGTCATCTTTCAGACATGCTTTGTTCAAATCTAAAAAATCTATGTAGACTTAGATAGATTTGTCATGTTTAGAAACTAAAACAATATTGGAAATCCATTCCTCATAGTCAATTTCTCTGATGAAACAAGTTTTGAGAAGTTTTTCCAATTCAGCCTTAACTAAGAGTGCCACATACAGATGCATCTTATAGAGATTTTGTTTAATAGGCTTAACACTTGGTGCAATATGATGAACTACAATTGATTGAGAACTTGATTGATGAAGAACAAGTGATTAGAGATCACCGAGCATTGAATTTTTATGTAAGATAATTGAATCAGTCATTATGTTGTCATTGATGTCAACTAGTTTTGACAGTACTTATCATGGTAGTTGCAAATATCTAGACATCTGTAGAAAGGAGAGAAAAGATGAAGAACCAAGATATCTACATTGAGGAAGATGGATATGACAGATGAGGATAAGGAATACTCTTGGTAAATTTATTGATGAGTCTATGACTTCATATTGTTGACTTGATTATGTTGCATTAATCTATTATGAAGATAGAAGAAAAATGTTACAAAGTAGTGTGGTCGGTTAATGAAGCATTCCAGTATATACTGAGCTAGTGTAGTGTATACCAAGAGATAGTATCAAATGAACTTGTGTTCACTGACACATTTCTTTGTTAACCGAGTATGGACAAAAGAACTAAATGATTAGTTTAGCCGATAAAATTAATGAGCTATAAAGTGTATGATTATGAGGTGGAAAGATAAAGTTTGTTATAAGATCTACGACTAACAAAATTCAAGGAAGATCTAAAGGATGGAAAAAAAAAGTGTTATTGACACAATAGCCGAGGAAGGTTTAAGCGGCAAAATCAATGAAGGAGATTAAGAAAAAAAAATTTATGGATGAAAAGAAAATGGTTTACTTGTCTATTTAAGAGACTAGGGTTTCACAGTGAAATGAATGTTGCAAGAAGAAGACTGCAAAGATATCACACGAACAAGCTTCATGCATACCTGATCATACTGGTTGAAGAAGAACCAGACTACAGAACAGTACCGAGCGTCATAAAGCTTTACCAAGGGATAGTAAGTTATTCAATATTGATGAACTGAAAATGAAATATTGATCAAAGGATTGTATGGACTTAGAATAGATCTGAATATCTGCAAATCAAGTTGCATTGTAATCAAATCACCTATTGTTACAATTTAACCATTGTAATCAGATAAAATCTCTTAACTGAGTAGACTTGAAAGTCTTATTATGTCATTCATAGAATGTACATTGTTATCCTGTCAACCCCATAGTGAATGCTGGTTAGACAATAACTATTAGTGTTAAATCCTCTAACAAGGTCACACCTTATAGTGTGTTTTGTAACCTTTAATAGGGTTGGCTCTTCACCGAGCTCACTTCAGAAGAGTGAAAAATATTTGGGGTTACCGGTCCTAGGTGGTTTTTCCCTTTGCAGGGTTTCCACGTTAAATCTCTTGTGTTATGTGTTTATGTGGTGATTGTTTGGATATCATATTTTACATATTGCATATTTGATTTAGTCGGTAATCACTAAGAAATTAACTGGTAATCAATAAAATGACAGACAGATTAGTATTTTATGTTTACCAAGATACATAATTAGTTGAATTTGTTTTGTGATATACATTTTGTATTTGGGACTATGGATAACTGATTCACCCCCCTCTCAATTATTCTAACAATTGGTATCAAAGCTTATTGGTTGCTTGGAATAGAGTTTTAAGGACTTCAGCACAAAGATCACAAAATGTATAAGAGGGAAGTGCCAAAGCTGAATAAGGAAAACTTTACAATATGGAAAAGCCAAATGAGACTGCATATATCAAGGATTGGGAATTCTGCCCTCACCCTATTGGATTATGGCTACTTAGCACCACCTACAGGACCTTTGACTCTTGATCAGCTAAGAGATAGACATGAGCATAATGTTACTATGATGGAGATTGATGCTACTCTATCAGATGCCAAATTTGAAGATGTCAAGGATTGTGTTACCTCAAAGCAAATGTGGGATAAACTTGCCCAAGTTTATAGTGGTGATGATAATGTCAAGAGAGTCAGAGAAGAAAGTTTAAGAGGAAGATTCAATGATATGAAAATTAAAGAAGGAGAAAATATAGTGCATTATACAAAATAGATAAAGGAGGTAGTCAATGCTATCAAAGGATCTGATGGTGTCATTGAAGAAGATATAGTGGTAAGAAAAATTATTAGAACCTTATTTCCTATTTATGTAATCACAATATCTGCAATACATGAAATGAGGTCTGCACCTGGCAACACTCTCACTCTTGATAATCTAATTGGTAAACTAACAACTTTTGAACTAAACAACTATGATAATAGTGTTGTACCGCCTGTTGAGTCTGCTTTCATGACTTCTCTGAGGATTGGTAGGTCTAGTAGTAGAAGCAATAATGATGATAATGATAGTAATATTGATGATGAGCTTGATGATCTTGATGCTCTTATGGCCAGGAGATTACCTAAAGGTAAAGGTAGATATAGGGGTAAATTACCTTTAGCATGTTTTAACTACAAAGAAGTTGATCATATTGATGCTAGATGCCCGAATAGGAAAGAAGATGATAGAAACAAGGACCGATCTGGTGAAGGAAGCTATGTGAGGAGAAACAATATAAGTTACCGACAGTACAATAGAGATAACTAAGACAACAATGACAAAGGTAAAAAGGTATGTTACATTTCTGAAGAGATTGATACTGATACTGATATTGATTCAGATGAAGATGTAGAAGTAGTATTTGTTTCTATGAAGGATGATTCTGAGGAAGAAGAAAAGTATGTAGAGATAACACTGATTTCTAAGGTTAATAAAAATGATACATGGATCATTGATAATGGCTGTACCCATCACATGACTGGTGATGAAGAAAAATTTGATCATCTTGAGCAATATAATGGAGTATTTATAAAAATGGGTAACGATACCCCTTGTATGGTTAAAAGAAAGGGAACTTTAATGATAAATGATAAAATCAGATGTGATAATGCTTATTGGGTAGAAGGACTAAATTTTAATCCGCTAAGTGTGGCACAACTTAACAACTTAGGTCACCGAGTAGCTTTTGAGAGAAAAAAGGTTAAGATATTTTATGATGGAGGAAAACTTGTTGGAACAGGAGCACAAATGAAAGGTAACTTATTTTATCTTGATAATGATAAGTCTTCCTATTTGATAATGCAAAATGAGGATGCATGGTTGTGGCATAAAAGGTTATGTCATGTAAACTTTGATAACATGATTAAAATTAGTAGAAAGAAAAAGGTTAGAGGTTTGCCTAGCCTAGCAAAGCCGGATCATGTTATGTGTCATGAATGTCAAAAGGGTAAAATGACAAAATCTAGTTTTAAAAGTAAAGATTATTCAACAAAGAGAATTTTGGAGCTAGTTCACACCGACCTATGTGGTCCCATGAGAACACAGAGCTATTATGGAGATAGATACTTCATTCTATTTGTTGATGATTACACTAGATTAATGATTGTGATGTTTTTAAAAGAGAAATCAGAGGCATTTAAGATGTTTAGATGGTACAAAGGAAAGGTAGAAAAAGAAAGTGGTAAGGAACTTAAATGCTTGAGATCTGATAGAGGTGGTGAATTTATTTTTGATGAATTTACTAACTATTATAATCAGCATGGTATAAAAAGATAGGTTTCTACACCGAGAACACCTCAATAGAATGGGATTGCTGAAAGGAGGAATAGATCAATTGTTAATTGTGCAAGGATGCTAATGTTGTAGAAGAATGTTGCTTAGACATACTAGAGAGAAGTAGTTAGCACAACTATTTATGTGCTAAACTGAGTACAATTGAAGAAGGACACAAACAAACACCCTACAAGCTATGGTTTGGTCACAAACCGACTGTAAGTTACTTCAAATTTTTTGGTAGAAAATGTTTTATTCTGAAAGATGAAAGAAATGGAAAGTTTGACTCTAAAGGGGATGAAGGGATATTTCTTGGATATTCCACTAAAAGAAAATCCTATAAGTGTCTGAATAAAGTTACTAATAAAATGATTGAAAGTACTAATGTTAGGGTTGATGAATTTGATACTAAGAATAGTGAAGAAAGAAATAGGGAGCCAGAAGATTATGGTAGATTCACTTACATTGAACAACCAGAGTACCTACTAAAGCCACAAATTGTGACAACCGGTCATCAAGAAAACAACACCGAGGAACAACAAAGAGAAACTGATGATCAGGAAGGACCTACCGAGCAAGCACATGAACTTGAACAGGATGAACAACAAAGAAGAGATCAAGTACTGGCTATATTTTTTAGAAGACATCATCCTGAGAACCAAATCATTGGCAACAAGAAAGCTAGCATGATGAAAAGAAGTAAGTTGAGACAAGGTACATGCTTAGTTTGTGAGTTTGAACTGAAAAATGTTAAGGTTGCATTGGAGAATGAAGAATGGGTAAATGCAATGAATGAAGAGATAGAAAAGATAGAGAAAAAAAAGACACGGACTTTAATACCTAGCTTAAAGATAAGAATGTTATCAGTACTAAATAGATTTTTAGAAACAAGCTGAATGAAAATGGAGAGGTTACAAGAAACAAGGCTAGACTTGTATGCAAGGGTTATGCACAGGAGGAAGGCATAGATTATGGTGAGAATTTTGCACCTATTGCTAGACTAGAAGGAGTTAGAATGTTACTTTCATATGAAGCACATAAGAAGTTTAAAGTTTATCAAACGGATGTTAAGTCTACATTTCTGAATGGGATACTAGAAGAGGAGGTCTACATCAATCAACCAAAAGGGTTTGTTGATCCAAACAAGAAAGATATGGTATGTAGACTACATAAAGATTTATATGGTATAAAGCAAGCACCTAGAGCCTGGTATGAAAGACTACATACTTATTTGTTAAGTATTGGTTTTGTTAGAACTAGTGAGAACAACAATCTGTATATGAAAGGAGATACTGATGATACTATCTTGATTGCTGAAATATTTGTGGATGATATTATTTTTGGAGGACAAGATCATATATGTAAATCATTTGCTAATGAGATGCACAAAGAATTTGAAATGTCTATGTTTGGAGAGATTAAGTTCTTTCTAGGCTTGTAGGTTATTCAGCAGAATGATGGAATATTTATCACACAATCAAAGTATATAAAGGAAGTATTGAGAACATTTGGCATGGTAGATGCTAAACCAGTTGGAACACTGATGGTCATAGGTTGCAAACTGACTAAAGATGATGAAACTACAGAGGTGAACCAGACACTGTATCGATCTATGATTGGTAAGTTGATGTATGTAGTGCATTGTAGACCAGATATTGCACATGCTATGGGAATTGTTGCTAGATTTTTTGCAAATCCAAAGGAGTCACACATGATTGCAACTAAAATAATCTTAAGATACCTAAAGAAAAAAAAGGACTATGGATTATGGTATCCTAAGGAAGGGAAGTTTGAACTAAGAGTTTACACTGATGCAGACTGGGCTGGAAATATAGATGACATGAAAAGTACCACTGGAGGAGAATTTTTCTTTGGTGAAAGACTTGCTACTTGGACAAGTAAGAAACAACCTTGTATTTCTCAGTCTACTACCGAAGCAGAGTATGTTGCTGCTGCTACAAATTGTTCAAACATTGCCTACATCAAGAAAGTGTTGGAAGGGATGAATGAGGTAATCACTGAGCTGGTGATTATATACTATGATAACACAAGTGCAATAAAAATTTCAAAGAATCCTGTAATGCACTCAAAGACCAAGCACATCTCTATTAAGTATCACTACTTAAGAGAACAAGTACAGGAGAAGCAAGTTAAATTAGAATATGTTACATCAAAAGAGCAACTTTCTGACATATTTACCAACCCTCTACCGAAGGAAACTTTTGAATATTTGAGGACTAGACTTGGGGTCTGTCCCCTGTCTACTAGTCACTAATGTGATCTGGAGGTTGCATCAGCCTAATCTTATCAGAAGTTCATTCATGTTGATGCAACATACTTTATACTTTGGATTATGTCTAAGGTTGTGAAAGATTTTAGGAACATAAATTTGCATATTGGTATACTAAGATACATAGATACATTGTATGCACTGGACAACAGAGAATCACATGGCTAATATAGAGCTATATGTTTATTTGTTTCTTTGTAATTACTGTCAAAGGGAGAGATAAACAATATGATAACCAAGGAGATTACTGGAACATCTGTCTAAGGGAGAGATAATCTGAGAAAGTCAGGGAGAGATTTGAAGATTTTTTGCTGAGAACAGAAGGAATCTGAGAACTGGAAAGATTATATATGTAGAGGAAAGTCTTCATTTGCAATTCTATCATGTAACGTACTGATTAAACATATTAAGCTAAGGAGAGCTTATCGAGCTACAACATTTGCTTACAGAGTTTTAGAATACATGTTTTGTATGTGTATGGTACACTTCATATTGCTTGAGTTACCATCAATGCCAAAGGGAGAGATTGATGAACTAAAACTAATTGAGAACCTGATTGATGAAGAACAAGTGATTAGAGATCACCGAGCACTGAATTGTTATGTAAGATAATTGAATCAGTCATTATGTTGTCATTGATGTCAACTAGTTTTGACAGTACTTATCATGGTAGTTGCAAATATCTAGACATCTGTAGAAAGGAGAAAAAAGATGAAGAATCGAGATATCTACACTGAGGAAGATGGATATGATAGATGTGGATAAGGAATACTCTTGGTAACTTTATTGATGAGTCTATGACTTCATATTATTGACTTGATTATGTTGCATTAATCTATTATGAAGATAGAAGAAAAATGTTACAAAGCAGTGTGGTTGGTTAATGAAGCATTCCAGTATACACCGAGCCAGTGTAGTGTATACCAAGTGATAGTATCAACCGAGCTTGTGTTCACCGATGCATTTCTTTTTTAACCAAGTATGGACAAAAGAACTAAATGATTAGTTTAGCTGACAAAATTGATGAGCTATAAAGTGTATGATTACAAGGTGGAAAGATAAAGTTTGTTGTAAGATCTATGGATAACAAAATTCAAGGAAGAACTAAAGCATAGAAATAAAACATGTTACTGACACAATAGTTGAGGAAGGTTTAAGTGGCAAAATCTGATGGATGAAAAGAAAATGTTTTACTTGTCTATTTAAGAGACTAGAGTTTTGTGTGTGTGAATTTTGTACCTAGCTGTAGACACAACACTTCAGTAAAACATTAGAGGTTAGCCAAAAACCAAAATCGTGTAATGAAATGGAAACTAAACTAACCAGGTGATTTACTACCTTCTAGTAGGTGTGAGTATGATACTCTCAAATTAGACAGAGACCAGTGACAATGCAACACCTAAACGAAGGATTTGAATGCAAAGAATGAAAACTATATGAATGCAGATTTAATCTATATTTTTGTATTTTCTATGCAATAAGATGAAGGAAACTGATATGAATCTATTCTATATGAAAAATTGATATGATATGCAATTAATCTAAGAATTGATATGCTAAATGATATGAATGCTCAAAAATAATGAAAATCTCACAACAACTCTGATTCGCAAAGATAGATTCTTTGATCACCAATTCGCTAGCGTGAGGATGCAATTTCTTGGATCCTTTTAGAAGAGCTGAAGCCTTGATTTTATAGAAATCCAGGGCTTGAGGATGCAAGAGAAAAGCCATAAATCACTCTTGATAAACTCAGGTTGATTTTTGAGTTATCAGGAAATCAAAAATAATTAACTCACAAAATCATGCAAAAGCATGCAAGAACAACTTTTTAACTCAAATCAGAAGTTTAGATCAGCTTTGAACTCAAAATAGAGTGTTGAGTTTCCAAAAGTTAACAACTAGCATTGATTTCCTGATTTTGAGTTTAACTGCTCTTTGAATGTGCACAATTAATTATGAATTAATTAAATAAATAAAGTGATTTATTCTCAACTTGACTGATTTTTGAATTAAAACAATTGATTTATGGGTTAATCAATTATTAAATCAAACTTTATTCAAAAACTATATTATTAAAAATTGACAATTGACATTAATCAATTAAATAGGAATTTAATCAATTAGTCATGAGATTTTTTATTTTATTGTCAATATTAAATAATACAATTTAGAAATAATTTAATTAAATTTAATTAAATAATTAAGTGGTAGTATTAAATATAATTAATTAAATATTTATAATATTCAATTCCTAGGAGCGCTAATTGTGTATGTTCCAAAAAGTTTTTCAATAACGCACATATTCCTAGAAAAATGAAAATTTGGCCTCACTAGGGTTTGTAGTAATGTTCTGACTCTACAAATTTTATGATCTCAAGAGGACGAACTCCAATCCAGGTGCACTGGGGTTTTGACACAGTCCCAAAAATTAATCAATCAGGAGCTGCTAGGGAGATCTGACAGCCCAACAAGAGACCACACCTATGAAGATTTCCTCCACAAGGACATTTATATAGCGGCTGCTGCTACCACGGTGAAAATGGCGATTACCACTTGAGGTTCTATCCACATGGTTGACCCAATTAAGGGAATGTCCACTATGGTTAACCCTCTCTAAAGGTGACTCACAAAGGATACCACATGGAGACTCATTCCAGATTCAAGGATCTGAGTTTCTGATACTACCCAAAAAGGGAGCAGAGCATAGTCCTCTAGCCTTTTCACTTTTAACCAAAATAGAGCAGATAGATTAATTTGACATGCTAAGACCAAGATTATCTCACAAAGATCTATGACATCAAGCGCTTATGATCTATCAACCTCTCTGAAGAGAGAATGTATCAATCAAAAGTTGAAGACACATGAATCTAGTAGAACGTGAGACTCTCTTAGTACCTTCCCTACCTACAAGGGTATCCTTCCTCAAGAGGAGCTTCACAAGAATAAACAAGCGGAAGAAGCTCAATCTCTCAAGATCATCCACAAATAGTGTTCATAGGGCCTATTTACTATGTGTAACAAATATGCAAAAAGAAAATCTATGTTCGTTTTATAGTCCAAAATGAAGTCTGTGATATGAAAGCAAGAAAATCACACAAGCTTGACATGTTTGAGTTCATTTTAATCCAAATTGAAATGTTATCAGCTTGAGAAGAATACCTGAATTCTTCACAATGTGGTTAGTAGATTTTTACCTATTTTAGCAATTTAGTTGCGCTTTCTCCAATCAGATTCAACAAGTATCAGTCAAAAATAGAAGATTTCAATTGTTAAGGTTAGCGGTTAGTCCAAATCTAAAAATTAAATCTGGAAATTGCCAAAAAATCTGAAATGACAATTGAATTCTCAAGTCAAAGCTCGTATGACAGTGGGTTACCTCCCAAACGATAGTATGGAAACTCGTACGGCTGTGGGTGTCTGTTCATACGAGAATTGGGCTTCCAAACAAAAATGTGTACTCTGTGATACGAGCCTTGAAATCTAAACCCATTGTACGATAGTGGGTACCTCCCAAAATGACTTTCTGACAAAAGTCATACGAAAAATGTATAGACATAAAATAAAAATCATAGTTTTAACCCAAAAAATGACAAGAAAGTGATAGAAATTGATAGAAAGATGATGGAAACCCATTTCAGGGCCCCACGGTGGGCGCCAGAAATGTGTGTGAATTTTGAACCGAGCTGTAGACACAACACTTTAGTAAAACATTAGAGGTTAGCCAAAAACCAAAATCATGCAATGAAATGGAAACTAAACTAACCAGGCGATTTACTGCCTTCTAGTAGGTGCGAGTATGATACTCTCAGATCAGATTGAGACTAGTGACAATGCAACACCTAAATGAAATATTTGAATGCAAAGAATGAAAACTATATGAATGCAGATTTAATCTATATTTTTGTATTTTCTATGCAATAAGATGAAGGAAACTGATATGAATCTATTCTATATGAAAAACTGATATGATATGCAATTAATCTAAGAATTGATATGCTAAATGATATGAATGCTCAAAAACAATGAAAATATCACAACTCTTATTCACAAAGATAGATTCTTCGATCACCAATTCACCAGTGTGAGGATGCAATTTCCTGGATCCTTTTAAAAGAGCTAAAGCCTTGATTTTATAGAAATCCAGGGCTTGAGGATGCAAGAGAAAAGCCATAAATCACTCTTGATAAACTCAGGTTGATTTTTGAGTTATCAGGAAATCAAAAATAATTAACTCAAAAAATCATGCAAAAGCATGCAAGAACAACTTTTTAACTCAAATCAAAAGTTTAGATCAGCTTTGAACTCAAAATAGAGTGTTGAGTTTCCAAAAGTTAACAACTAGCATTAATTTCCTGATTTTGAGTTTAACTGCTCTTTGAATGTGCACAATTAATTATAAATTAATTAAATAAATAAAGTGATTTATTCTCAACTTGACTGATTTTTGAATTAAAACAATTGATTTATGGGTTAATCAATTATTAAATCAAACTTTATTCAAAAACTATATTATTAAAAATTGACAATTGACATTAATCAATTAAATAGGAATTTAATCAATTAGTCATGAGATTTTTTATTTTATTGTCAAAATTAAATAATACAATTTAGGAATAATTTAATTAAATTCAATTAAATAATTAAGTGGCACTATTAAATCTAATTAATTAAATATTCAGAATATTCAATTAATCAAACTTTAGGATAAATAAGATTTATCGCCAAATAATCATTAAATTAAAGATAATTAGGATAAATAGGATTATTGCTAGGAATATTCCCCGATGTAGAATTTAGGATAAAATCAATTAGGATTCGATAATGTGCAGATGTGCCTTTGGTTAGGACTTTTGTGTCGATTTCGTTCAAATTGTAGATGTAGGAGGTTAATGAACCTATAGCCCATTTTTGGGGTATTATAGGTTTCATAGTGAAATGAATGCCAGAAGAAGGAGACTACAAAGATATCACATGAACAAGCTTCATGCATGCCTGATCATATTGGTTGAAGAAGAACCAGACTACAGAACAGTACCGAGCATCAAAAAGCTTTACCGAGGGACATTAAGTTATTCAATATTGATGAACTGAATATGAAATATTGATCAGAGGATTGTATGGACTTAGAATAGATTTGAATATCTACAAATCAAGTTGCATTGTAATCAGATCACCTGCTATTATAGTTTAACCATTGTAATCAGATAAAATCTCTTAACCGAGTGGACTTGAAAGTCTTATTATGTCATTCATAGAATGTACATTGTTATCCTGTCAACCCCATAGTGAATGCTGGTTGGACGATAATTGTTAGTGTTAAATCCTCTAACAAGGTCACACCTTACAGTGTGTTTTGTTACCTTTAACAGGGTTGGCTCTTCACTAAGCTCACTTTAGAAGAGTGAAAATATTTGGGGTTACCGGTCCTAGGTGGTTTTTCCCTTTGCAGGGTTTCCATGTTAAATCTTTTGTGTTATGTGTTTATGTGGTGATTGTTTGGATATCATATTTTACATATTGCATATTTGATTTGGTAGGTAATCACTAAGCAATTAACTGATAATTGGTAAAAGAATAGATAGATTAGTATTTTATGTTTACTGAGATGCAAAATTAGCTGAATTTGTTTTATGATATACATTTTGTATTTGGGATTGTGGATAACTGATTCACCCCCTCTTAGTTATTCTAACACAATAGATAAGTGATGCATTATTAGATTAGGATCCAATCTAGTCATGTCAGAGTATGTCCATGAAAAATTGATTTTCTTGCTCTGAAAGAAAGTAATGAATTCTTCTTTCTCTGCTGTAGATAACGATTGTGCCAAATGAATAATTTGAGGTTCAGCCCCTATGCCCAAGTTCATAGGTTTAGTTGGCTCAATCAACACTGAAGATCTCTCCTAAAAATGACTTGGAAGCATATCAAGTATCCCATCCTTGGGCACCTCAGAGAGGTTTTCACCCTTAGATACGTATTTTATTTTTACTTTTTTTTGGCTCTGACACTGCCACAATGTGGTTTTCACAATCTGAGTGCATATTCTTTTTTCTTTTAATGTTATGACTGAGATACTTGATATCGAATTCAATCATGTTGACACTATCTTCACTGGTGGAGGATGTTACTGGTTTGATGATGTTATGGTAGATAGCAAGAGCGTAATCATTTTGGAACATAAGGACTTCATTGGATGGAGAGGAAGGGTTTGAGTTTATTAGCTCAGGATGGTGAAGTGAAAGAGAAGTGACAGGTTCAAGTGCATTCACTTTATAGTCATCAAAAGCGTGGTCAAGCAAGTCAAGACCTAAAGCGATCTCATTCAGAGATGTGTTTAAGTCCATTAGAGTCCTCATGTTGGAAGTAGAGGGTATGTTAACGTCAGTGGAATCACACTCGATCGTCCTAACACTAGACCCTTCACCTACTTCGAGAAGGTTTTCAAATGTGTGTACAATGTCTACGTCCTTGTCAAAAGTTGCATCAAATAGAGAATCAAATTCATACTCATGTGAGTCCATAATACTTGATATAGGAACCCCATCAATACTTGTTGTACCATCTGACTCATTCTCATCTCTTCTAGCATTGTTGGCTTGTTCCTATTTGAACCTCTCTTGGAAACATGACGGCATGTACAATTCTCATTGATAGTTGGGATGAGCAGTTTTCATTTTCCTCAACCACTCGTATGTCAGTAGAGTAACAAAGGTAGTGTCATCAAAATCACTATTAGTTTCTTCCTTACTAACATGTGGTATAGGATCATCCGGCTCTGCAAAGAGCATGAAAAGATCTGGAGGAATGGGATAAGGAAAGGTATCCTCATTAGAACTTTCCTCTGAGTGTTCAGCTAAAGTGGTGCCCTTAAGTTCTCGATGGAATTCTAGTTATGGTACAAATTTGTTGATCCCTAAATGAAACGAGACCTTTTTGAAGCCTAGACCAGTAGTGTCTTTTGTCCTTCATCTTGTAGCTTCAATTGGTTTGAGAAATCCATTATTATTCACCCCTATAAGGCCACTCCCTTTATAGCCAAAGTGTTTCATGAGCTTGAAGCCTTCATTGTATGGTTCATGTTCTATATCACGAGTTGGAGTGCCTTGTTCAAATGTGTCCTTCCCTTTATAAATCCAAGCTGGAATGGCTTTGTTTTCATCCTCGTCCTCTAGTGGTGTTGTGGCCTGTACAAAGGTGCCATCATATACTATTTGAGGAGAGATGGTGGAAGGTCTCTTTCTCTTAGAGGGTTTCTCGTAGGAATGCGGAGATAGAGGTAGAGCTATGAAGGAGAACACAAGTTCCATCTGATACTCCCCCATGCAATAATCCTTGAGTTTTAGAGTCTTTTCCATTTCTCTGAGTTTGGCATCAAAGAATTTAGTAGACTCTCAGCTGGTTGGGACAAAGCTTTCAGCAGATTGGGTGAGAATATTGCAAGAATAGCTCATGTTGGTGGGTGATGTTACTTCTACTCTATGGAATGGGAACTTTATGCATTGATGGTATATTGAAGGAATCACCTCTATCTCATGGAGCCATGGTCTTCCCAACAGTATGTTGTATGCAATGGGGATGTCCAGAACTTGATAGATGGCATCTCTCTCGACAGGTCCAACTCGGATTGGCAACACCACTAAACCTTTGGATTTTCGTTCCTCTTCATCATTTTCCTTGATGGTGATCTTTTTGCGAGCATCTATGCAGTCTTCACCATAGCCTAACTGGGTGAGCAGGCTAGTAGATCATATGTTAAGGCCATCACCATTATCAATGAGAGAACGACAGAAACATTTTTGGCCAATCATGACTTCAATATGCAGAGGGGTATTGTGTGGATGGATTAGCGAATGATCATCTTTCTCAGAGAAAGATAGATAATGGGGTGAGGTCAGGTCACCTACCATGGATTGAAACCGGTCAAGATCAAGATCTTTTGGGATATTTGCCTCAGCGAGGGCTTTATCAAGAATTTGCCTATGAGTAGGCAAGATTTTCAATAGCTCAAAGATAGTGATTTGAGCCTTGGTACATTGTAACTAGTTTAAGATGCTGTAATTATCATTGCTAGGTATATGGACCAATTTCAAATTCTTTTTGGTAGGGCCAAGAACAACCTTATCTACAGGTTCTTTCAGTGTTGATGTAGATGGCTCAGGGCCATTAAGAATGATCTTCCCAAGAGACTGAGTAACAGCATTCGCACAAACCTAAGACTATTTTGGTTCAGAAGAATGAGACACAGGGCCTCACAAGACAAACCAAATCTTAGGCCTAGGAGCATCCTCGCTCCCCTTGATAGTTATCACATTACAATATTTGACATCGACAGGTTCAACCGTATTAATAACATTATCATTAGCATTGTACATATAGTTGACCTTGGTGTTAGCATTCTTGGTTTTATAGGATTCACCCTTCTCATGAGGAGGAAAGGGGTCTTTGAATGCCTGGTGATCAAATTTCTTATTGTAACCACTCACAACAATATCACCACTCTCGATGAGGTCTTGGATCTTATGTCAAATTTGATTACAGATGGATGTTTTATGACCCTTGTTTTGATGGTAATCACAGTATGCAGATTCATTCCACCAAGTAGGCCATGGTTGTGGATCATAAGGACACAAGTTATCCAGAGGTGTGAGTATTTAGTTCTATAAGAGAGTCTTGTAAACCACGTCAAGAGGTTCACCTAGGTGAGTAAACTCATGCTTAGGTCGAGGGGCCCAAGGTTTTCTTTTGGAATACTTTAAAGGTGGTTGATTGTTTTTCATAGCCTTATCAGTGGCTTTGGCTGCCTGCATACTGGAGGTAAGGTTGAAAATAGCCTTCAGAGGTTTTGGAGTCACATTGTCAACGACTCCATCATTCACAACATCCCAATTTTTGTTGACAATTTTAGTTTTATCTTTTCTTGAGGAGGACCCTTGTTTGTTATCTTTATGTAGGGCTAGTTCTACTTTCTTGACCATGAACACCTCCATTCTCACAACTTTCTTGATCTTGTCATCAAATATCAAAGGACCTTGCAGCTATACCTGATACCCAAAATCAAGAAGGATATTGTTTAGAAAGATATCAAGTTTTTCAGACTCAGGGATATTGTGAGAATATTTTGTATAGAGTTGTCTCCATCTCTGGAGAAATGTCAAGAAAGGTTCCCCGTGTCACTGTTTCAGATTGAAAAGATCATAGATATTAATCAGATGTTGGATATTGTGCAAATAGTGTTGGAGGAACAAATTGACAATCTCATCAAAAGACTTGATGCCAATAGGTAGTCAAGAGAACCACTCCATAGAAGATCCACCAAAGCTATGTGGGGAGAGATGCATAAGGTAAGTTTGGTCATGTATGAAATCCATAGATAGAGCACCAAACTCTCTCAAGTGGTCTTAGGGATTAGAGGTACCCAAATATTTGTTGTATTTGGGAAGTTCTACTCCTTTGGGAAAAGGAGGCATGTAGAGACTCTTTTCGAATGGGAACAAACATATGCTCTCCAGTGTGAACTAGTTTGCTGGTTTGTCCTTGTTCTTCATGAGTTGACTGATTTGGTCCTACATGTTTTGAACTTGTTTTTGTAGTTTAGTGGCCTTTGTTTCCTCTTCTATGACCACAAGAGTCTCAACTTTGTAGTTTGGAGGTAATTTGGCCCCTTGGTTGTCCAGTTCAAGAAATTATTTCTCCTTCTCTTCTTTCATTGGGATCTCCATCATCTTACGAAGGCTTTTGTTAGCTCTAGTAGCCTCAATATCTTGCTTGGTTATCTCTTCATCGTCATTACCAAGGATTTCAAAGATGCTATAGGATTAGAATCCATCTCAGTCATTTTGAGCTTAATATGTACCTCCATCATTTTGAGATTGATCCTGACCTCTGCTATGTTCACCCTATTGGTATTGATCATCCATCATGCTAATATGAATAGACTTCATGCGAGGGTGTGTAGTATGTCAAGAGGTCATGGCGAAGGAGACTTTTGGTGTGTCAAGAGGGTCAATTTTAGATTATGATCCTTCAGAGTTCGGATGATCTTGGAATAATGGGTTCTGGCCCCAACTAAGGTCCACATAGAATGAACATCGAATGTAGGGTCAAATGATAGGAGAGAGAGAGAGAGAGAGAGAGAGAGAGAGAGAGAGAGAGAGAGAGAGAGAGAGAGAGAGAGAGAGAGAGATGACCCCTCTCTAGACATAGCTGATCAAGAGGAACATGAAGATCCTCTACAGATCTTAGATGGCATGATGGGTTGGAAATGACCTCTTCCTTGGTTGTGAGGTCTACCTCTACCTCATCTAGCAATGTGTAAGAGGAATACGTTGCTACTTTGAGTTGCAACCATCATAGACAAAGATTGTGAAGTGAGAAAGAACTAGGACTTACAGTTGGAACTCTATCTCTAAAAGGAAGTAAAGAGTGACAAAGGTGAAATATACCTGGCACGAGTCATTGAGAGTAAGGCTAGAACATCTAAGAGATGACTATATTGTCACAAGGTATGATAACACAATAGAACAAGTAGACAATAGAGAGACAAGTTGAGTTCAAGTGATCATCACATAGTTATCAGCCCTCTAACTTAGCCATACACTTCAACATAGTCCTTATTCATAAGATACATGCGAGAATGAATATGAGATCATTTATCTCGCATGCCTAGATGATTCAAATTGTTGCCTCCTATCTAGGTAGGGTTTGGGATTGCTCTCAGAATCAAGATTCCAACAACCATAGACTAGCACTAGAATGGAGGATTTGACTAGAAAGTAAAATGCAATTATGCTAAGATGAGAATGCAATATTAATCTAGAAATTAAATATGAGCATTAATCTAAGAACATTGAAAGAAAACTAGATTAAGATGAATTGCATTGTATAATCTAAACATGATTTAAGCTAGAAATGATATTAAAATGATATGCAAAATGAGATTTGTGTGTGTGAAAATTGTACCTGATCTGTAGACACAACACTTAGTAAAACATTAGAGGTTAGCAAAAATTGAAATCGTGCAAAATTGAAAACTAAACTAACCAAGCAATTTAATGCCTTCTAATAGGTGCGAGATTAATGTTCTCAGATTGTAATCGAGATCAGTGACCTAGACGACACCTAAATGAAGGATTTGAATGCAATTGATGGATATAAAATTGAATGCAATTAATCTATTTTTTTGATATTTTCTATGCAATAAGAATGATAAAAATCGATATGAATCTATGCTAGATGAAATTGATATGAAACTATCTAAGAATGATATGAAATATGAATGCAAAAATAAGATTGATCTCACAAAGATGTCGATTCGCAAGAGCTTTGATTCTTCAATTCCAATTCTCCAGCGTGATTGTGCAAAAATATGAGATGATTTGTGAAGAGCTAAAGCCTTTAATTTATAGAAATCCAGGGCTTTGGAGGTGCATGAATAAAAGCCATAAATCACTCAAATTAACTCATCTTGATTTTTGAGTTATTTGATCATGAAAGATAGTTAATTCTCAAAATCATGCAAAAACATGCAAAAATAGCTTTTTAACTCAAATTAGAGTTTAGATCAGCTTTTTGAACTCCAAAAGGATGTTGAGTTCCAAAAAAGTCAATAACTTGCATTGATTTTCTGATTTGGAGTTTAACTGTTTCTTTTGAATATGCATAATAATTAAGAATTAAATAAATAAATAAAGTGATTTATCCTCAACTCAACTGATTTTTGTAAATAAATAATTAATTTATAGGTTAATTAACTATTTATTTAAACTTTTATTAAAAATTATATTATTAAATAATGACAACATGCTTTAATTAATTAAATAAGAATTTAATCAATTAAAGATAGGAATTTTGATTTATTGTCAAAATTAAATAATACAATTAATAATAGATAGAATTAAATTTAATTAAACAATTAAGTGGCAAATATTAAATCTAATTAATTAAATATGAAAATATTCAATTAATCAAACTTAGGATAAATGTGATTTATCGCCAAATAATCATTAAATTAAAGATAATTAAGATAATTAGGAATATTACTAGAAATATTCCCCGATGCAGAATTTAAGATAATCAATTATGATTCAATGATGTTAGATGTGCCTTAGGTTAGGACTTTGATGTCGATTTTGTTTGATTTGTCGATGTAGGAGGTTAATGAACTTATAGCCCATTTTTGGGGTATTACATTTTGCCCCTCTTTGAATTATTGTGCGAAGCGCAGTGGTTCAAAGATAGTCTGTGTTTGATAAAGATATGAAACTGATTCAAAAGATAAACCAATCTCAAGATAGAGACCGATTGAAAGATATTGAGATAGGAGTTGAATGATATTGAATTGATATGAAGATAATAGGTCTTGAATGACCAAAGATAATGTTCACTGTAGCAGCAAATGAACCTATGATTGCGAAAAAGTGTCAAAATGCCTGATTCTGAACCTTAGGATTGATAAGAAGTGAGTGACCCGTTCTAGACTTGATTGTCTTAGCAGAACTAGCAAGTATCACATCCAAACCCTTCAGTTGTCGAAGAACCAAGGAAAGAACACTATGATCTGATGGTTGCAAAAAACTGATACAATTTACAAGATTAGGAGAATACCAGATTGATATGGATCGATGAATCTGATATGCCCCAAGTGATGATAGATTTGCCCCGAGCGATGAGGACTTTTGATTAATCAGCGACTAGACGTGATTGTTGTCTTGATCACTGATGAAAGATATTGATAGACTTGATTGATAGAATTTTGATTTACAAACTTTGAATTGATGTGCAATACCATGCCCCCTTCGGGATTAAAATTGAAATCTGACAAGAAAAGTCAGTGTTGATAGTTTAGAAGCATGTTAATTGATTTGAGAAGTGGTTATACACGTCCGAGAATGCATTCTGCATCGTTTGGAGGTCCTGGAGACCGAATTTGATGAGGTTAAACCATGAGGTGACCATAGTTGAAATGTCGATAGTTTGATGTTAGATAATCAGTTGAGTTGAATACTGGATTCCTTGTGATGATTGAAGGTCGATTATGTAAGCAATTAATAATATGAATGATCTCAGATTTGAATTTTGATCTTGAAAAAGGATTCTACTTGCTATTTCATTGGAGGAACCTTCATGTGAGATTCAGCTCTTGTTATATTTGAAGAATTGATATGAAGAATTGTTTAAGCTTTGAAGTTCGTTTAGTCATTGTGAGATCTTGCAAACATGCAAAATGCAAAGAGACATGCAAAATAAAATGCAACCTAAGACCTAGGACCTAGTCACTGATCATATGTCGATTTGTTATCATCATTGAACTTTTAGGTAACTGGATAAATCAATACAATGCCCACTAGCCATGAAACCATAGACATATGAATATCGATTTGTATGCGCAAGAATCAATACAACACCCATTGGTCAACAACCATGGATATATGAATATTGATTTTGTTTTCAAAATGTCGGATTAGATATAAGCACCAAGGCACAAGCACCAGGATGACCTGAATATCATGTCCATTTTGATATAGCAATTTGTACAAGCGTCAAAACATAAATGTCATGATGACCTGAGTATGCCTTGCGTTACAAACACATCAAACAGTCAAGAGATCATTCTAAATCCAATGTGAATTACCCGTAGTGACCCTTTATCATTCACATCCTTAGGCAAGATTGCGTTCCACAGTAGGAGAAAGAACTTACTCAAAAAGATAATAGTTAGATCAAACTTCCTTGAATTGTCTAGGTATCAATGGTCAAGGTATGCATGGCCATCCAATTCGAGATAGAGGCTCTTATAGTCGGACACCATTTCAATCCAGAAGTTCCAAAGATGTTAGATTTTCACATACAAGCAGAAGACAAAGAAAAGATTATGCCCCCAGTCATCACTCTCTAAATCCTATAAAGGACATCATCGAAGAGCTCGAAGGGACACAATATGCAAAAATCTCAATGCGAATCAGTAAGCATACAAGGAGATAAAAGTATGAAAAGCATAGATTGTTTCAGTTGAGTTTTGATGTTTGATTGTTGTTGATGCAAAATCCTTTCTGGAGATGAGACTGACTGACTGACTCAACTTGAAGCTTCAAAGGACTCTGAGTGGATATGACACGTCTAAGATACATGGGAGACCATAGGATATGACATTGATTGCCCCCAAGTGTTAAACATTGATAGGATACAGACGCTTGAGCTGATTGGTGTACAGATCGACTTATTGAAAACTGGAAATGCAGAAACAAACCGGGAGATATGTACAAACTAAAGCAAGACTGAAAGCTGGGAAAGACCAAGATTGTGCTGATAGATGGAGCATTTTGGAACAAGTGGCGCCTGTTTGCCAGGTTTTCACCATCTTGGTAGAGATTCTATTTTTGCTACCAAAGCGCCTGTTTCCAGATTTTCACCAAGGCACTTTTCTTTTTTTTTTTTTTTTTTTTTTTTGTATTTTTTCATTTTTCAATTTTTTTGAACTTTTGATATTTTTTGATTTTTTTTGAATTTTTGATATTTTTTGATTTTTTTTTTGTGAATCATCAAGGTGCCTATTGCTAGGTTTTCACCAAGATGTTCATTTTTTCAGGACTTTTTCTGATTTTTAAGATTTTTTTTCAGGACATTTACCAAGCACTAAATGCCTTAGGCATAGAATTTCTTTAGATGGAGAATGTTGATTGGTTCTCAGAGCTGTTCTCCTTCAGTTGTTGAGAGTTGATAGGCACCAGAGCCAAAAGTAGCAGTGATAACAAAGGGACCCAACCAATTGGGTTCGAACTTCCCCTTGCGTTCTCGATGTGATTGATTTTTAGGATTTTCTCTCAACACTAGATCGCCAACCTGAAATTCTCTATGTCTGACTTTCTTGTTGTAGCCTCTAGACATTCTTTTCTAATACACTCTGAGATGATCATACGCTTCTTGTCTGCGCTCATCTAGTAGTTCAAGTTCTTGTAACCTCGACACTCTGTAGTCTTCATCAGTGACAAGTCCATGCATTCTGATTCTGAGTGATGGGATTTCAACCTCAATAGGCAGTACCGCTTCAGACCCATAAACTAAAGCGAAGGGTGTAGCCCCTGTAGGCATTCTGATACTAGTTCTATAGGCCCAGAGAGCTGGATTGATCATCAGATGCCAGTCTCTTCCTGTTTTATTCACTGTTCTGTGCAAGATCTTCAGGAGATTTTTGTTTGAAGCCTCAGCTTGTTCGTTCCCTTGAGGATAGTAGATAGATGACCAATGTTGAGTAATTTTGAACCTGGCACATAAGTCATCTAGATCCTTGTTTTTGAATTGTCCCCCATTATTTGTGATTATAGAGTGAGGGATCCCATATCTGCAAATGATGTAGTTCAGGATGAACATAGAGATCTGTTTCCCTGTTGCTTGTGTTAGAGGAACTGCTTCTACCCATTTTGTAAAATAATCTGTAGCTATGATTATATGGGTATGTCCATTAGAAGAGTGTGGATGGATAGCACCTATGAGATCAAATGCCCATTGTTGAAAAGGCCATTGTGTAGTAAAGGGAATCAGATCTCTCCCTGGAGCATGAATCAAGTTGCCATGTACTTGACACTGTTGATAGTTTTTAGCAAATTTAATAGCTTCTTTTTCCATTTCAGGCCAATAATACCTAGCCCTAATAAGTTTTTGAGCTAACGTTAAACCGTTGGAGTGTGACCCACATATACCCTCATGGACTTCCTCTAATGCACGTTGAGACTCTTCTCATTCTAAACATCTAAGCAGTGTACCATCTAGACCTTGTTTGTACAGATCATTACCAATGATGACATATCGGGATGCGGATCAGATAAGGTATCATTTCTCAAAATGGTTAAAGGACTCAGGGATGATTTGGTCATGGAGATAGGAGAATAGATTTTTGTAGCGAGATGAGTCATAACCTACAATAGTGCAGATCATGCGGGTTTCAAGGGAGTCATATGCAGGATAGGATAGGGCTTCCACTAGGAACTCATAGCGTAGTTCATGTTCGGGCTACTGTAAAAGAGTAGATAATGTCGCCATTGCATCAGCAGCCTTATTCTCCATTCTGGGTATTTGCTCAAATGTGATAGAGATGAAGTATTTCTTTAAATCATCTACCATTCTCTTGTAAGGAATAAGCTTTTCATCTTTGGTTTGGTATACATCATTGACTTGGTGGATAACCAGTTGTGAGTCCCCATGGATGTGCATCTCTGTAACTCTCCACTGTATTGCCATTTTCATACCATTGAGAAGTGCCTCATATTCAGCAATATTGTTTGTGCAAGGAAACTTTAATCTGAATGCTTTGGGTATCAAGTATCCTTGAGGAGTGATGAACAATATGCCTGCTTCAGATCCATTCTGTGTGTAGGAGCCATCAAAGAACAATCACCATGCTCTAGAAGAGAGGTGCATGATAGAAGAATCAGGAAATTCCATTTGCATGGGTGTATCATCAAACAGTGGTGCTTCAGCTAATTGATCAGCAATGACCTGTCCTTTGATAGCTTTTCTTTCAACATATGCAATGTCAAATTCGCTCAAGAGCATGACCTATTTAGCTAGTCTACCCGTGAGGGCAGCTTTGCTTAGGAGATATTTCAGTGGATCAATTTTAGCTACCAAATGAGTAGTATGAGCTAACATGTAGTGTCTCAATTTTTGTTATGCAAAGATCACAGCTAGACATGCATTCTCGATCATTGAGTAGTTCTTCTCATAGGCCACTAAAGTTCTGCTGATATAGTAGATGGCTCTTTCTTTCTTGTTCTCATCATGCTATGCTAGCAATGCCCCCAGTGATGTATCTGTTGTAGAGACATATAATATTAATGGCTTCCCATGAATAGGAGGCATCAATATAGGTGGATTTGATAGATACTTCTTGATATGTTTAAAGTTGTTCTCGCATTCTTCATTCCATGTAAAGGTCACACCTTTATGTAATGTTTTTGTAAAAGGCTGTGAGATGTCCGCTAGCTATGATATGAATCTTCTGATAGATTGAACTCTGCCTTGCAACATCCTCATTTGACTGATATTTGTGGGAGGTTGCATCTCTATTATAGCCTTGACCTTAGCTGGATCAACTTCAATGCCTTTCTTGGAGACGATGTATCCTAGGAGCTTTCCAGAAGTGACTCCAAAAGCACACTTTTTAGGATTTAGTCGAAGACTAAACTTTTCCATTCTGTCGAGGATCATGCTCAAGTCTGTTAGATGTTCAGTTCTAATCATGGATTTTGCCAAGGTATCATCTACGTAATCTTCCATTGTTCTATGCATCATATCATGAAAAATAGATGTCATTGCTCTTTGATATGTAGCTCCAGCATTTTTGAGTCCGAATGGCATAACATTCCAATAGAAAGTTCCCCAGGCACATGTGAAAGCTATTTTCTCTTGATCTTCTCGAGCAATTTTGATTTGGTTGTATCCAGAAAAGCCATCCATTAAGGAATACATTTCATAGCCCGCAGTCATGTCCACTATCATATCAATGTTAGGTAGTGGAAAGTCATCCTTAGGGCATGCTCTGTTCACATCTCTAAAGTCCATGCACACTCTGATTGAACCATCTGGTTTTGAAACAGGTACAATGTTGGAAATCCACTTAGCATAGTCTATGACACGGATGAATCTAGCTTTTAGGAGTTTTTCTAGTTCTTCTTTGACTAAGAGTGCAACATGAGGATGCATCTTTCTCAATTTTTGTTTGATTGGTTTTACTCCAGGAGCAATGGATAGATGGTGCATAATGAGATTGGGATCCAATCCTGGCATATCTAAATATTTCCATGCAAAGTTGATCTTTTTCTCTGATAAGAAGGTAGTGAAGTTTTGTTTCTCTTCGTCTGATAGAGATTGTGCTACATGTACCAATTGTGGTTCCTCTGTTGTACCCAAATTGATGGATTGAGTTGGCTCAATCAGAACTGGAGATCTATCCTGTAAATGACTCGGAAGGACATCAACTATCTCATCCTTAGGTGCCTCAAAGAGGTTTTCACCTTCAGATACATCTTTTCTTTTTACTTTTGTCGGTTCTAAGACTGCCACAAAGTGGTTTTCATCCTCAGAACTCTTTTTCTTTTTCTTTTTACTCTTGTTTTTCTGACTAAGATATTTGATGTCTGAATCAGTCATGCTGACGCTCGGTTCACTGATGGAAGTACTCATAGGCTCAACTGCATTGAGGTAGCAGGCAAGGGCATAGTCATTTGTGAAGGTATACATACCATGGTTTGGGTTTGTGGAAGTTTGGTTGATAAGATCAGGGTGTTGGATAGTCAAAGCGGGAAAGGCTTGGGATATGGTGTTCACGGATGTGGATATGTCATCATTGGTCCTAACCTGATGCTCAAGTTCAAAGGTGATATTACAGCTCAAAATGTTCAATTCATGAATAGGCTCAACGTCATCATGGGAGTCTTCTTCAGCCATAGGTGGATCAGACACGTTAAGTTCATTGTTTCGCTCTAGACTTACGTTGGGTTGAGAGACATATTGGTGAATAACATCAATAGATTTCTCTGTTATAAGCTCATCTTCTTCTGGAATGGCACCCCATTCATAATCATTTGACTCATCTTCTGATTCAGAATCTCTAGGAAATCTTAGAAAATGTGTGAAATCAGGATGAATACCCCAAGAAGGATTACCCTCAGTCTCTGACTTGAATTCATATTCATGGGAATCAGTGTCAGAATAACTACCTCCTGCTTCTTGATCAGTTTGATTGCCTTCGAGATTGGCTAGTTCTTATGGTGCAACCATCTCTTGCTCTACAATAGGTTCTTGTGTTTCTACTACATTAATTCTTCTGATAGGATCATCTGTATCATCAAGAAGATCTTTGATCTCTTTAGGCAATTTTTCATAGGGGATAAGCTCAAAGCTATCTGAATCATCATCAGAGGGTTCTATGTCTTCTTTCTTAAGAAGGGGATCTCCTGGTGCAATTTGTTCTATGACATGAGAACAACCACCTTTGAGATGATAGGGTTTCTTCTTAAACCCTATGCCACCAGTATCTTTTTTGGCTTGACCAATGTGTGAAATGGGGGTCACGAGACCCTTTCCCCTAATTCCTAGAGGTCCTTGACCAGAATATCCCATCTTGGCTATCAATTTGTTTCCTGGACCATATGAATTAGAAGGGACTGTAGGTGCTATAGATTCACTAGGTTGAACAATTTTAGATTCAGAATCCTCTTTATATAGCCATGCCAGCACAGCTTCATCCTCTTCAAATTCTTGTTTAGATACTTGCTCCACCACAAAATGTCTTTTGTATGCTTCCATAGGTTCCTTAGGTTCTAATTTAGACTGCTTCAAGGATTGGCCATACGACTTAGGTGAGATTGGGAGAGATGTCAGAGACAAGACTGGCTCTATAGTGTATTCTCCCATCCCATTTTCTTTGATATTGATCTCTTTAGCAATGTCATCCATCTTAGATGTGGAAGCCACATTTTGTTGCTTGATGGAAGATTCTCTGTTATTGGGAACAAGTTTATCGGCACTTTCCTTCAATGTATTGCAAGTTGTACTCAGATCAGCTGGGATAGTAACCTCCACTCCTTCAAAGGGAAATTTCAAGCATTGATGGTATGTCGAAGGAATAGCTTGCATTTCATGTATCCAGGGTCTCCCTAGAAGGATATTGTAAGCCAATGGTAGATCGAGCACCTGACATGTGGTATCTTTGATGACTGGACCCACCCAGATGGGCAAGACAATGGTGCCTTTAGAAGCTCTTTCTTGTTCATCATAGGCTTTTATGGTGATCTTCTTTCGAGGATCAATAGCCATCTCTGAGAATCCCAACTGTGTGATTAAGTTGTAAGAACAAATGTTGAGGCCTGCACCCCCATCTATCAACACATGTTTGACTCGACGGTTCTGGATCAAGACTTCTATGTGCAAGGGCTGATTATGTGGGTGACTTAGGGAGTTGTCATCCTCTTCTGAAAAGGAGATATATTGCAGAGATGTTAGATGACCAACCATAGTCTGGAACCCGTCTAGATCTAGATCATCAAGAACATTAGAGCCGAGCAAAGCTTTGTCTAGGATATCTCTGTGAGCTGGAGATATTCGAAGTAACTCAAACATAGAGATTTTGGCATTGGTATGTTGGAGTTGTTGTATGATGCTGTAAGATGTAGGTCTGGTATCCTTTGGATTGGAAGATTTCGAGGCAACCTTCTGTTTAGAAGTAGATGTGAGATTGAAAGGTATCTTAGGGACATCAGATGAATTTGGTGTTTATCCTTTCAGATGTGTCTGAGCTTGTGATCTGGTAACTGCATTAGCTGAGGAATGATTTCTATCTCTTCGTACAATCATGATGACATTACAGCTCTCAGAGAGGCATGGTTCCACCATATTGATGACAGCATCATTTCCAGGGTAGGCATAGTTGACTTTTGCCCCCATGTTAGGCTGAGAAGTGGAAACTCCCTTGCCATGTTGTGGAAAAGGTTCTGTAAATGCTGTGTGATCATTATTGCTGGTAGGATTATCGATTGTGATGTCCCCTTGATCTATCAAGTCTTGAATGGTATGCTTCAAATGGAAGCATCCATTAGTTCTGTGGCCTTTAGTCTGATGGAAAGCACAGAATTCATTATCTTTCCACCAATATGGTTTTGGATCCGGATCAGGTTTTCAGATTGGTGGTAAAGAGATCATGTTATCAGCTATCAGGGTCCTCAGAGCAGATTCCAAAGATTCTCCCAGGGGAGTAATCTTTCATTTATTATCCCATCATTTGAATGGCTTCTTTGGAGATGGTTCAGCAGATTTTTGCTCTGAAGCTTCAATGGCTTTGGTGGCAAGGGTGAGATTGTAGGCTGGTGCCTTTGATGGGGTGTGGATAGTGTCAACAACACCGTCAGAGATGATACCTTTGTTTCTATTCCAGCTCTTGTTTTTATCTTTTGAGCTAGATCCCGATTCAGACTTGTCCTTTTGAAGTGTGATTTCTCCTTTCTTGACAAGTACTTTCTCAATCTTGATTGCATTATCCACCATTTTATCAAAAGATACATGATCTTGCATTTGTAATGGATAGTTGAGCTTTGGAACAAGGTTATTGATAAAGATTTCAAGTTTCTCCATTTCGGGAATTGGTCTAGCATATAAAGAAAACTTCTTTCCCCACCTCTTGAGAAAAGTTAGGAATGATTCCCTTGGATATTGCTTGAGGTTACAGATATCGATCATGGTAATTGGATGTTGAATATTGTAGGAATATTGTTGATAAAACAATTTAATCAATTCCTCAAAAGTTTTGATCGTAGAAGGTAATCTTGAAAACCACTGAATGGATGCTCCTCCCAAGGATCTAGGAAAAAGATGCATTAGATAAGTCAGTTCATGCATGAATTCCATGGATTGCATACAGAACTCTCTGACATGATCTTGAGGATTAGAGTGTCCATCGTATTTGTCATACTTTGGTATCTCCACTCTTTTTGGGAATGGAGGCATATACAAGTCTTTGTCAAAAGGGAAAGGACAAAGGGCCTCCATGGAGAATTCCTTGGGTTCCTTCTCTTTCTCAATTTTATTCATTTTGACCTGCATAGCGTGCAGCTGGTTCATTATGGCCATCATCGGAGTTTCTTCCTCATGCGTGATGATATCTTCGACATTGAAGTGAGGAGGAAGTTTAGCTCCTTCTTGGGCTAATTGCAAAAAGTATGCCTCTCTATCCATTTTCAAGAAATGCCTCATCATTCTTTTGAATTCATCATCATTCTGACACCGATGGATTTCAGAGGGTGTAGGGTCTTGGTCGGCATTATGTTGAGAATGGGGTCCCTGGGATCCTCCTCCTAGAGAACCATGGTTTGTCCCTGCTTGAGACATGGTAGGAGTTTTTGGGCTCCCTAGAATAGATTGAGGAGGAGTTTGTTGATTACCTCTGTGAGTTGATAGAGGAGGTATGTAACCAGTTTTTAATCGAAAGTTACCGAGACCGTCATCTTCATAGATACCTGACTTGATGAGTTGTTCAAGAGTTGGACCCGGGGTATTGGTCAAAAGTAAGTTCTAAGATGTTTCTTCTGATTTCTTGTGTGAAGAAGCTCTGGTCTCCACCATTAACTTTGAATGAAACAGAAGAAAAGGATGAAGACAACTGAAGAACAATTTGATTCGAGAAAATCAGATGACACAACCTTGTCAATATTATGATAGTTTTGAAGATTTGATGAGATGTGGGTGAAGGAAACTGTGCCCTGGATGTATGGGATAGATTGCCCAAAAGATAGCGGACATGAGTTCTCAACACTTAGTCTATTTTTGAAGATTGATTGATTGAAGATTGATAGTTATGACAAGGTTTTGACACGAGATAAAAAGGATTCAAATTGATCAAACAGAAGACTAGATCAGATTCAAAAGATCAAACTCAGAAAATGGTAGAATGCTCAATAGCTACTGCTCTGTTCCTGACACAATGATATTTTTGACAGATTCTAGAACTAGGCTGGAAACATTGGATATCTTGCAATTTGACAATTTCTGACAACTTTCTCAAATTTTTCCAAACGACACTCTATAGACTCGTACAACAGTTGGGTATAAATGAAACGACAGTTGTGAAACTCGTACGATAGTTGGGTAGATATGAAACGACAGTTGACAAAACTCGTACGATAGTTGCTAACAATTTTTGGCTTCTTGAATTTTGCTGGTTTGAAAACTCGTACGACACTGGGTTCTTAATCATACGACATATGGGCTTTACTGAAATGACATTTGACAAAAAGTCATACGACTTTTGACTTCTTGAAATGACTTTTGACTCTAGAAAGAACTTTACGTCAATTTTTGCAAAATTTAAGGTTTTTAGTTTTGGATCGTTTGCAAATTGTACTGTCCAAATTTTGAAGGTTATACCAGATTTGATCATTTTTAATAGCCAAGTAGATAAATAAGCACGCAGAATAGCAAGAAAGTGATTCCAAGCACGTTTGAAAACAATGAACAAGGGCAAAAGCAACTTTGCGCATGAACAATCAAGTGACCAAATTGTGCTAATCCCTGAGAGTACTAATTGTGTATGTTCTAAAAAAGTTTTGCAATAACGCACATATACCTGAAAGTGAAAAATTGGCCTCTCTAGGGTTTTTAGTAATTGTTTGACTCTGCAACTTTTATGATTCAAAGGGGTGAACTCCAATCCCGGCGCACCAGGGTTTTGACATAGTCTGAGAACTTAATCTTCAAGACCTGCTAGGGAGATCTGACAACCCAACAATGAACCATACCTGTGGAGATTTCTTCCACAAGGACATTTATATAGCGGCTGTCACTACCATGGCAAAAATGGCTATTACCGCTTGAGGTTCCGTCAATGCAGTTTTCCCTGTGAAGGGATTGTCCACTACGGTTAACCCTCTCTAAAGATGACTCACAATAGTATACCACAAGGGGACTTGGCTCCAGATTCAAGGTTTTGACACCTCTTCACTTTTAACCCAAACAAAGCAAGCAGATTAATCCGACATGCTAAGACAAAGTTTTGTTCCACCAAGGTCTGTGATATCAACTCCATGTGATCTATCAACCTCTCTGGGGAGAGAATGTATCAATCAATAAGAGAAGATGCACTAACCAATTTTGATTCACCAAAACTCGTGATATCAACCCCACGTGATCTATCAACCTCTCCAGAGAGAGAATGTGTTGATCAATAAGAGAAGACTCACTAACCAAGTTGAATGTGAAACGCACTAAGTATCCTCCCTACCTACAAGGATTCCATCATCAAGAAAGATTTCGCTAGGAATCCAATCTCTCAAGAATCACGAATAGTGTTCATAGGGCCTAATTACTATGTGAGCACAGATATATGTTCCGAAAGTAAATCTAACCAAAAGCATTCAAAAAGTAGAAAGAGGAACACTTAACGCTTAAAAAAAATATGAGATGAGTCCACAAGGTGGAACACTTAACACCTCACACAAGTTAAAAATGAGTCCCCAACTTAGAAAACAAGTGAGTTCCTAAAAGCACAAAAGGGTTGCCAAGTGGAACATTTAACGCTTCTGTCCTGTTGACCCCTCCCCTTTATGGCGCTGAGATTGCAACCACGGGGTGGAAATGAGGGGCCGATGGATTAGCGAGTCCAATAACCCAAGATAGCAATCAAGATCAATCACAAGTATCCTAAGACTACTTAATGAATCCTTAAGGGATCACAACCTAGTATCAAATTATGCAAGTGTGTAGAATAAAAGCATGAGAAGACGCACACAAGCTAGACACATAAGAGATTTATTTTAAGCCCAAATCAAAATGTTATTAGATGAAGGAGAATACTTGGTGATCCTCACAACGTGCTTAGTAGATTTTACCTGATTTTTAGCAATTCTTGCACTTTTCCCAATCAAAACCAGCAGAGAGCAATCAAAAACAGAGAATTTCAATTGTCAAAATTAGCAGTTAGCCGAAATATAAAAGTCAAATCTAATACTCTGCTCTGAAAAATGAAATGACAGTCAAAAACTAGTACGGACACTCGTACGATAGTGGGTATTCTCTCAGACAACAGTCCAGAAACTCGTACAACACTGGGTATGCTACCATACGACAGATTATCTCTCAAATGGCAGTGGGTATGAAATGAAATGAGTCACGATCCGATAGACTATCGTACGACAGTGGGTAGAGTATCATATGATAGTGGGTATGCTCCCATACAACATTTGTCAGAAACTCGTACGACAGATGTACGAACAAAATTAAAAATCATAGTTTTGCACAGATCCCGAGGATAAAAAGACAAAAATTGAAAGAATTGAATTGGAAACCCATTTCAGGGCCCCACGGTGGGCGCCAGAAATGTGTGTGTGAAAATTGTACCTGATCTGTAGACACAACACTCAGTAAAACATTAGAGGTTAGCAAAAATTGAAATCGTGCAAAATTGAAAACTAAACTAACCAAGCGATTTACTGCCTTCTAATAGGTGCGAGATTAATGTTCTCAGATTGTAATCGAGATCAGTGACCTAGACGACACCTAAATGAAGGATTTGAATGAAATTGATGGATATAAAATTGAATGCAATTAATCTATTTTTTTGATATTTTCTATGCAATAAGAATGATAAAAACCGATATGAATCTATGCTAGATGAAATTGATATGAAACTATCTAAGAATGATATGAAATATGAATGCAAAAATAAGATTGATCTCACAAAGATGTCGATTCGCAAGAGCTTTGATTCTTCAATTCCAATTCTCTAGCGTGATTGTGCAAAAATATGAGATGATTTGTGAAGAGCTAAAGCCTTTAATTTATAGAAATCCAGGGCTTTGGAGGTGCATGAATAAAAGCCATAAATCACTCAAATTAACTCATCTTGATTTTTGAGTTATCTGATCATGAAAGATAGTTAATTCTCAAAATCATGCAAAAACATGCAAAAATAGCTTTTTAACTCAAATTAGAGTTTAGATCAGCTTTTTGAACTCCAAAAGGATGTTGAGTTCCAAAAAAGTCAATAACTTACATTGATTTTCTGATTTGGAGTTTAACTGTTTCTTTTGAATATGCATAATAATTAAGAATTAAATAAATAAATAAAGTGATTTATCCTCAACTCAACTGATTTTTGTAAATAAATAATTAATTTATGGGTTAATTAACTATTTATTCAAACTTTTATTAAAAATTATATTATTAAATAATGACAACATGCTTTAATTAATTAAATAAGAATTTAATCAATTAAAGATAGGAATTTTGATTTATTGTCAAAATTAAATAATACAATTAATAATAGATAGAATTAAATTTAATTAAACAATTAAGTGGCAAATATTAAATCTAATTAATTAAATATGAAAATATTCAATTAATCAAACTTAGGATAAATGTGATTTATCGCCAAATAATCATTAAATTAAAGATAATTAAGATAATTAGGAATATTACTAGGAATATTCCCCGATGCAGAATTTAAGATAATCAATTATGATTCGATGATGTTAGATGTGCCTTAGGTTAGGACTTTGATGTCGATTTTGTTCGATTTGTCGATGTAGGAGGTTAATGAACTTATAGCCCATTTTTGGGGTATTACAAGATTAGCTAAAGCTTTTGAATGCAAATAACTTGAGATTTGATTGTGACAGCTCTTCATTACTCAAAAGTTGCATCCTCTTGAATGAGAAACAGGAAGTCTTTTATAGAATCCCAAGTTCCATCAATGGTTGAGATTAAATGAGACAAACGGTGGAGAATGAAGGATAGTTCAGTTCAGAATAGCAAGTTTCCTGTAGAGAGAGTCAACTGTTTGCCTTTTGAGAGTGTAAAGTAGTTAATTGATTTGTTGCAATTTTAGATTTCTAGTTAACTCAAAATTTCCTTTTCTAAATTGAAGAGTATTTTTGGAGAGAATATTTGATTAAATAAATACAATATTGCCTCATAAATAGATTTTCTCAATTATTTGAATAATTAAATTCAATTATTGAAATGAGGATATTTATTTAAAAACCAAATATTATTTAAATCTTTTTTTATGTATTTTAACTAAAGAGGGTGAATTTAATTTAATTAAAGTGCTAGGACTTTATAATTAAATTAATCAATCATAGGGTTTATTTAGCCAATTATAGTTGATATGTAGGAATTAAACATAGCATGTGATTAATGCAGATTTAGGGTTTTCTGCATTTGACACTAAGTCAAGTAGAGTCAATTAGAAGATAGAATTGCCTAGTACAATAGGACTTTGATGATTCATAAATTTGATAGAATGAGACTAAATGCAAAAAAATTGGTTAGGATAGCAAGATGCCAATTTTGGGGTATTACAGAAGCAAACAAGACAAATAACCAAAAATGTGTCTCTCAAGGTGCTTCATTACATTCCCATTAATCCACGTATGGAACAATTATTCAGGTGCAGTATCTTGGCACAATTAATAGATTACCATGCATGCAATAGAAGTCGAGATGACATTATTCGAATGCCTGTAGATGGTTTGACATTTATGGACATAGAGGAAAAGTGACCACACTTTAAAGAAGAACCTTGTAATCTCAAGCTTTCATTGGCAACAGATGGTGTCAATCCATTTGGAGAGTTGAGATCAATTTACTCGGTGTGGCCTATTTTGTTATCAACAATAAAATTCATCCATGGATGTCAATAAAGAGGGTGCACATTATGTTGGAAATGATTGTTCTAGGTATTTTTTCATTTAATAGTTATCCATATGTAATTATAAATCTTGCAGTAAAATGGTCACAATAATTATGTAATGTTGTTGTTAACTCAACTATGTAAGTACCAAATTAAAGATATGAATGTATATATTAAGCCTCGTATCAATATTTTTTTGGAGTTATGGGATGGTGTCACTATGTATGACATCTCTAGACCAGTAGGACAAAGACAATTTCAATTCCATGCAATGCTTGTATGGACAATACATGATGCCCCAAGGCTAACACATTTTTGTAGTATATTATAGTGAATTCAAGTTCCACATGATAATTGTAATTATAAAAATTAACATATTTATTCAAATTATATCCTTATCTTGTAGGTCTTCAAACAAAGGGAAAATTTGCATGTTAGTTTGTGGTCAAAAGAAGAAGTGTCATCATTCAAAAAGTTTAGGAAAGCTGGTGTTTGATGAGTATAGGCACTTCCTCCATAGAAATCATAAGTATCAAAGTACCGCAAAATATATTTTCAATGGGAAAGAAGAGACTACATCAAAGCCATGAAGAATGACACTTGGCCTATGGAAGTTGGAATATAATAGAATTAATTGTCAAGGTAATGTCATTCCACATAATTATTTATGTTTAGAATTTATTATTTTCTATTGTGTTTGGTTTCTTGATTATGTAATTGATGATCATGAAGGTTGTCAAGGCATTACTAACCACCTTCCAAAGGGACTAAAAAGTTATCCCAGATAATTTAGTAGGTTTCCCTACTATGAGTAGCTACAAATTGTGCATTTGTTTGATACTGTGCATATTGGAAAGAATATAACAGAGACATTATGGAAATATTAGATGGAAGGCATGACAAAGAAAACATTGTCAAAATTTATAGTGACATTCATGAATCCAATCATGCAATGAAAAATTTCATTCAATCAAATAGAAATGGAGACCAGATTAATATAAGTGTCCTTGGTTATTAACGGACCAGCAAAGAATTGCTATAAAAGAAGTCATACGAAAAATTTGATTTCCCACAAGATTTTATACAAATAGAAACAATCTCATTGTTGGAATTAGGAGAGATAGGTACTAAGAGGGGAGGGCTGAATCAGTGCCTTCAAAACTTTAATTGCAAAAACCTTTCTGATCTTATAACTGAATACTGTGATAACCGATCAAAATAACTTGAATCTAATTGCATAAATCAATCATCTAGTTAACTTAAGAAAGTAAACAATATGAAATCAATATGACAATCACATAACACAAGTATTTTCGTAACGTAGAAACCCTTGTTAGAAGGTAAAAACTGCGGTGGGGATGACACCCACAAATTCTTCACTACTACAGATAGAAAAGGTTTTCCTATTAAGGCTACAAATTTTGATCACTTCTGGTGATCTTACCCTGTTAGGAGTAACATATTAGATTAGCTAGATCTACGTAGTCATAGGATTTAACAACACTATATGAAGTGTGTACTCGGTTAAGAGATTTATACAAAGACTGTTAAGTCTACTCTGTTAAGAGATTTCACAAAAACTCTATCACAATTGTCAGAAAGTAATAGGTAACTATCTGCTAGTTGACAACTTAATTATCTAAAATAGATTTATAAGTTCTTATCAAAATATCACCTTATCTGTGATGATTCTCTACTTTTTTCTGCTCGGTAGCCTTGTCTGATTTTGTTCAATCTGAAAACCTCTGTACTCTGTTCTACTTGGTAAACTAATTGTCTTGAAGATAGGAACTTTTTTCAAGTGCTCTGTGATTCATATATATCAGTTCAACAACCCCATAAAATGGTGTGAACATATACAATATATAGTGTTCTATTTTTGCCGCTTAAACAAAAAATTAGGTTACAAAAGAAAATCATAACCCTAAGATCTACGGTGCAAAATAACCTAGATCAACTAATACAAATAAGATAATCATTGCATTTAATGAATATCTTTTACAATAAATGCTCCTCGATCTTGGTAAACCATTTTACGATTTGTTATAACCGTTTGTATAGAATAATGTGCCATTTCAGATTACTATGCCATTTATTGTGATCATCGGTAAACACTGTATAATCTACTTGGTGTACACTATGATGCTTGGTGTTTACTGACCGTCGGTGTCCGTGTCGTTGGTGCTCGGTTAACTGTGTGATGCTCAGTATAAGGCTTTACCAACTACTCTGTCTTACTTCTAGTTACCGACTGTCTCAATGTAAATAACCGACCGACCTGTTTACTGTCCTTTGATACTAATGACAACCTAAAATGCTCAATAGAGATTAAACAACTCCCCCTTTGGCATTAGTATCAAAACTTCATAATGTATATAGACAAATTGTATCTATATAACCCTTATATCTCCACTATATACACATCCACTACAGAAACTTCTAAGTACAAAAGTACTCCCCCTCGGTGCATGCTCCCGGTATTATGTAATATACATATCAAAAATATCTTATTTGGCATATACATGTTTTCCCCCTTTTTGATAATAATTCCAAATACCAAAAAAAATATGTAATGTATACTTACATCTTATAAAAAATGTGCTGATGGGTTTTCTTCACAGACTCCAAGAGGTTTTCCCATTCCTCTTTCAAGTTGGTAATGTAATACCCCAAAAATGGGCTATAAGTTCATTAATCTTCTATATCGACACATCAAATGAAATCAACATCAAAGTCCTAACCTAAGGCACATCGACACATCATCGAATCCTAATTGATTATCTCAAATTCTGCATCGGGGAATATTCTTAGTAATATTCCTAATTATCCTAATTATCTTTGATTTAATGATTATTTGGCAATAAATCCTATTTATCCTAAAGTTTGATTAATTGAATATTCTCAATATTTAATTAATTAGATTTAATTTTTCCACTTAATTATTTAATTGAGGTTAATTCTATTTATTCCTAAATTGTATTATTTAATTTTGACAATAAATCCAAAATCCTATGAATGATTGATTAAATTCTTATTTAATTAATTAAAGCAAGTTGTCAATTTTTAATAATATTGTTTTTGAATAAAAGTTTGAAAAATAATTGATTAACCCATAAATCAATTGTTTTATTTTTCAAAATCAGTTAAGTTGGAAATAAATCACTTTATTATTAAATTAATTCATATTAAATCATGCACATTCAAGAAAAGCAGACAACTATCAATTATCAATTAAAGCTAAACTCTATTTTGAGTTAAACTCTGGTTTTGCATGTTTTTGTGAGTTAAATATCCTTTATTTAAAAATAACTCAAAAATCAACCTGAGTTATTTGAGTGATTTATGGCTTTTTTTCCCATGCACCTCCAAAGCCCTGGATTTCTATAAAATTAAGGCTCAGCTCTTCACAAATCATCTCATATTTTTTCATCCTCACGCTGTCGAATTGGAGACTGAAGAATCATCTTTGTGAATCCAAGCTATTGTGAGATCATTCTTATTTTTGAGTATTGCATATCATTTAGAATTCATCTTAGATCAATTCATTGCATATCAATTTCATCTTAGATTCTAGATTCATATCAGTTTTCATCATATCATTGCATAGAAAATAAAAAAAATAGATTAATTGCATTCATATTTCATATCAATTTTGCATTCAAATCCTTCATTTAGGTGTTGTCAAGGTCACTGATCTCGATACAATCTGAGAACATCATACTCGCACCTATTAGAAGGTAGTAAATCACCTAGTTAGTTTAGCTTTCAATTATTGCACGATTTCGATTTTAAGCTAACCTCTAATGTTTTACTAAAGTGTTGTGTCTACAGAACAGGTAAAAAATTCACACACATTTTTGGCACCCACCGTGGGGCCTTGAAACGGGTTTCCAATTCAATTCTATCAATTTCTATCTTTTCTTCTTGATTTCTGAGCCAAAACTATGATTTTTAAATTTTGTTCGTACAAGTTTCATACAAGTTTCTGACAAAAGTCATCTCAGACTATACCCACCATCGTATGACAGTCTATTGGATCGAGAATCATGCTAGACTATACACACTATCATTTGGAAGTTCAACTATCGTATCATCATACACCTAGTGTTGTACGAGTTTCTGGACTATCGTTTGGAAGCAGACCCATTGTCGTACAAGTTTTGGCACTAGGTTTTCATTTTTATTTCATTTTTCAGGGCAGTTTGTCATATTTGGTTTTCAAATTTTGACTAATGACTAATCTTAACAATTGAAATTATCTATTTTTGATTAACTCCTACTAGTTTTGATTGGAAAAAGCACAAGAATTGCTAAAAATAGGTAAAAATATACTAAGCACATTGCGAGGAATTCAAGTAATCTTCTCAGCTGATAAGACTTTGATTTTGGATCTAAAATGAACATCTCATGTGTCTAGCTTGAGTGACTTTTATTGCTTTCCTATCACAGACTTCATTTGGGCTATAAAAATGAACATAGTTTGCTTTCAGCATCTTTGTTACACATAGTAATTAGGCCCCATGACCACTATTTGTGGATCTTGAGAGAGTGGGTTTCCAGTGAAACTCTTCTCAATGAAGGATCCCTTGTAGGTGGGGAGGATACTGAGGGAGTCTCACGTTCCACTAGATCTATGTGTTTTCAACTTTTGATCGAGGCATTCTCTCTCCGAAGAGGTTGATAGATCATAAGGGGTTGACGTTATAGATCTTTGTGATATAATCTTGGTCTTAGCATGTCAGATTAATCTATCTACTTTGTTTGGGTTAAAAGTGAAAAGGCTAGGGGATTATGCTCTACTTCCTTTTTGGATAGTACCAGAAACCCAAATCCTTGAATCTGGAACTAGTCTCCATGTGGTATATCTTGTGAGTCACCTTTAGAGAGGGTTAACCGTAGTGGACATTCCCTTAATTAGGTCAACCACGTTGATGGAACCTCAAGTGGTAATAGCCATTTTCACCATGGTAGTGACAACCGCTATATAAATGTCCTGTTGGAAGAAATCTCCACAGGTGTGGTCTCTTGTTGGGCTGTCAGATCTCCGTAGCAAATCTTGAAGATTAAGTTCTCAGACTATGTAAAAACCCTAATATGCCTAGATTGGAGTTCACCCTCTTGGATCATAAAAGTTGCAGAGTCAAACCATTACTAAAAACCCTAGTGAGGCCAAATTTTCATTTTCTAGGAATATGTGTGTTAATGCAAAACTTTTTGGAACATACACAATTAGCACTTCTAAGGATTAGCACAAATAAGTCACTTGATTGTTCATGTGCAAGGTTGCTTTTACCCTTGTTCATTGTTTTCAGACATGCTTGAAATCACTTGCTTGCTATTTTGCATGCTTGTTTATCTATCTGGTTATTGAAAATGAACAAATTTGTTACCATCCTCAAATCTGGACATTAAAATTTGCAAACAATCCGAATCTGAAAACTCAAAATTTGCAAAATCTGAAGTAAAATTCTTTTCTGGAGTCCACTGTCATCTCAGTTAGTCAGAAAGTCATACGAGTTTCTATAAAATGTCATTTCATTACTGCCCAACTATCGTATGGTAAAGAACCCAGTGTCGTACGAGTCTTTCTGCCAGTCAAATTCAAAAAGTCAAATCTTGCTAGCAACTATCATGTGAGTTTTGCAACTGTCGTATGAGCTTTTCAAATATCATTTCATAGCATACCCACTGTCGTACGAGTCTACAAAGTGTCATTTGGGAAAATTTTGAAAAGTTGTCAGAAAATTGTCAGAATTGCCAGATACTTAGCTTTTTTAGCCTATTTCCAGAATCTGTAGAACAAATCACTATGTCAGGAACAAAGAAGTAGCTATTGAGAATCATATCATTATCCTAAAGTGGTCTTTTGAATTTGATCCAACCTTCTATTTAATCAATTTGAGTCTTTATCATCTTGTGTCAAAACCTTGTCATAACTATCAATCTTCAATCAATCATCAAAATGACTAAGTGTTGTGATATCTTGTCCACTATCTTTTGGGAACCTACCCATACATCCAAGGCACAGTATCCCTCATCTAAGTCATATCTATACTTCAATCAATCAAACCTTGACAAGGTTGTGTCATCTGATCATCTTGATTCAATTCATTCTTTAGTTGTCTTCATCTTATTCTTTTGCTTCACCCAAGGTTAATGGTGGAAACTAGAGCTTCCTCCCATAAGAAATATGGGGAAATATCTCATACTTTACCTTTGACTCACATAGGTCCAACTTTTGAGCAACTCCATGATTCTAGTCTATATGAAGATGACAATACTGGCAACCTTCAATTAAAAATTGGTTACATTCCTCCTTCATCAACTCACGAAGGTACCCAACAAACCCCACATCAATCTATTCCAGAGAGTCCACAAACTCCTACCATGTCTCAGGTAGGGACAAAATTTGGCTCTCAAAGAGCTCAATCTCAACATGGTGTAGATCAGGAATCCACACCTAAAGAAATTGCTCAATATCAAAATGATGATAACTTCAAACGAATGATGAAGCATTTCTTGAAAAAAGATAGAGAGGCATACTTTTTACAATTAGCTCATCAAGGAGCTAAAATTCCTCCCAACTTTAATGTTGAAGATATCATTACTCATGAGGAAGAAACTCCACTCACAACTATGATGAAACAAATGCATGCCATGCAAGTCAAACTTAACAACCTTGAAAAAGAAAAGGAACCCAGGGAGTTCTCCATGGAGGCCCTATGTCCTTTTCCATTCGACAAAGACTTGTACATGCCACCATTCCCAAAAAGAGTGGAGATGCCTAAGTATGATAAGTATGGTGGACACTTAGATCCTCAAGATCATGTCAGAGAATTCTGTACACAATCTATGGAGTTCATGCATGAACTGAGCTATCTGATGCACCTCTTCCCTCGATCTCTAGGTCGAGCGACCATTCATTGGTTCTCTAGATTGCCTTCTACTATCAAAATTTTTGAGGAGTTGATCAAATTGTTCTATCAACAATACTCCTAAAAAATTCAACATCCAGTCACCATGATTGATATCTGTAATCTCAAGCAATATCCAGGGGAACCATTCTTAACATTTCTTAAGAGATGGAGGAAGAAGTTCTCTCTATATGCCAAACCTATTCTAGAAATAGAAAAACTAGAAATCTTCATCAATAACCTTGTTCCAGAAATCAATTATCCTCTATAAATGCAAGATCATACATCTTTTGATAAGATGGTGGACAATGCTATCAAAATTGAAAAAGTGCTTGTGAAAAAAGGAGAAATCACACTTCAAAAAGACAAGTACAAATCTGGATCTAGTTCCAAAGATAAGAACAAAAATTGGAACAAGAACAAAGGCATCATCATAGATGGTGTTTTTGACACTATCCGTGCCCCATCAAAGGCACTAGACTACAACCTAACTCTTGGTTCTCAAGCCATTAAAGCTTTAGAACAAAAGTCATCTGAACCATTCCAAAAGAAGTAAAAATACAAATCTTGGGATAAAAAGAAAAAGTTCACTCCTCTTGGAGAATCTTTAGAATCAGCTATGAGAACTCTACTGGCTGATAACATCATCTCTTTACTAGCAATCCGACAATCTGATCCAGACCCTAAGCCACATTGGTGGAAAGAAAATGAATTATGTGATTTCCATCGAGGTAAAGGTCACAAAACTAATAACTGCTTACGATTGAAACACACTAGTCAAGATCTAATTGATAATGGAGACATCACAGTTGACAATCCTAAGAGCAATAATGATCATGTGGCATTTAAAAAACCATTTCTGCAACATGGTCAAGGAGTTTCAGCTTCTCAGCCTAATATGGGGGCAAAAGTCAACTATGCCTACCTTGGAAATAATGTTGTCATCAATATGGTTGAACCATGTCTCTCTGAAAGTTGCAATGTCATCACAATTGTATGAAGAGAAAGAGATCATTCCTTAGCTAATGTAGTTACTTGATCACAAGCTCAGGCACATCTGAAAGGACAAATCCTAGATTCATCTAATGTCCCTAAGATGCCCTTCAATCTTTCTTTCACTTCCAAATAGAAGGCTGTTTCTAAATCTTCCAATCCAAAGGATACAAGGCCAACATCTCATAGCATTGTCCAACAACTCCAACACACTAATGCAAAAATATCCATGTTTGAGTTACTTCAAATCTCTCCAGCTCATAGAGCTATACTAGACAAAGCTTTGCTTAGTTCTAATGTTCATGATGATCTTGATTTAGATAGGTTCCAGACTATGGTTTGACATCTTACATCTCCACAATATATCTCCTTTTCAGAGGAAGATGACAACTCCTTGAGTCACCCACATAACCAACCTTTGCACATAGAAGTCTTGATCTAGAATCATAGAGTCAAACATGTGTTGATAGATGGGGGCAGTGGCCTAAACATTTTTTCTTACAGCTTGATCACACAATTGGGATTTTCAGAATTGGCTATTGATCCTAGAAAGAAAATAACTATCAAAGCCTATGATGAACAAGAAAGATCTTCTAAAGGCACCATTGTCTTACCTATCAGAGTAGGTCCAGTTATCAAAGATACCATCTATCAAGTGTTTGATCTACCTTTTGCCTACAACATCCTCCTAGGGAGACCATGGATACATGAAATGCAAGCTATTCCTTCTACATACCATCAATGTTTGAAGTTTCCTTATGAAGGAGTAGAGGTTACTATCCCCATAGATATGAATACAACTTGCAATACATTGAAGGAAAGTGCAGATAAGCTTGTGCCTAATAACAGAGAATCTTCCATTGAATCAACTAAAGAGGCATCCACATCTAAAATGGAAGATCTTGAAAAAGAGGTTAATATGAAAGAAAATAGTATGGGAGAATATACTATGGAGCCAGTCTTATCTTTGACATCTCTCCCTATCTTACCTAAGTCTTATGGAAAATCTTTGAAATAGTCCAAGCCCAAACCTAAGGAACCTCTTGAAGCATATAAAAAGAATTTTGTAGCAGAACAAGTATCCAAGCAAGAGTTTGAAGAGGATGAAGCTGTGTTATCATGGCTATACAAAGATGAACCTGAATCCCACAATGTTCAAACTAGTGACTCTACAACACCATAGATTCCTTCTAAGTCATATGGCCTAGGAGATAAATTAATAGCTAAGATGGGATATTCAGGTAAAGGACCTCTAGGAGTCAAAGGAAAAGGTCTTGAGGTACCTCTCCCACATACTGGTAGAGAAAATAAAGACAAAGTTGGCGTAGGATTTAAAAAGAAACCCTATCACCTCAAAGGTAATTGTTCTCATGTCATAGAGCAGATCACACCAGGAGAACCTCTTCTTAAGAAAGAAGAAATAGAATCATCAGATAGTGATTTAGATAGCTCAGAACTCATCCCCTATGAAAAATTGCCTAAGGAGATCAAAGACCTTCTTGATGATAAAGATGATCTAATCAAAAGAATTAATGTAGTAGAAACATAAGAACCTACTATCAATCAGGAGATAGTTGCAACACAAGAACTAGCTAATCTCAAAAACAATCAAGAAGAGGAAGGTGGTAGTCATTCTGAGATAGATTCTCATGAGTATGAATTTAAATTAGAATCCGAGGGTAACCCTTCTTGGGGTATTCACCCTGACTTTACTCATTTTCTAAGATTTCCTAGAGATCCTGAATTAGAAGATGAATCTAATGACTGTGAATGGGGAGCCATTCTAGAACTAGATGAGCTTATTACAGAGAAACATGTTGATGTTATTCACCAATATCCACCTAATCCCAATGTAAGTAAAGAGAAAAATGATGAACCTATCGAGTCTGATCCACCTATGGCTGAATTGGACTCCCACAATGACATTGAGCCTATTCACAAATTGAATGTCTTAAGTTGTAATATCACCTTTGAACTTGAGCATCAGGTTAGGACCAAGGATGATAGATCCATATCTGTAAACACTATCTCCTAATCTTTCCCCACTTTGACTATCCAATATCCAGAACTTATTGATCAAACCTCCACAAATCTGAGCCATGGTGTTTACACCTTTCCCAATGACTATACCCTTGCTTGCTACCTCAATGTAGTTGAGCCTATGAGTACTTCCATCAGTGAACCGAGTGTTAGCATGATGGAGTCAGACATTAAATATCTTAGTCAAAAAAATAAGAATAAAAAGAAAAAGAAAAAGAGTTCTGAGGGTGAAAACCACTTTGTGGCAGTCTCAAAACCTACAAAAGTAAAAATAAAATATGTATCCGAAGGTGAAAACCTCTTTGAGGTGCCTAAGGATGAGATATTTGATGTCCTTCTGAGTCATTTATAGGACAGATCTCCAGTTCTAATTGAGCCCACTCAATCTATCAATTTGGGTACAACAGAAGAACCACAATTGATTCATGTAGCACAATCTTTATCAGAAGAAGAGAAGCAAAAATTTACAACATTCCTAATAGAGAAGAAGATAAACTTTGCATGGAAATATTTAGATATGCTAGGATTGGATCCTAATCTTATAATGCATCATTTATCTATAGCTCCAAATGTCAAACCTGTTAAACAAAAGTTGAGAAAGATGCATCCTCACATTGCACTCTTGGTAAAAGCTAAATTAGAGAAGCTCCTAAAAGCTGGATTCATCTGAGTTATTGACTATGCAGAGTGGATCTCCAATATTGTACCTATTTCTAAACTAGATGGTTCAATCAGAGTGTGCACAGACTTTAGAGATGTGAATAGAGCGTGCCCTAAGGATGATTTTCCACTACCTAACATTGATATGATAGTGGACATGACTGCGGGTTTCGAGATGTATTCCTTAATGGATGGTTTCTCTGAATATAACCAAATAAAAATTGCTCCAGAGGATCAAGAGAAAATTGCTTTCACATGTGCATGGGGTACCTTCTGTTGGAATGTCATGCCATTTGGGCTTTAAAATGCTGGTGCTACATACCAAAGAGCAATGACATCTATTTTCCATGACATGATGCATCAAAATATGAAAGATTATGTTGATGATACTTTAGAAAAATCTATGATTAGAACTAAACATCTAAAGGACTTGAGCATGATCCTAGAGAGAATGGAAAAGTTTAGTCTCCGACTAAATCCTAAGAAGTGTGCTTTTGGTGTCACTTCTGGAAAGCTCTTAGGATACATAGTTTTAAAGAAGGGCATTGAAGTTGATCTAGCTAAAGTCAAGGCTATAATAGAGATGCAACCTCCCAAGAATATTAGTCAAATGAGAACCTTACAAGGGAGAGTACAATCTATCAGAAGATTCATATCATAGCTTGCTAATATATCACAACCTTTTACAAAAACATTACATAAAGGTGTGACCTTTGCATGGAATGAAGAATGTGAAAAGAACTTTGACCATATCAAGAAATATCTATCAAATCCTCTTATATTGATGCCTCCTACTCATGGGAAGCCATTGATCTTATATGTCTCCATAATAGATACATCACTAGAGGCATTGCTAGCACAACATGATGGGAACAAAAAGGAAAGAGCTATATACTATATCAGTAGAACATTGGTTGCATATGAGAAGAACTATTCAATGATTGAGAAAGCTTGTCTAGCTGTGATCTTTGCATCATAGAAACTAAGACATTACATGTTAGCTCATACCACACAATTGGTAGCTAAAATTGATCCACTCAAGTACCCACTAAGCAAAGCTTCCCTCACAGGTAGATTAGCTAAATGGGTTATGCTCTTAAGTGAATTTGACATTAAATATGTGGAAAGAAAGTTTATAAAAGAATAGGTTATTGCTGATCAATTAGAAGATGCACCTATGATTGATAATACACCAATGCAAATGGAATTTCTAGATTCCTCTATCATGACTCTTTCTTCTAGAGAATGATAGTTATTCTTTGATGGCTCCTATACACAAAATGGATCTAGAGCAGGCATATTGTTCATAACTCCTCAAGGATACTCAATCCCAAAAGCATTCAGATTAAAGTTTCCTTGCACAAACAATATTGCAGAATATGAAGCCCTTTTGAATGGTATGAAAATAGCAATTGAATGGAGAGTAACAGAGCTACACATTCATGGAGACTCTCAACTTGTTATTCATCAAGTCAATGATGTGTACCAAACTAAAGATGAAAAGATCATTCCTTACAAGAGAATGGTAGATGATTTAAAGAAGTATTTCATATCTATCACATTTGAGCAAATTCCTAGAACGGAGAACAAGGCTACCGATGCAATGGCAACACTATCTACTTTATTACAATAGCCTGAACATGAACTACGCTACAAGTTCCTAGTGGAAGCACTATCTTATCCTACATATGATTCCCCTAAAACCCCACATGATTTGCACCGTTGTAGGTCATGATTCATCCAGATACAAAAACCTATTCTCCTATCTCCAAGACCAAATCATGCCCGATACCTTCAACTGCCATGAGAAGAGATACCTTATCCGTAATGCCTCTTGATATGTCATCATTGGTCATGATCTATACAAACAAGGTCTAGATGGTATGCTACTTAGATGTTTAGAATGGGAAGAGTCTCAACACATGTTAGAGGAAGTCCATGATGGTATTTGTGGGTCACACTCGAACGGTTTAACACTAGCTCAAAAACTTATTAGGGCTGGGTACTATTGGCCTGAAATGGAGAAAGAGTCTATCAAGTTTGCTAAGAATTGTCCAAAATGCCAAGTGCGTGGCAACTTAATTCATGCTCCAGGGAGAGATCTAATTCCATTTACTACACAATGGCCTTTTCACCAATGGGCATTTGATCTTATAGGAGTTATACATCCTCATTCTTCTAATGGACATACCCATATAATCACAGCTACAGATTATTTTACAAAATGGGTAGAAGTAGTCCCTTTGACACAAGCAACTGGAAAGAAAATATCTATGTTCATATTGAACTATATCATATGTAGATATGGGATACCTCATTCCATAATCACAGATAATGGTGGGCAATTCAAGAATAAAGACCTAGATGATCTATGTGCCAAATTCAAGATCACACAACATTGGTCTTCTATCTACTATCCTCAAGGGAATGGACAAGCAGAGGCTTCTAACAAGAATCTATTAAAAATCTTACACCGAACAGTTAATAAAATAGGAAGAGACTGGCATCTCATGATCAATCCGGCTCTCTGGGCCTACAGAACAAGTATCAAAATGCCTATTGGGGATACACCTTTCACTTTAATTTATGGGTCTGAAGTGGTACTACCTATTGAGGTTGAAATCCCATCACTAAGAATCAGAATGCATGGTCTAGTAGCTAATGATGACTACAGAGTGTCTAGGTTGCAAGAACTTGAACTACTAGATGAGCGCAGATAAGTAGCATATGATCATCATAGAGTGTATCAAAAAAGAATGTCTAGAGGCTACAACAAGAAAGTCAGACACAAAGAATTTTAGGTTGGTGATCTAGTCTTGAGAGAAAATCCTAAAAATCAATCACATCGAGAACACAAGGGGAAGTTTGAACCCAACTGGTTGGGTCCCTTTGTAATCACTACTACTTTTGGCTCTGGTGCCTATCAACTCTCAACGACTGAAGGAGAACATCTTTGAGAACCAATCAACGTTCTCCATCTGAAGAAATTCTATGCCTAAAGCATTCAGTCTATGGTAAAATGTCCTGAAAAAATCTTAAAAATTGGAAAAAGTCCTAAAAAAAATGAACATCTTGGTGAAAACCTAGCAATGGCACCTTGATGATTCACAAAAAAAGTAAAAAATATCAAAAGTACAAAAAAAATTGAAAAAATGAAAAAAGAAAAGAAAAAGTGCCTTGGTGAAAACCTGGAAATAGGCACCTTGGTAGCAAAAATAGAATCTCTGCCAAGATGGTGAAAACCCGGCAAACAGGCACCACTTGTTTCAAAATGCTCCATCTATCAGCGTAATCTTGGTCTTTCCCAGCTTTCAGTCTTGCTTTAGTTTGTACATATCTCCTAATTTGTCTGCATTCCCATTTTCAACAAGTCAGTCTGTACACCAATTAGCTCAAGCATCTGTATCCTATCAATGTTCAAACTTGGGGGCAATCAATGTCATATCCTATGACCTCCAATGTATCTTAGACATATCATATCTAGTCGGAGTCCATTGAAGCTTCATTTGAGTCAGTCAGTTAGTCTCATCTCCAAAAAGGATTTTGCATCTACAACAACGCAATCAAACATCAAAATGAAAACAATCTATGATTTTTACATGCTTTTATCTCCTTGTATGCTTACTAAGTCACATTGAGATTTTTGCATATTGTGTCCACTCAAGCTCTTCGATGATGTCCTTTATAGGATTTAGAGAGTGATGACTGGGGGCATAATCTTTTCTTTGTTTTCTTCTTGTATGTGAAAATCTAACAACTTTGAAAATTCTGGATTGAAATGGTGTCTGACTGTAAGAGCCTCTATTTTGAATTAGATGGCCATGCATACCTCGACCATTGATACCTAGAAAGTTCAAGGAATTTTGATCTAACTATTGTCTTTTTGAGTGAGTTCTTTCTCGTACTGTGAAATACAATCTTACCTAAGGATGTGAATGATAAAGGGTCACTACGAGTAATTCACATTGGATTTAGAATGATCTCTTGACTGTTTGATGTGTTTGTCATGCAAGATGTATTTAGGTCATCACGACGTTTATGTTTTGATGCTTATACAAATTGCTATATCAAAATGGACATGATATTCAAGTCATCCTGGCGCTTGTGCCTTGGTGCTTATATCTAATCTGACATTCCGAACATAAAATCAATATTCATATATCCATGGTTGTTGACCAGTGGGTGTTGTATTGATTCTTGCGCATACAAATTGATATTCATATGTCTATGGTTTCATAGCTAGTGGGCACTGTATTGATTTATTCGATTACCTAAAAGTTCAATGATGATAACAAATCGACATATGATCAGTGAGTAGGTCCTAGGTCTTAGGTTGCATTTCATTTTTCATCTTTTCATGATCTCACAATGATTAAACAAACTTCAATGCTTAAACGATTCTTCAAATCGCATCTTCAAATCTAACCAGAGTTGAATCCTACAAGAACGTTCCTCTAACAAGACAACAAGTAGAATCCTTTTTCGGGATCAAAATCAAAATCTGAGATCATTCATATTATCAACTGCTTGCATAATCGACCTTCAATCATCATAAAAATCCAATATTCAACTTAACTGATTATCTTACATCAAACCATCAAGATTTCAACTTGGTCAACCATGGTCAACTCATGGTCAAACCTAGTCAAACTTGGTCTTCTGGACCTCTAAATGATGCAGAATGCATTTTCAAACGTGTATAACCATTTCTCAAATCAATTAACATGCTTCTGAACTATTCAACACTAACTTTTCTTGTTAGATTTCCATTTTAATCCTGAAGAGGGCATGGTATTGCACATCATTCAAAGTCTGTAAATCTAATTTTGAAATCATATCTTTCCTTAGTAATCGAGACAACAACCACATTGCTGATTCATCAAAAAAACCTCATCGCTTGGGGCAAATCAATCATCACTCGGGGCATATCAGATTCATCGAGATCCATATCAATTTGGTATTCTCCTAATCTTGTAAATTGTATCAGTTTTTGCAACTATCGGTTCAAATGTGTTATTTCCTTGGTTCTTCAGTAACTGAAGGGTTCAGATGTGATACCTATGTGATTCTTCTAAGGACAATCGAGTCTGGAATCGGTCACTCACTTCTTCGCAATCATAAGGTTCGAAATCAGGCATTTTGACACTTTTGTTTCATTGGTTCATCGCTGTTATAGTTAACATTATCTTTGGTCATTCAGGACCTATTATCTTCATATCAAATCTTTCAATCAGCTTCTGTCTCATATCAATTATCAATTTCAAATCAGTTTCATATCTCTATCAAACATAGACTATCTTTGAACCACTGCACTTCGCACAACAATTCAAAGAGGAGAAAAATGTAATACCCCAAAAATGGGCTATAAGTTCATTAATCTTCTATATTGACACTTCAAATGAAATCGACATCAAAGTCCTAACTTAAGGCACATCAACACATCATCGAATCCTAATTGATTATCTCAAATTCTGCATTGGGGAATATTCCTAGTAATATTCCTAATTATCCTAATTATCTTTGATTTAATGATTATTTGGCAATAAATCCTATTTATCCTAAAGTTTGATTAATTGAATATTCTCAATATTTAATTAATTAGATTTAATTCTGCCACTTAATTATTTAATTGAGGTTAATTCTATTTATTCCTAAATTGTATTATTTAATTTTGACAATAAATCCAAAATCCTATGAATAATTGATTAAATTCTTATTTAATTAATTAAATCAAGTTGTCAATTTTTAATAATATTGTTTTTGAATAAAAGTTTGAAAAATAATTGATTAACCCATAAATCAATTGTTTTATTTTTCAAAATCAGTTAAGTTGGAAATAAATCACTTTATTATTAAATTAATTCATATTAAATCATGCACATTCAAGAAAAGCAGACAACTATCAATTATCAATTAAAGCTAAACTCTATTTTGAGTTAAACTCTGGTTTTGCATGTTTTTGTGAGTTAAATATCCTTTATTTAAAAATAACTCAAAAATCAACCTGAGTTATTTGAGTGATTTATGGCTTTTTTTCCCATGCACCTCCAAAGCCCTGGATTTCTATAAAATTAAGGCTCAGCTCTTCACAAATCATCTCATATTTTTGCATCCTCATGCTGTTGAATTGGAGACTGAAGAATCATCTTTGCGAATCCAAGCTATTATGAGATCATTCTTATTTTTGAGTATTGCATATCATTTAGAACTCATCTTAGATCAATTCATTACATATCAATTTCATCTTAGATTCTAGATTCATATCAGTTTTCATCATATCATTGCATAGAAAATAAAAAAAATAGATTAATTGCATTCATATTTCATATCAGTTTTGCATTCAAATCCTTCATTTAGGTGTCATCAAGGTCGCTGATCTGGATACAATCTGAGAACATCATACTCGCACCTATTAGAAGGTAGTAAATCACTTGGTTAGTTTAGCTTTCAATTATTGGACGATTTCGATTTTAAGCTAACCTCTAATGTTTTATTGAAGTGTTGTGTCTACAGAACAGGTACAAAATTCACACACACAGGTAAGAGAAATTTTCTCAAGACTGACTTGTGCATGCATGTCAAAGATATTTTCCAACACTAAAATCTCTGGTGTTGCCACGAGCTGCTTAGCTTTGACAGTATGTGTTTCAAAAATCTTCAGGTAAGGAATGAGTTCTTTCTGTAACTCTGTGACCTAATCAGTGATGTGCTCTTCCTATTTCCTTAAGTTTTCTATCAGCCGTCAGAGTTCCTGAACTTGGTTAATGTGCTTTAAGAAAGCAGTTGGCTCAATGATAGCTGCTTGTGTACTCACCTTGATTTCTTCTTCTAAACCTTTTATCTTTTCACTTATTTTTACAGTGAAGGTGTCTATAGTACAAAGCTTTATTAGCAGTTGACAGATTACCTGGGTGATAGATTTTACCTCAATAATGACCTCAGATAATTTCACCTTGTTTAGTGCCACTTCAGTGCTAATCCTTTCTACCAATTTGTGTTGAATCTTTGACTCTCCCCGTTCTTCTATTCTTTTTTCTATGTCTGTATCAGGGGTATTGATTCTGTTGGCAAGGTTGGCAAGTTGATCTAAAATGGGAGTATTCTCATCAATGTTTGTTTTCGGTACTATCTGTTGTAGAATATCCCTTACATCATTTAACACTTTACATTTTTGTTCTTGCCTTAATTTTTCTTGTGCCACTTTCCTCGAACATAACTCCCCATACCGACTTAGTTCCTCGGGGCTTAGAGTTCTCGGGTCACATTTAGGTATAACAATAACTTTGTCAATGGTGACCGGCCCTTTGGCTTTCTTCTTTTTGTTCTTCGGGGTTGGAGGTGACTTCTTTTCACTTACAACAATAGCTTTTTCTTCACTCCTTGGAGTGTCCTTACCAGTTGACACTATATCATCTTTCTTCTGCTCCTCGGTGGATTGAGTGGGAGTCTCAGTGGTAGTGTCAGGTTGGTTCACCTCAGTTGACTTGGTTTCTTTAGGTTCCTTCTATTTTGTAGATTGTGCCTCTGGTTTGATAGGCTCATTTGTATCTGCAGGTTGCTCAAGTGCTTGAATCTCAGTTGTGTCTTTGGGTGGCTCAGGATGAGAGACATCAAGTTGTACTTGTGAAATTATTTCAGTAGCCTCTGCAAGTACAGGTAGTTCACCTGGTAGAGATGTACACACATTGTCAGTGTTTAATGTTTCATCTTTGTATTTTGTGATTATTACATCTTCATCATCCTTATCATCAGGATCATCGTTAGTGATGTCCTCAATGAGTGCATCATCATCTATTTTCTTTTGCAAGTGGATCTTAGCTTGATCCGGTGCATCCTGTGAAACTTTGATTTCTTCCTTATGCTCGGTAATATCAATTACCTCAATAATTGATATACTGGTGTCTTCTATTTTCTTGCCTTTATTATCATCAATGAAAATACTTTTACCTTTTGAACTGTGTCTCTTTTTAGATAGTTTCAAGAATGCTTCCTATTCAACTTTCTCTTTTGCTTTCAAAATTGATGTCCATAGGGAGTCACATACGACATCCATATCATCTACATTTTCATCCATAATTTGCATAGCTCTATTCTTGACTGAAAATCTAGGCTGATACCTTGTCATGTATTCACTTACCTCAGCATAGCTAAAGTGATTGGCTGCATGGCCTAGAGAGCGTTCTCTTTTTCTTTTCTCTGTATCTAAGGCAATAGCTGATCTTTCACTTATTTTATCATCAAGTTCCTTCGGTAGTTGACATGCAAATTCCATCGGTACTCTTTTGAACTTGATCATCATTTGAACAATAGCATGTTCTATCTGTCTTGTCCTCAATTGACATATTGTTGAATTTTCCTATGCCTGGATCATTAAGATTTCCTTTCTCAATAATATCTTCAATTATTTCTTCTATGGTACTGTCCCTATTACAAACTAGCTAGAATTGATTAGGGTCATTTTCAGTATCGGTCTCCTCTATGTCTTCCTTACTCATGTATTTCCTCTTTTTCTTCGGTGGTTCAGCTACCTTCTTGTTCTTTCTCTTGATGTATTTCTTTGTCGGTGTGGCTGCTCTTCTTTTTGCAACTTTTTTTGCTTCTTCTTTTTGCTCGGTTGATTTGGTTGCAATCATTGAACGTGTCCTCATTCCTTCAGGTTCAAGTAGCTAAGTATCTTGTTCATCAGTTGTGGGAAGTTGATTTTCTTCTTCATCATTGGTGAGAGGAACCAGTGTGTTATCATTTTCTTTGTCGGACTTAGTCTCCTCGTTGTCATAGGGTTTGTCAGCCAACTATAATTGACCTTCGATTGCTTCATCAACTAGTGACTCCTTAGGTGAGTCAGATGTAGTTCCATATTTTTCTGTGAGATTCTTTTTCATTTTCTTTTCCCTCCTTGACATTTTATCGATCTTAATGTCCATTGTGATTCTAGACTTAGCTTCCTCATACACTCCAAACCTACTGGCAATGTCAATCGGTAATGCTAGCAATGCATTGATAGATTTCAAAGAAAAACATGATTCATTTCTTAACCCATTGGTGCTAGCCATTTTATTCTCAGTTCTACTACCTTTATCATTGAGTGGTCTGTGCTTACCACAAAGCATATGTCATCTTCAAATTTTTTTACTAATTCTTTTGGAATTATGCTTCTTTGTTGCATTCTTGTTTGAAATTCCTTGAAATATGCATGGAACTCCTTTTTCACATTGTTTCCTAGACTTCTCATCATATCACCGATTTGGGTAGTTATCGGTCTGTCCGATTCCTAGTTAACTTTTCCAATACCTGGTACATATTTTTGTAAATAGAGGAATGTACAGACAAGCAGTGATCTGTACTTACATGTATTGGACTTCTTTGCTTTTATTGTTTTCATGTTGTCATGTAGTTGGTGTAGTAGTAGCTCGACAAGATCAACCTGGTGATCTTTCTTCACAATTTTGTAAGCCATGTCCACGATGCTGTAGGGTACACTATTCGGTCTGCTTGATTGAAATATCTTGTACCCAATGACATGAGCTACAAATCTTACTGCTGGATCTTTGATAGTTGAAATCTTTAGTACCCTACCATCCCATTGAGCTCCAGTGTTGTTTTCTATGTTAGGATGAGATGAACTTCAAAATTCTTTGGCTTTGTCAGTTGTAGAGCACCCAGTAACCCTACTGATAATCTTCTTAGTGACCTCAATTGGTTTATCTAGCCAAAATTTTTTGTCATGGAATCTGCTAAGAATGATTCGTATCCAATCATTGTGAAATGATTGCGGGAAGTATGTGAAACACCGTAATGCTGATTCCTCAATCTTCTTATGCTCGGGTTTGATCTTACCATCCGGTCCATAGACTTGCTGATAAGCTGCTATAGTCTCAAAGTCACATACTTCACCGATCTTGCAGTGAATGTAAGCCCTAACATCTTCTGTTAACAAAACCTTATCAGGAATACTAGAGAATTTGCCCATATCATCTATTTGTGCTGTGACCTTAGGATGAGGTTTGAATTTCTCCTTGACAAAGTGTGCCCTAACAATTAATTCTACTTCCTCCTCAATGTTCTATGATTTGCTTACGGTCGAAGATGATGCCATAAATTGTTTCTAGGGTTTTCGGCAAGCAAATAGATAACCAGTGTTCGGTAGGCAGATGAACTTACTTGTTATCATCAAATAAATGTCATCGGTTTGATCTAGTTGCTTTGAATCTATCCTAAGAATTGTTAGCTTGAACTCTTCTCTGTAAAATCTCCTTTCTTCAAAATCATGATGTAACAATGAACTCTGTTTCCATGTATATATAGGGTTTTCTAAAATTCTCGCTCAAACTTTGATGCATTAAATGTGCGACCTAACTTTTGGTATGAGACGGTTGTCAACTCAGTAAAGTCTTTAGCTTGATTAACATAGAGTTTCTTCATCGGTTTGAACTATTGTCAATTAACCTTGTATAGTGATTACCGACGAGTAACCAACTCATGTTTCTCCTTTTACCGACCAGATGTCATTCACAAACTTGTAATATATAAACCATAGTGCATCTTTATTCATGTAGATTTGGTATATGTACATCACATATAAGGAACTGTATGTAAAATATGATCATTTAAAATGTCAGTTCCATACATACCTTTGTCATCTTAAATGGAGGTACTGCTGTCACCCAATCCAGTGGACAAGGTTTCACCGATAATGTTACTTGACTTAGCATTCTCATTAGATGCCTTCTTCCACATTGTGTTCTTTAACTTTGTAATTTCTATAATGTTATATCCACTCTCAAATATATGGTTTTCATCAGGTGCTCGGTCTTTGTAGTTCTTGCTTACATGACCGACCTTGTGACAGTGCATACATGCCATTCCTGCATTTGTCTAGTTACTGGATTGTCCAATCCAACTCTTTCTGTAACAGTTTGCTACAATATGTCCATACCGACAACATGCAGTACAATTAGTCCATGTATTATAATCCCAAACATATGATTTACCTTGTCTCTTTCGTTGATATGGCTTTCGTTGTAGTTTCTCTTTAAGTGTCCAGACTTGCTTCATTTTTGCCTTACAGTCCCTTGAGTTGTGTCCATACTTATTACAAGTATAGCATATTTCCTCCTCAGTAGTGTTATTAGCAATGTCATTCTTCTTTGCTCTACATTCATAAGCTGGATGTCCAAACTTACCACAATAATAGAAATATCCATTGAACTTAGGAATGATAGGAGGTTTACCTTGTGCTTTGCTTCTGCACATATTAGATGTATGTCCTGGTTTTCCACAATGGTAACATGTCAACACTTTAGGTTTTTGACTTTGATTTTTGTTGACTTCTTCAACTTGTTGTGATGATTCTCCTTCATCGGTGTAGCCTATACCGGCTTTGCTTCCGAATCTCCTCTGATTAGTCAGAAAATCATCAATCTTTTTAGAGCTGTCCTCAGCTATCTTCATCATCTCATTGTGTTGCTTTTGTGTTTTTATTTCATTTCTCAGTTTTTCATTATCTTCTCTAAGTGTTGCTACATCTTCAAGTCTTATTGATAATTCTCCATTTACTCGGTTCATTTCTTGATTGACTGTCATCATCTGATTTGATACTTGGAAGTGACGATTAGTGAGTCTCTGGATTTCACTTTCTTTTGCTTGAAGTTGTTCAGTCATCAGTCTTCGGTCTTCAATAGCCAGATTCTGATCTTGTTCATCTTGTCTACCATTGTTCATGATTTCCACCATTCTCACCATTTGAGATTCATGACCGATTTGAAGTGCTCTCACTTGCTTGGATAGATGCTGATTCTTTTCAGATAGCTCAGAAATTATGCTTTCGGATCTGTTAGAGATGCTTCTAGAGCTTGATCCAATATGATCAAATATGTCATCAATAGGTTCTTCATGATAGCTTATTTCATTCTACTTAATTGCAAGGTTCTTTCTTTCAACCAGTAATTTCTTCAATTCTTCCTTGGCTTGTTTGTATTGTTCCACAAACATTTGCATTTGTATCTTCTGGTTCTCAATAGTCTTGTCAAGCTTGTATGTCTCCATGACTTAGATCTTTTCCCTTTAGTGGTTAAGTTGTTAAACAAGAGAAAAATCTCTGATACCAATTGTTGGAATTATGAGAGATAGGTACTAAGAGGGGAGGGGTGAATTAGTGCCTTCAAAACTTTAATTGCAAAAACCTTTCTGATCTTATAACTAAATACTATGATAACTGATCAAAATAACTTTAATCTAATTGCATAAATCAATCATCTAGTGAACTTAAGAAAGTAAACAATATGAAATCAATATGACAATCACATAACACAAGTATTTTGGTAATGCAGAAACCCTTGTTAGAAGGTAAAAACTGCGGTGGGGATGACACCCACAAATTCTTCACTACTACAAATAGAAAAGGTTTTCCTATTAAGGCTACAAGTTTTGATCACTTCTAGTGATCTTACCCTATTAGGAGTAACATATTAGATTAGCTAGATCTACCTAGTCATAGGATTTAACAACACTATATGAAGTGTGTACTCAGTTAAGAGATTTATACAAAGACTATTAAGTCTACTCTGTTAAGAGATTTCACAAAAACTCTATCACAATTGTTAGAAAGTAATAGGTAACTATCTGCTAGTTGACAAATTAATTATCTGAAACAGATCTATAAGTTCTTATCAAAATATCACCTTATCTGTGATGATTCTCTGCTCTGTTCTGCTCGGTAGCCTTGTCTGATTCCGTTCAATCTGAAAACCTCTGTACTCTATTCTTCTTGGTAAACTGATTGTCTTAAAGATAGGCAATTTCTTCAAGTGCTCTGTGATTCATATATATTAGTTCAACAAACCCATAAAATGGTGTGAACATATACAATATATAGTGTTCTATTTTTGCTGCTTAAACAAAAAATTAGGTTACAAAAGAAAATCATAACCCTAAGATCTACGGTGCAAAATAACCTAGATCAACTAATACAAATAAGATAATCATTGCATTTAATGAATATCTTTTACAGTAAATGCTCCTCGATCTTGGTAAACTGTTTGACGATCTGTTATAACCATTTGCATAGAATAATGTGCCATTTTAGATTACTATGCCATTTACTATGATAATCGGTAAACACTGTATAATCTGCTCAGTGTACACTGTGATGCTCTATGTTTACTGACCGTCAGTGTTAGTGTCACTAGTGCTCGGTTAACTATGTGATGCTCGGTATAAGGCTTTACCGACTGCTCTGTCTTACTTCTAGTTACCGACTATCTCAATGTAAATAACTGACCGACCTATTTACTGTGCTTTGATACTAATGACAACCTAAAATGCTCAATAGAGATTAACACTCATATCAAAGAAAAGTGAATTTGGGCCAAGGATGATAACACATGATTGGCATACCTTCATCAAGATAATTTATGTTCTTCTGTATTTATAATATATTTGTAAATTACATGTACTTTTCATTGTATTATGTTAGAAAATAATGAAATTATTAGTTTATAATTATTACAGTACGTGCTACCTCTATCTCTCCTAGAGAACAACAATAACGTCAAACAAGTGATATATGATCTTGGAAAATACATGAGGTAAGAAGTGATATTTGTTCAATTTCTTGTATATATTTATTATATTCACAATTTGTAATTCTTGTTATATAATATATTATATATTATTTTGTAAAGTCTCATATTTATATTTTTGTGTGTCTTGAATCTCTTGTAGGTGGTTGTCATTTATATAAATATATAAAGAAGACATAAAATATTGGAAGAGAAAAATGCTTCATCTAATGCGTGAATGCAAAAGTGTCTACGTTCAACTTTTTTCAATGCACAAGAACACTACCTCATACACAAAGTTGAGGAGATTGAATTGTGTGGACCTGTACACACTAGGTCAATGTGGATGGTTGAGAGGCACTTAAAATCTTTGAAGGATTTGGTTTGAAAAAGAGCAGATCATGAGGGTTCTATGGTGGAGGGATATATAGTGTACCAGACTATGGTGTAAATTATTGAATATCTTCCTAAGTTTGTAGTGAATATCCATGTAGATCGCATTTGGGATCCCAACCCCAATAACAAATTTAAAGGGGAGTACTTGATGGTGAAAGGTAGATTGAGGAAAGTGAGAGGTAATTAATTATAAGATGTTATTCTATTTAATTTATTCTTAATCGTAAAAAAATTGATTGTAAGTCATCTATTTATTTTTTTTATAGATAGTTGCGAGTGGGATGCACTTCATTTGTATATTGGAAATAATCTTTGATTGGATGACGGTATGGATTGAACAATGTCAACATTTTCATCGCACATTAACATGGGAATGTGTGTCTTCATTGGTTATAGAAGCTCATCGTAATGGAGATTCCAATGTTGCATAAAGGGAAACGGATTTAGCATATGGTTTAAGAGAGAAATAAATCAAACGCCACAAGGCTATGTTCTGCAATGGTCATAAATTTTACATCAAAAAGTTGGATGACATGAAGAAAACTTGTGATTCAAGTCTTTCAGGTGACTAATATTTCATCTATAAATTACTTACATCCTCGAGAGTCTCAAAATTGATAGTATGGCATTTTGGATGATATACTTGAGTGTGACTTTAATTTCATCAAATTAGTTTTCTTTGTCATCAAATGGTATAGGCTACAACTTAATCAAAATAATCCTAATAGAACTATTATTGAGCATGATAATAGATTTTTCAATGGTTAATACAAGGTCATTTGAGCCAGTTGGGGATGAGACCTATGTTCTTCCAATCCAATGTGAGTAGTTATTTTACTTAGAGGTTCCACATAAACTGGGTTGGTCATTTTTTGTTAGACATGATCCAAGAGGAAGGCTGATAAATTATAATGTGATGGAAGAAGAAGATACCGAAGAAGTAGAAGATGATCACAATTAACAATTAGTCGATGATGTTCGTGATGCAAATTTTTATGAAGAAGAAGAAGAAGATGATGATGATGATGTAGCTATTGATGATGATGATGGTGGTGGTGGTGGTGGTGGTGGTGGTGGTGGTGGTGATGGTGGTGGTGGCAATGGTGGTGGCGAGGATGACGGAGATGATGACGACGATGATCATGATGATGAGTTAGACAAAGAAGAAGATCAATAACATGAATGATATGTAGAGTTATGTGATCAACCCTTAATCTATTTAATATTAATTTCTTGATAGAAATACATTTGATTTATATAATTACATAGTTTATTCATAATGTATATAATTCCAATTCCATTACATAATTAAGTAGTGATGTACCTTTTAATGTTTTTAATTCATATGTTATGGTTATGATGGATGTGATACACATGTATTTATTGTTGGTGTTGATTTCTTGTATATAATTTGTGTGATGCTACTAGCCTTGGTGGAAATAGGTAATTGACTACAAACATAGTCAATCCAGCTTTTGTTGAGAGTCCTTTATAGACACCATAAAGTAAAGCTGAGGAATACAAAAATATACAATGATTATGATGACTGCATATTGTTCATGTTGTCTACTATGTAATTTTGAGTATATGTATCATGCAATTTTTAGCTAACATAGGACAATTGAATAACATATGCAGGAACCCGAGCCCCTTTCACAAGCATCACATGCAGTCTAATGGATCGACAGGTATAAGTCAATACACCCTATAGAGATAGTTTATTTAATATATTTATCAATAGTAAGATTAATCTCTTGTAAGACATCTCACCCATTTACAAAATTATATCTCTCATTTGATGGAGTGTAGGTACAAGCAAATAGGTATTTTTCATATGTGTCTTCCTCAAATGAGGGAAATATAGGAATAGAAGATGAAAGTGATACATGTAGTAGGTATACAATAGGGAGATCAACGAGGGGTCAAAAGACTAGAAGGAAATTGAATAAATGCATGGAATTTTTCCTTTCTCAAGGGGGGTCATGTTCTTATGATGATGAGACCAAAGGCAACATCAGGGTGCACTTGAGGTGCCAACATCTACAGAAACAATGGGTACCCAAGGAACTTCCTCCAATAAACATTAATTTTTGTGTTAACAAGAGCATATATCACATAGAACCATAGTCAATACATGGTTTGGGCTTATTATCCATGGACGGCATAAAGGTCTCTTACAAAAAATTTGTTGAATTGATGGATTTTGATGGACCTTGTTATGATAAAAAAGTTGGATGCATATTGTTTGATATAAAAAAAGTATGTGTAGGTATGAACTATCGGACAATTATATATAATAGAAAGAAAATAATCAAAGTAAAAGAGTGGCTATATACATTAACAAAAGGCCAAAAGAAATAGGGAATATTGCAGGTTTTATAAATAGTACACAACCTAGGTCAACTATTAAGCAATCCAATTGCAGATTTGAGGTGCGGGAGGGAAATCATGTATTTGTATGTGCGATAAAATAAATATGTGTAAGGGAAGAGCTTCTTATAGATTATGATTTGAATCACATAGATACAAACAAAGATAGTATCATGGGGGTGTAGATATGCACTATGCACCATTTTAACCAACCTATAATCAATGACTCCAACACACCATTTGATTATTAAGTTTTATTTGCTAACATTTTTATTTTTGATATTTTTCAAAGGGCCACATGGAGAAACCACATACAATGGATAATGTTGATACGCTTGACTTTTCTACCTATTAGGTAAACCTCATTGTAATTGTACAAATTAGATATAAGAAAAATATTATTTTATTATGTTCTTTTCTCTATTATTTTGGAGTAACTTTGATAGTGCTAATAATATTCTTTTGGTTAGAACTAAAACTGATAGACTACTTGCAGAAAAAAATGGGAGAATGTGATGATGATCACTAAAATACTAAGGTATATGTACGATATTAGATTTGTTGTTGTATTGTCATTAATGTCAACTAGCTTTGACTTTACTTATCATGATAGTTGCAAACATCTGAAGGAGGTGATGTTGGTGATGGAAAGGAGATATTAGCATGAAGATGAGATGTATCAATAAGTTATGAATAAGGTATTCATTGGGAAACTTATTGATGATTCTATGATAGTATGATAGTGATTTGATTGACTTACATGATTCTAATAAGTGTTGAAGATCAAGAGTGTACAAGTTACTTTGGTTGGTATATGAAGAAATTAGTGTACACCGAGAAAATTTAGTGCACACCGAGTGTGGTATTAACTGAGTAGGAAAAAACTGACATATCATGATATTGACCAAGTAGGAGAAATAAAGAGGAACATGTGATTTCCAACATGTGATGATGAGCTCGATGAATCTAAAGATTCCAAGGATAAAGACAAAGTTTTTTATGAAGATCTCATTAGTAAATTTTAGCTTGTTTTTCGATGAGGTTTAGTCGATTATTAGATGCCCTTTGGTTGGCTAATGGACCATAACAATCATTGGAGTTTTTTAGTCGATAATATGACTCATGAAATATCATCGCAATTGCGACATCAATAGTGGTTGAATTATCAACAGAAGCGATGTCAAAATCATTGCTCCAACCTAGAAGAATTGTCGGCTATATCGTTATCTCTATGACCAATGTTGGTTGCAATTGCGATGTAAAATTGTCGGAAGAAATGTCGAATGTATAGCTTTCTCGTCAATATGTCTATTCTTTGTTGGTCAAAAAAGTGACAGAAAATTTAATTTTTTTAAATATATATATATATATATTATCAAATTAAGCACAACAATATTATATCATTGTTTACTATTTACAAATAGTCACACATTTTCTATCTTATTTCACACAAACATGTTCTTTCTTGAGGTCATTAACCTTTCAATAAAAATTTCCACTTCTAAAGACAGAAAGAATAAGCCTCACAATATTTCAATGACATTCATAGGAGATGAATAAGCAATCTACAGCTATGCCAAAAATAATACTTAAAGATTACATCTAAAACTAATATCCCAATTTATTAGCCAGCTGGCTATTTTCCTTCTTCTTGTTTGTGGCTGGTTGATTTGTCAGGCGATGAGAAAGAGGGGGATGCTTTGAGGATTGAATGGGTTGTGGGAGAGTTTGGGAAAGGCTTTCTCAGACCGCCACTCTCCACCACCCGCCATTTCCACCTTAGCATTCCCATTTCTTGGGGATACTTCTCACCACATATGACAAGGTAGAGCTCCTTGTCCATTTCTAGTTGTACATCTTCTTTCCTCAATCCTACATGCAATACATATTTAGTTCCACCAAACTTACTTTGAAATTACAACCTTTTAAGGATAGGAATACAAAAATAAGAGAGAATAGATCTACCACTAATGTCAAACCCACTCATTTTTTTAATACTATAGAAACTAAGATAAAGATGTTTGTGAAAGTTTTATAGATGTAGGTTACTGAATCATCATCTCTGCACTGGTACTCAATCTGGAAACCCTCGTATGTATATAGCCACTCTAGAAAATCTCCACATCTAGAAAATCTCCACAAAAATCCCTTCTAGACTCCACTGCATATATGTCTTCTTAGAATCTAAAAACTCCAGCCCATCATTGATTCTCATCAATGTACCAATTTGGATAGTAAGTCTAATTTAATTTGTCTATGGACTCAGACCTTAAATTATTGAGCTTCTCTTTGTTTCAAGAAGAGTATAACATTCTCTACTTAACAAGGCCAACCACATGAAGGTGGAAATGCATCTGGCCCCTCCTAGGAGCCTCCTATGACCCTTTACGACATTTTAAGACCTCTAAGATGTATTCTTAGGGATCGTAAATGGTCATAAATGGTCATAAGGGGTCCTAGGACACAACAGATGAGAAACATAATTGTAGGCATCATGGTCACAATTTTTTGGAGACAACGTAATTGAGTTGTATTCCCAGATGATGCAGAGCAACTCTTGCACCTCTGATTCCAAGTTGACTACATTTGTTTCTCATGAATACAAGGTCCTCCAATAGATGTATTTAACTTGGAATCAGAGGTGCAAAAGTTTCTATGCATCGCTTGGGTACACAACTAAATTACGATGTCTCCAAAAAATTATGACCATGATGCCTACAATTATGTTTCTCAGCTATTGTGAAATCTACATTTATGTTTTTCAGTTGTCGTGTTTATGTGCATGTTTTTTATGTGTTTTGGATAGTAAGTCTAATTTAATTTTTCCATGGACTAAAACCTTAAATTATTGAGCTTCTCTTTGTTTCAAGAAGAGTATAACATTCTCTACTTAACAGGGCCAACCACGTGAAGGTGGAAGCTCATATGGACCCTCCTAGGAGCCTCTTATGACCCTTTACGACATTTGAAGACCTCTAAGATGTATTCTTAGGGATTGTAAATGGTCGTAAAGGGTCATAAGGGGTCCTAGGACACAACAGTTGAGAAACATAATTGTAGGCATCATGGCCACATTTTTTTGGAGACAACGTAATTGAGTTGTATACCCAAGTGATGGAGTGCAACTTTTGCACCTCCGATTCCAAGTTAACACTGCGAGATCCAAAGACCATAGATAAGGAATAAATTTAGAGAGTGGAGGAAGGCCATAATGACAAAAATAATATAGGACAAACCTCAAGTTAAATGAGCTGGCAACTACAAACATTTTAATAGATTTTTATTATTAAATAATGAAATTTTCATATACTAGTGTTCTAAGCCCCCTCATTACATGATTTATTATTGTAATCCCCCTCTAACTTACGCATCTAGAAAATGAAACTACAACCTATTGGGATTGAGACAAACCTTATAGAACAATAGCATCTAGGAAGGATCGCTTTCCAACATCTGTTGAATACATTTGTTGGAGGACCTTGTATTCATGAGCTACAGATGTATTCAACAAATGTTGGAAAGCGATCCTTACTAGTTGTTGTTGTTCTATAAGGTTTGTCTCAATCCCAATAGGTTGTAGTTTCATTTTCTAGATGCGTAAGTTAGAGGTGGCTTACGATAATAAATCATGTAATGAGGGGGCTTAGAACACTAGTATATGCAAATTTCATTATTTAATAATAAAAATCTATTAAAATGTTTGCAGTTGCCTCATTTAACTTGAGGTTCATCCTATATTAGTTTGGTCATTATGGCCCTCCTCTGCTCTCTAAATTTATCCCTTATCTATGGTCTTTGGATCCCGTAGTGTCAACTTGGAATCGGAGGTGCAAAAGTTGCACTCCATCGCTTGGGTATACAACTCAATTATGTTGTCTCCAAAAAATTGTGACCCTAATGCCTATGATTATGTTTCTTAGCTATTGTGAAATCTTCATTTATGTTTCTTAGCTATCATGTTTATGTGCATGTTTATTATGTGTTTGGGAAGACATCTTTCTAGCCTAGGCCTTAATCCTTCAACAACTAGCTTCATAATAATGTAGATGATAGATGAGCAATTAGCTTCCAAAGAAAAATCCCATAAATGAACTATGTGTTCCCCAATTCATGTGCCCTCTATGCATACCCAAATGATATACTTGAAATAAGGGTAAGGCTAAATTTACTCTTGTTGTTACAAATATGTCATTTAGGTATGTGCAGAAGGCACAAGAATTGGGGTACACATAGTTTATGTTGGTGCTAAAAAATGCTGGACCATTTTGAGGCCAACTGACAGGCACAAACAAGTGCCTCTGCAGTTTTGGCTTGATTTTAGCCAAGGCTGGTAGGCCTGAATCAAATATGCTTTAAACTATCAAATTCTCTATGTTGCACAACTACGTACATAAATAAACAAAGTTCCTCCCAAGGTGGTGAATGATCCTTGGAGGAAAGCAACAAATCCTCTAATAATCTCTATTCTATAAATCTTGACTAAAGTGGATTAAACTAAGGACTCAAAAGTTATATTTTTGAAATAATGATTATATAATCTACATACCACAAAGTATGAACCAAATGACAATTTCCAAATAATAGTTAGATCAGTGCCTTCTAAATACTTGGGCTATAGAGTCATACAAATTTCAATCCTACGTACAATCAGAGATCGTTTTAAGGTAACTCACTCCTATAAAGTGAGACCATCATCCTATAGGCTTCAGTTGAAACAAAAATTTAAATAACTTATACAATTAGTCCTATGGATTTTAACCCAACTTAAGAGCCCAAAAGGAACAATAACAGGTTGTCAGACCATGCAACTACTATTCAAATTGTATAAATTAAATTAAACAAATGAATCAATGAAAGAACACGGTAGGATAACTTGGTTCACATAGTATCTAAAAGACTAATTGAAAACATATAACTTATAACCACAAATAAAAAAGAAGAGCACTTATCTTTATTAATGTTGAAAAAATAGTACATTAGAGTTCATATTGCAGTTGTGATCAAATTATATTCTATGAAAATGTATCTTAATTGTATTGTCTATCTTTACATTTTACATTATGTATATATACATGTTTGAGTGGCTTTCACACCTCTTTAGGGTGAAAAGACACACCCTTATTACAAATTGTTTTGAAAAAATGATAAACTAACTAAAAAATAACTACCTAACTTTCGGATTTGGGCTTGGCTAAAAAACCAACACACCTCTTGGAAAGCTAATATTTTTATTGGAGATAGGAAATTTGATTTCCCAAACTGGGTCTTTTTTAGATTTTTAAAATTCGACCATCTTCTATCTCTGTCGACATCATCTTTGCAGCAGGTTAAAATTCCAACATTTTCTGAAGGCTTTGATCATAGAATTTTGATTGTTCTTGTCACAGAGCTTCCTTCCATAATATCTCAACTTTTTAATTGAAAATTAATGTAATATTTTATCCCATTTCATGTACTCCATCATTAATTATTGGGCATGGAGTTTAAGAGGCCATTTTTTAGGGTTTTATCACTATATAGGACTCCAAAGTTTGCCCAAAATTTAGAGCTCCAATAGTTTATTTACGAGATTTTTCTTGGGAAGGTAATTGCTCAGCTCTCATCTGCTTCATTTATTATCAAGCTAATTGTCAAAGGATCCAAGCGCAAGCTAGAAAGATGTCTTCCCATTTTGTTTAAGCCATATTCCTTGTTCTTGTCAAACTTCCTTGGTACTGTTTCATGTTTGAATGTACCATTGAATGAAGCTTGGCTATATTAAGTACAATCTTAAGACTCATGACTCTTCAAATTCTCTTGTTTCCTTCAGACCTCCAAACATGTGTACTATGAGTAGCCCTCCAACAAATGGACTTGTGATGATTTTCACAACAGTACATGTGTTGGAGGACTACTCAAAGTACTACTTAGGAAAATCTGAATGTTCATCACCTATGCATATAAGAGTTGATCATAGAAGGTATATGCTAGACCCAATAGCAAATAGATTTGTGGTGATTTTCACAATAGTACATGTGTTTCTAGGTAAGCTCCCAATAGCGCTCATGCAAATATGCATGTTCATCACCTGTGCATATGAAGTGGCTCTAATGGAATATACAATCACTAAATTTTGCATACTCCTTATTTTGTTTTGGGTTGATATTGTCAGACATGGTCTTTCTTGAATGGAATGACTCGTTACTTGTACATTGACTAGAATGTTGGTGGAAGAAGGATGATTTGTTTGCAACCATTTTTTCAACTCTAATTTTCTCAACACAAAGGGACATTTATCATAGCCATAGAAACATGGTTATTTTAAAATGGAATAAACCAAGGAATACCATCAGAAATATTGACTATTTACAATCATGAATAGTTAACCTTAATCAAATAGCTCATTTTTTTATCAACATGTGTAGTCTCTGTGTATATGAAAAATGAATGAAATATCAAGCTGAAATAAAACAGTGAACAAAAATTATGTTGTCTCCAAAGAAATATCAATTATGTTGTCTCCAAAAAAATGTGACCATGATGCCTACGATTATGTTTGTCAGCTATTGTGAAATCTTTTGCAGTCTGGCCTTTGTTACCTTTGATGTGTCCTGCAACCTATGAAAATTTTGAAATATGTTACATGATATAGATATAAAGATCACTAATTAGTGCATTATTACATTCTACTAGTAGTTAATACTATCGCATGCCATCTTCTCTCATTTGCTAGTGTAATTCCTCTTTGAGTATCCCCTTTCTCCTTTGCATCCAAAATGAACTCATTCCAATCCCTCACTGGAATAAAGGGAGGACACTCATGCTGGAATAAAGGGAGGACACTCAAACTTTAGTGAGACTTCATACCATGCAGCATTCGTAGATTACATTCAATGTGTTATTTACGCTTGTATTGGTGGGAAAACTCTTGAAAATGCGCAAAAGAGATTGCATTCAACCATGTTGTTTACATGACACATGTAGTTTACCTCCAGCCTAAATCAGTGTTGTGTACAAATCTGCAGATGGTGTGTGGTACGAAGCCTCGCTCAAGCTTGAAAATGATAGTCAATCCATAGTCAATGTCTATTTAAATCATGTGATTGATAGCATATTGGGGCTCACCTGAGCCATAAACATGAAGAATTATTGTAAAAAAAGATGCAAACCATATATATGCGCACTTGAGGCAAAGAGAAGTTACGTCATATCTATATTAAAATATTAGTTACAATATGAAAATACTAAACAAACTAATTCCTAAGTTCATCTCTGCATATGGTCGCAACAAAGATATGCGATTACAATACAAAGAAGGCATCATAAAAATATAATTTCAGAATTTTCCCTAGCCTGACATGTTTTGCACTCAAATTCTTCATCGTGGATAAGTGGAGATGGGCATATAGATGCAGATGAGTTGTCATCAACCCAACTAAAGTATCTGCAACCATTATTTCCCTGTGATGCCCAATCTACATTAGTTCTTATAATATAATGAATAGTATTTACATTAGAAACATTAAATATCTACACATTAGCAACCTTTTTTCTATTTGGGCAGCACAAAAATTGTCGTCCAGAGTTGCTCTGTGTCCGTGAAGTCTTCAACACACACTACCCACCACCACATTGACAATTTGGCACATTGATAAGAGCCATCGAGCCTATATCAATAAGGCACCGCACCATCGTTACTACATTTATTATTTTTATATGATTATTTTTATATGGAATACACCAAGGAGTACCATCAGAAATATTAACCATTTACAATAATGAAAAGTAAACCTAAATCAAATAGCTCATTTTTTTATCAACATGTGTAGTCTCTGTGTATATGAAAAATGAAAGAAATATCAAGCTTAAATAAAATAGTCAACAAAATAGTATTCCACATAAAGTGAATGAAATATACCATCAAAAGAAGGTGACAAAATCCTGTCATGAAGCATAGACATAGGAAATCAAAATGGGACAAAAGACAAGAAATAATAAAAATCATTTATACTATAATAAAAAAAAGAAGCACTCTTTGTCAACAATTTTCAAAATCATTAGGACTATAGAAAAAATAATTAAGACTATACAAAATCAAATTTTAGAAATGGACGGTTTTGATGCTTTGCCATTACAACAATTGAGCATTCATCATTTGGTATTGTGTATTCCATTTAAGTATGTCAACAATGTTCAAGAAATAAGAGTTTGGTGATTTATACCTGGGTACATAATGGGTTTGGTGATCTGTACCTTCCATGCAATGAAAATGGCAAATATGTAATAAGTCCAAAAAGGCCTAATAGGCCTTAGCACCAAAATAAGAGCCTAGGATGGAATTTGGTGTTACAAGTTTATAATAGTTTAGATTTGATTTTAATAATTTTTAATAAGTTCATTTAGGTCACATTTCAAAGTCTTAAGGCTTCATTGTCTTTAAAAGTTTCAAAACTCCAAATTTGTAATGTTGCAAATTCAAAAATTTAAAATGCATCGGTTATTAGAAAATGGAGGAAATTGGATTTTGTTATGTTTTAGTGCAAACTAATCCATCCAACCAATTGGGATTAGTTTCAAAGATGGGTCAAAATGTTTGTATGGTAGATAAGGGTGGTGAAAATGATAATAGTGTATGCAGTGCACCCATGTAGAAAACCTTTTCAAATTCCATAAAAATAGTGACCTTGTGAAAGCTTGAAGATTGAAGAATCGTTAGACAAGGAGAAAGGAAAAAGACTCTTGAGTGACTGTTATGGGCAAAATGGACTATTGTCTCAACTCTCAAGCACCTAACTGCACTTGAATCAAAGTTTTGGGTTGTTTGACTACACGAGTATTTCATTTGACGTGACAAAATATGGATCCATATTTCACTTATGCTAAAACTGAGAAGTTTACCTCTTACCCCTCACTTATAGTTGTTCCTTTAAGGGAAGATTGTAGGGCCTAAATGATAGCCTTCAATTATATGTACTAAGTGTTAAAATGGAAATTTAGGTCTATAGGAGATTCTCAACATTGAATAGGGGCTTAATGAATGGCAAAAGAAGATAGAGATCTTCAAGGAAAGTATATTAGACATGAATCAAGCACAAAGAGAAGATAGAAAACACCATAACCATCATAGTCTTCCAGGGTCAACAACATCAATGATCCATACTGTAACAGGTTATAGAGACTAAAACCTTGCCATTGATCCATACGGGTATAACACAAAACAAATTTACATAAACCAATTAACTCAAAACACAAACCCTTTTTCGAATAATTTAATTTTAACTTTGGTTGTGTTAAAGGAACTATGTTGAAGTTATTTTTGTAGTTGTTTAACATGAGAGTTTGTAGATTAATAGTTCACATTTTTGTGGGAACGTATCATTCAATTGAGCATTAATGCCCATCTATTTCTAGTGAGATGAACATAACTCATGTACCTCATGCTAGTGTGCTTGGATTAGACTAGAAATTATCCAACTGCCTATGAGGGTTGTCACTGTTATTAATTGGTGTAAAAGGAGGACCGCATGTGTGTTATAGAACTTCATATAAATACTCACTATTTGGATAATGTCTAGTCTAATGAAAAATAGTGTATACAAGGTATCCAAGCACACTAGCATGACGTACATGGGTTATGTGCATCTCACTAGTTATAGATGGGCAACTATGGCACACTAGTATTTGTGCATCTTTGTATTAGGCCTTCCAAAAACTAAGGCAGGACATGATAGCATCTTTGTAGTAGTTGATAGGTTTTCCAAGATGGCCCATTTTATTCCTTGTAGGGAAACACATGATGCATCTCACATTGTAGGATATGGATAGGAAGAGTGCTCTAGCAGAAGACTTTGCCCAAGTGATGAAAGATATTCAAGAACAAGTTAGGGATAGACTGAAATATACCATAGAGAAATACAAACACTAGGTAGACAGGAAGAGGAGAGATTTGCAGTTCAGATTTGGGGACTTAGTGATGATTCACTTGAAGAAAGAAAGATTTCCAAAAGGCCAACACACCAAACTTATGATGAAGGCTGGCCCTTTCAAAATCCTAAAGAAATGTGGCAACAATGCTTACAAAATAGACCTTCCACCCAACATAGGACTTTCACCTATCTTTAATGTGGCTGACATTTATGCTTATAAGTCTTCTAGTGATGTGAATGTTGCAGGAATAGGTCACCTAGGAAATGCAGATACAACACAACTTCCAAGATAAGTCACTCTAAAGATAGGTTCATGGGACACAATTATACCACAGGCATAATTCTCATATAATGATTCACTGAATAGGAGCACAGGTCTAACACCTTTTCAAATTGTCTATGGAAGCCACCCAAGGGGAGTCTTAGAGTTAAGAGATGTGAAGGATATGGATAGGAAGAGTGCTCTAGCAGAAGACTTTGCCCAAGTGATGAAAGATATTCAAGAACAAGTCAGGGACAGACTAAAATATACCACAGATAAATATAAACACCTAGCAGACAGTAAGAGGAGAGATTTGCAGTTCAAATTTGGGGACTTAGTGATGATTCACTTGAAGAAAGAAATATTGCCAAAAGGCCAACACACCAAACTTATGATGATGAAGGCTAGCCCTTTCAAAATCCTAAAGAAATGTGGCAACAATGCTTACAAAATAGACCTTCCACCTGACATAGGACTTTCACCTATCTTCAATGTGGCTGACATTTATGCTTATAAGTCTTCTAGTGATGTGAATGTTGTAGGAATAGGTCATCTAGGCAATCCAAATACAACACAACTTCCAAGAATAGTCACTCCGAAGATAGGTTCATGGGACACAATTCTACCACAGGTAGAATTCTCATATAATGATTCGCTAAATAGGAGCACAGGTCTAACACCTTTTCAAATTGTCTATGGAAGCCACCCAAGGGGAGTCTTAGAGTTAAGAGATGTGAAGGATATGGACAGGAAGAGTGCTCTAGCAGAAGACTTTGCCCAAGTGATGAAAGATATTCAAGAACAAGTCAGGGATAGACTGAAATATACAACAGAGAAATACAAACACTAGGAAGATAGGAAGAGGAGAGATTTGTAGTTTAGAGTTGGGGACTTAGTGATGATTAATAATATTAATAATATTAATTGATTAGTCAACATTAAAGGCCTTAGTTGGGGACTTAGTGATGATTATTAATATTAATAATATTAATTGATTAGTCAACAATTGATGCCTTGATCATATTAATATTAAATAATCAATATTAATAATATTACCAATAAAATATCAATATTAATATTATTAATCAATATAATATTTCCATAACTAATAATATTATAATATTAATCTCTGTATTTAATTAATAATATAATATTAAATTAATAATATCAAAATATTCATAATTATGATTTTATACAGATTTCGCTAATTAATAATAATATTAAATTAATAATATCAAAACATTCGTAATTATGATATTATACAGATTTCCCTTAATTAACAATAATATTATAATATTAATAATATCATAATATTCAAATGATATCTATGATTACTACTAATGGAAACCAAGGTGCGAGAGGCATCTATTCAAAAGAGGTGGACCTTCTCCACCTCAAAAGATATAAAGACTTTCAGCAGATTCGCTTGGGAAATACCACAAAACAAATACTTCAATCATCGAATAGGGGAGGGAAAATAAATGGAAATGTAAATGTCATGAGAAGAGAAAAGAACAAAATTGGTCAATTCAGACCTTAGTGCTACCATAACAAAGCAATAACAAACACCAATGGAAGAAGGAATAATAAAATAGGATCCCAGGATATAAAATATAAACAATATGGATTATAAGATCGACAAAAGGATAGTGTAAAATATTTTAGTGCTGGCAGGCATTGTCTGACAGCATATTTAGTATAATGTAAATTACTTACAGATCAATACTGGTCTACAGAATATGTTTGGGAATAAAGGATCTATAAATATCTATATTGGTAATATGGAAATCATAATAGATATATATAATAGTGAATATATATATATATATATATATATATATATATATATATATATATATATATATATATATATATATATATATATATATATATATATATATATGTATATATATATATATGTATATATATATATATATATATATATATATATATGTATATATATATATATATATATATTAATAAAGTATAATAAGATATATATGTATATATATTTTGATACCAATATAATCGAATATATATATATATATATATATATATATATATATATATATATATATATATATATATATATATATATATATATATATATATATAGATGAATAATAGAGAGATCATTTTGGATAAAAAGGAGGATCAGTATCGAATCCTACCATAAGTGAGAGGACCACCAGTTAATGCTTCCTAGCACTGAAATAGTAACAATAGAACTATGAGTAATTAAGTTATCATTTACAAATAAATAAAATGTTATGTTTGTAATCAATTAATAGTAGTTCCTTGACCATATGTCTAAGAAATTTAAGATAATCAAGATATCCCAAACTTAATATAAAATTGATTTTGATTACTACTTCTGACAAGAGAATAGAAGGCAGAGGCCATAAGGCGTAATATTATTAATATTGATTATTTAATATTAATATAATCAAGGCTAAGGACTCATAGGTGTTTTATAAACCTTGAGCTCCTTAAGTCCTAAAGGACATTGGCATAGGATGTTTAAGGTTTTAAGTCTTAAAATAATAGGTTAGACCAAGGAAAAGGCTAACCCAGTCCTTAGGATAGAATAGAGTCATAGTTTAAGACATTTTAGCAATATTTGAAAAGTGCAACAAAAAGTTGCTATTTTGTGGCTAATTCAAAGATCTAACTAACTTTAACTGATTCAAGGGTATTTTATCGATGGAGGAAGTTTATATATATGTCTAAGAACCTTCGCAATAGAACAAGTTCCATTGTATGGCTCTATTTTGAAAAATCAATAAAGTTCTCTAGTTTTCTCTTATAAAATCCTTGTTATTTGCAGTGTGTACGATCTGTACAGATTGGTGAAGGGTGATAAATGACTTTTTTTGGAAGTCTATCCTATTAACTTGCAAATGCAACAAGTCTGAGTTCATTTGGTGATTTCTAGCCCAAGTTGTGATAGGATCTCTAAAACCAGTCCAGAAACCCTTGCTCCAACAGGGTTTTGTGCAAATGGAGGTCTAGCTCGCGACTCTACCAGCCAAATTGCATGAAACCCAATAAAAATGAAAGATACTAGAATTCTTTCAAAGATTCCAGAAGGAGGAAACTAGGGGATGAAGTTTTCTATTTTTACAAACGAGCCCTAGACCAAATATCTCTATGTATTTGGTCTTGAATTGTAGGAGTTTGACTGTGCAGCTATTTTCATGAAGCAAGCGATCAAGTGAATGGTAGATTTGGATTAATTTGGCATCCCTCTAAGTTCTCACAAGGTTGGTTTGGATCTGTGTACCCATTTCTTAGGACTTCCTTTGAAAACCAAGCCTAATTAGGCACGATTAGGACTGTGTACTTAGGAAGAAGTTTGAAGTGCTGGAGTAGATATGTAACCTATCTTTTGGTGGATAGTTAGACATATCTAAATGATGAAAATCCTTCACATTTTCTTGGTCTATCCTTTGTAAATTTTTGGAGTTCCAAAGTAGTTTGGTAGGATCCTTAAAGGGCTCTATTTGGAGGAATTTGTCATTAGAACCTAAAATTGATCTTTTGTGAGTCAGATCTCAAGGAGTCCTAAGAGGTATCTGTAAGTTGATCAGTAGAAGGGAAAATATTGTTTGCACTCTTCCTAGGTTTTTCTATGGGCAATTATGGCACACTAGTATACACAATTATTATATTCACAGGTCAAAAGGAAGATGAGATTAATTAAAGTAAAAGTGATTAGAATAACTTGGGAAAGAAGGCCGAGAATCCTTCCTAATAAGCTCTATATTCATTCTTATAAATTTACTTCTTCCCCAACTGTACTCACATTCATTGCAACTTGATCAATTTAACTTGGTTCAAATTGGTTAATAACTAAGCACTAATCTTCAATTTCTCAGTTGTTAAGAGCCATCAAATTTTTAGAAGTTCATTCTAGTGTTTGAGAGTTCTTTAAGTTATAACTGTGTAGTCCACAGTAATATTTGAGAGTGCTTCACTCAGCTACTTAAAAATTCAATTATGGCATCTGTTGTGATTGATGTTGTTCTTGAAAATCTTGGTGGGATGTTATTAGAAGAGATAAACAAGGAGGTTTCACTTGTCTGTAACTTGACAAGTGATTTCGAATGGCTGAGCAAGAAGCTCACAAATTTAAGAGACTATGTCAGAGATGCAAATGTCCAGAGTGCACACAGTGCATCCATGAAAAGCTGGTTGTTGGATGTTGAATACCCCTTATCCTATTTCTCATCCATACAAACTAGCATAATACAAAACCCTATCCAAGAATAATACAAAATAGAGAACGTAGAAACCCTTGACCATAAAATTATATAATGGAACCCTCATTGAGCCATGAAAAGAACAGGTAAAAGAAATAAAAATGTGATATATTTTCTTGTGTTCTCCTTTAGAAGAATAGAGCCTAGGGAAAATCATGATGCATACCTAGCAATGAGCCCAGATTTCTAATTTGTGTTTGCAGACAAACCCTGGGATGAAGCCAGTGATGCTCAACCAGCCCAGATACCTAGCAATGAGCCCAGATTTATATTCGTGTTTCACGCTCTACAATTCCCTTTGAATCTTAGAGATCTTTGAATTCATGTTTCACATGATGCAATTCCCTTGAAACAAATTCATCGTGGTAATAATGAATGAGAAATGAAACCTTTTCTTTTTTTAAGTTATGCTCATGTTAGTCAAAATTTTGACTAACACCGTGTTAGTCAAAATTTTGACAAACACAAGCATAAATTTAAAAAAAAAAGGTTTTCCTTCTATAATCTAACCACATAAAACCTTCTTATTTTTTGGTCAAAAATTTTGGTAGAAAAACTAGGCCAAATGTACTAGTGTCTACAACTGGAAAAAATCAAGGATGATTAGGTGATGAAGATTGAAAATGGTTTAAGGCACAAGTTCTAAGGAAGTTTAAAGAGGCAAAACCAATGATGGAGATTAAGAGGAAAAATCTATGGTGAAAATGAAAATGGTTTTACATGTCTATATAAGTAGACAAGAAATGAAAGAAAAAAGAGGAGAGAGAGGAGGATCACACAACGAATGCAAATTAGTAGTCAATACATGTGAAGCTAGTTAGACAAGTTGGAGTGAGAACCAAGTGATTATGCAAACCAAACTGAGTGACATAAGAAGATAAATAAGCATAATAGAGTAAGAGAAAGAAGGAGAATGAAGAGATTATGATAACTAGAATGTTATTGAGCTTAACATAGATCTAAATATGAGAAAAAGAAGTTGCATTTGAATCAGGTCATACAATGTTTCTTTCTAGCTATTGCTATAGTCAAAATCTCTTAACTGAGTGAGACTTAACTGTCTTTTTCTATTGGCATTCTATAAATGTTACTTCTTTTCTTATTGACCCAAGTGAATGTATGGTCATGGAGAACTATTAGTGATAAATCCTCTAACAAGGTCACACCTTACAATGTTTTTGCAACCTTTAATGGGGTGGGCTCTTAACCGAGCTCACTTTAGAAGAGTGAAAATATTTGGGTTACTAGGCCCAGGTTGTTTTTCCCTTAACAAGGTTTCCATGTTAAAAATCAAGTGTTAAATATGTATGAATGTGATGTTTTGATTTTTTACTTTGTACATTATAGTGATTGGTTAGATTAGTATATGTTAACTACTAGTTGGTGTACATTATCTGATAGTCAGTTAATTAATTAGTAAGTCACACACAAGTTATTACCGAGTTTTTAAGTTTATTTGTTCAAAGGTGACACTATACATTAGAAAGGAATTTGGGATTTTAGTATAACTAAACATAACTAATTCACCCTCCCTCCCTCTCATTTATCTAACAATTGGTATCAGAGCACAAGTATTGAAGGAAGAAGTTTGAAGGACTAAAGTTAAATATCCAAAGATGTATAAGAGAGAGGTACTGAAGCTGAACAAGTATAATTTCTCAACATGGAAAAGCTGGATGAAGCTTTATCTATAAGGCATTGGTAATTATGCACTATACTATTTGGAAAATCAATTCATAGCACCTACAAGTCCTTTGAATGTCATACAGATGAAAGAAAGACAAGAGCATAACACAATGATGATTGATATTGCTTATTCTCTATCAAATGCTAAATTTGAAGACATTAAGAATTGTACATCTATAAAAGAAATGTGGGACAAATTGACACTTTCTCATGGTGGAGATCAAAATGTGCTAAGGGAAAAGGCAGACAACTTAAGAGGAAAATTTGATGATATGAAGATGAAAGAAGGTGAAAACATAACTTAGTGTATCATCTTAAAATGGAAGCAATTCCATGTTAAGAGATTTTAGCCCTCCGAGTGAGTGGTATGGGGTCATGTTAAGGGCCTTGATTGGGTCTTTGCATGGATCAGGCTTTCCCCCCTATTCTGTTGTTCTCTGCTCCTATTTTCACCTGTTTTCTTGCATTTCCTAGCATTTTGGATTGAGGTCCTAGGTTTTTTGACCTCAAGGTCAAAGATGAACTTGAGGGTCAATGATGACCTAGACCCTGACCTAGGTTAGGGATGACCTTGACCCTAACCTAGGGCGGGGTCTACCTCATCTTTGACCCAGGGTTCAAATTTCAAGTTCCCAGGATTTCCAAATGTCGGGTTTCAGAGATATTTGTTTTCCTGCTTCCGAGTCAGCCATTTTGGGTTTTGGAATGGTAAATCCTTAAATTTCATTTAATATGGGTCCATTTCTAGGGGTTAAGGTTAGCTGGGATTTAATTCCCCAATGTCAGCCTTCTCTAGAGGTTTGTGCCCTAGTTCACTATAAAAGGAGGCCTTCCTCTCTCATTTTCTCATCCATTATTCACATCTCATCTCATCACACAATCTCTCAAGCTCTCAAGTGAAATAAAGTAAGAAAGAAGGAGAAGGAAAGAAAGAAAGCATTCATTCATCCTCAGGCCTAAGCATCCATTCAAGCATTCATTCATCAATGAGATCCATTGTTGGCCATTGAAGGATTCAATCTCTTTGGAGCCCCCTTGAAGATCCATCCTTCCACATTCATCCAAGTCTATTCTTATGCAATGATCCATTCAATATTTGTGTTGAAGATCAAATGCTATTGATTTGAGACATCCTACATGCATTCTACATCCATTGGAGCATCCCTACTTGTGGATTTGAGGATTCAAATCCTCTACAGGGACTTCAACATCAGAAAGGTGAAAAGTTCCATTTTCATTTATGCATATTATGAATTCAATTAAATTTCAAGGTTAATTCCTAAATTGGGTTTTGACCAAGGCAAACCCCCCATACAAATAATAAAAACCTTTTTTTCTTGCAGGTAAAGGTGTGGAACTGCAGATCTGAGCTTGGATTTGGATACCCTTTTCGATGAACTCCTAAGATCTGCGAACAAAGTCAAAGTCAATCTTCAAAATCTCAAAGTAGTCTTTGACCTTTTATCAAGGTCAAAGACTACCTACTGGCAGAAAGATAAAAGTTTTATGGGTTTTCTTCGCCTCGGCATTTCCAGCCCAAAACAAGTTGTAGAATTGCCCGAAATTGCATATAGACACTAGAAATCAACATTTTCTAGATATTCCCTATTTTGAGGTTAGTACTTGTCTTTCAATTATTTTCATATTCAAAGCATATACTCTTCATAGAAAAATATAAGATCTTCTTCTTCATTCATATTCTTCATAGATTGATTCAATTGTACATTAACCTTTTGATTTATCAATTTGGATCTCTCCTTTGGGAATTTGGATTTAGTAGTTGATCTTATATTTCCCACATATTTGAATAATGTCAACACATCACAAATTATTAACATCATTCATTTTGGTGAACCTGACATACTTACTCTCCTTTCTTTTGTGGAATTAGATGCTTTATGATGTTTTATGGTGTTAGATCTTGCATGTATTAGATTCCTTTTATGTGTTTGCATCTCATATAAAATCAAAATATTTATTGTTAGTTTAGTTCATTTTCATTGCATTGGTTTATGAGCTTTACTACCTTTAGTCCTACATATAGTATTCTGGTTAGAAGAAGTCATAGAATCATGGGTGCCTTTGATCCTGAATCTTCTTCTCCTTTCCTTAGGATCCTAGATGATAATCCAATTCTTCATGATTCCAATCCTTTGATGGAGCATAACTCTTCTCATTTATCTCATGATGAAGATGATGCTTTAAGAGTTCCTCCTGAGCAAGTCCAAAAACTTTCCACTGAACTTGATAAAATGGGTAATTGGCTTCTTCAAGAAAACAATAATCAAGATTCTATTCAAGCTATAGAGGCTCTTAAGAAAGTCCTTCGTGATAGTGATCAAGGTATTAACCTCTTGTGTGGTATTACTCACCTTGTGCATTCAAATGTTAAACCTTTAGCTCAAGAAGCTAAAGATTTAGGTTTGATTCCTCCTATTACTAGTGTTTGAACCTTCTTCTAATCCTTTACCTAGTATTCCTACCTATACTCCTCCTTTGGTGACTGTGATGGTTCCCTTTGTCCCTATGAGTGTTCCTCCTATGTCCCTTCCTACATCACAACCTTCTTATCATAATGTTCCTTTTACTTATTCAAATCCACTTTCAACTGTAGTTCCTAGTGTTCCTCCAGTTGTGTCTTCTATTCCTGCAGCTTCTTACACTTTACCTAGTGTTTCTAATGTTGCTAGTCCCTCAAACTATTTCATCCTTACAACAACAACTTACATCCTTAACTCAAAATAAGTTTAGTGTTCCTACATGTGACATGGGAAGCCCTTTGTCCTTACATATCATTCATACTCCTGTTCCTCAATAAGTTGATATGCCTCATCTTGAGAATTACAATGGAAAAGAAGACCCCGTTCATCATGTTAAAACATTCCAAATCCTTTGTAGTGATTATGCTCATGACCATAGGATTTTAGCCAAACTATTTGCTAGAACTTTCCATGAAAAGGCCTTACAATGGTATTGTTCCTTGCCTCCTTATTCTATTGATTCCTTTACTAAACTTGCCAATGCCTTTATTCAACAATTTCAAAACAACATTGGCCTGCAAGTGTCTTTGACAGATTTGATGCATTGTAAACAAAGTGCTAAGGAAAAATTGACTGAATTTATTGGTAGATTTAAGCATTTGCATGCTCAGATTTCCTATCCTATTCCTGATATTGATATTCAACGTATGTTTATTTCAAATTTGCAAAAGGATATTTGAGATAAGATTCTACTTACTGAATTTACCTCGTTTCAACAACTTTGTGCATCGCTTCATCATTATCAATTACAAGTAAGTCAATTTGAGAGCACCACTCCAATGGCTCCTGTTCTAGTTGATAAAAGTGATGCTACTCCTAATCCAAACAAATTTAAAAAATTCAACAATTATGGCAAGATAAACAAACAAGTGAATGCAGTTGCTGATCAAGTTGTTGTTGCATCTCACAATGCCACTTTTGTATCGACTGCTTTTTGATTAAATCGTACATTTACTCCTCTTTCTCAATCTTTACATTCTATTATGAATAGGTTGTTAACTGCTAATATGATTACTTTAGCTCCTATTTGACCTCTTTTACCTGCTATGATTGTATCTAAATCTTTTGATCCTAAAGATTTTTGTCAATATTATTGTCTGAATGGTCATGATACTGAGAAGTGTTATTCTTTAAATCATAAGGTTCAAGACTTAATTGATTCTAATGCCTTATCAATGGATAATCTTGATGGTAGTGGGAACAAATCTGTCTCTCCTCCTAATCAAAACCTTCAAATCTATACAAATCCTTTACCTACGCATGATACTAATACCATTTCTCAGCCATCTTCTATGCAAATTGTGTATGATTCAAAGATGGATGATCTCAAACATGTTAATCAAGTGGAGCATGTTGGTCAAACTGTATCTCCACCTCAACCTCAACCTCAGATTCAACCTCAAGTTCAATCTCAACCTCAACCAAAACCTAAGACTAAATTGAAAACTCAACCTAAACCTCGACAACAACCTAAGCATAAAAGGCCTCAAGAAATTTTGATTGTCTTTGATGATTCTGAGATTATTAAAGCTCCTGATGGTTCCCTTTACATTATTCTCGGATTTCCTGAATACCTACTCTTGGTTGTCTTGTTGATCCTACATCCTTAGTCAATGTTATTACTAAAGAAAATCTTTTTATGAAAAATTTGCAACGTGATTCTTATGATACATCAGATGTGTGGATTCAAACTTGTAATGGTTTTCTTTATCCATCATTTGGCTCTATTAACTTGCCGGTTGAACTTTGTGGAAAAATTGTGAACACTACCTTTGTTGTTGTTCCTACTTCTGATCAATTTCAAGTTAAGCTTGGTTTACCATGGTTAAAATCGATGCATATTTTTCCTTCACCTATCCATAAATTTCTTAAATTTGTTCATGATGATGAAGTGAAGATGATTAATCATATTTTATATCAACCTTCTAGGCCTAGAGATTGTGTTGCTCTTGATTTCTTTTAGCCCTCATTACCTAATTCATGTCCTCATCAACCTGATAATATTTTATGTTCATATCAAGCTTATAAGCATCGTAAGATTCTTGAATTAAGTGTACCTCCTAAGGATCTTAATCATGGTCTTTTGCCTACACCTTCTATACCTCCTTTAACTATGGCTTCTAGTTTTGTTAATCAAGTTCCTACTATTCCTGATAATCCTAGTAATCTTCCTAAAGAAACTGTGAAGGATCCTGTGGTTGTTCCTCCTAGTTCTCAACCTATTTCAAGTAAAGAAAACGGAATTGATCTACTAATGAACATCATAATAAGCATCGTGCTCATGCTAAATCTCATAATTCTATTCTTCAAATATCTCTACCTTCTTCAGATAAAACTATGTATGATGTTGTTACTAATAATGATGTTAAGATGCATGATTCTGATGATTCTATTCGTATCATAGATCCTATTTTGATTAATTTGGATGAAGAAGATACTCTTGATGATAATGATGATGTTAATGATGAATATGAGACTATTGACATTAACATTTATTTACCTAATATGCTTTCATCACAATTAACGCTTAAACCTAGTATCGAACATGATGATTCTCAAGAGGATCCTTGTTTGGAACTAGCTATCATTCCTACTGTGTTGGATGTAGTCCCTCTTGCAAGTTACCCACCTTCCCTAAATGATATACAATGAGATGGGGAGAGTAGGCGGTATGCTTGATCGGCTTGTCCTTCGTGGTAGCTTTGTTGTGTGTTTGCTTGCTGTACTGTGCTTCTCCCATAATGTGTTTGCTAAATGTTGTTAGATTCTTTTATACAACCCTTGGTACTCAGTTGGTGCAAGGTGATAAAGGAATCAAACCTATTATACCATTCCTCTATATGTATATCTATTCTCATATATGTTGTTTCATGTTATGTTGTAATTGTGCTATTGTTCGTGCATGTTTCCTTGTGTAATCTGCTTGGATTCGAGATGTGGTAGCACTGATTCTTTTTGGTCTCCATACCATGGTCTGAAAAGATTCTTCTTCATATATCTTATGTGATCTTTCCTCTTTTGTGATTGTAGTTCTAATTTCTTTGGGGAATGATGTCAATTCATTTGCAATAATATCATATATATATTATCTTATGATCATACTAACCCCATGGTAGGTAGATCCCTTCTGTGTTCTCTGCATGTTTATGTGGTATTTCCCTAGATTTGTCTTCATCTGGGGGCATCTCATAGTGGAAACATAATCAATGGAGTTGTTTACGTTTCCATTAAAGCCATTGCTCCTGTTAAAGTGTTAGCAATGACTTTAACGTGGGGGCATGCACTCTTCTCACCTATTGCACACATGCACTTCTCAATACACATATATTGTTTTTCAAGATGCTTTTCTCCCTTTTTGGATTAGTGACTAATCCTTAAAGCATGGATTTATATATTAGGATCTCTTGATCCCACCAATTTCAAAAAAAAATTCATCCCTTAAGGTCGAAGGTGTCCTTAAGACTGGATCTCTTTTTCTTTTTTTTATTCTCTTACGGAATAGAATATTCCTAAGGGTGAATCCTTGATGGGTTGACTAGTGAGTAGCCACATTCACTAGGTGGTTCAATTCCATCTTTCCAGTAGTGACGTTTCCTTGTGTGGTTCATGATGGGACATAAGTTCTGATTGGGTGAGATAATCACACACACACTCTCTCTCTCTCTAGAGATGTCTCTCTTATTGTGATCTTGGAGTTGATGAAGACTTGATTCCCTGGGGTCTTGATATTTCTCTTCGTCCATTTGATTATGCTAAGATTATCTTTTCATTTGATCTACTTTACCAAGAGTTTGCATTGAGTCCATACTCTTGCTAAAGTGGGGGCTTAATGTATCATCTTAAAATGGAAGCACTTCCATGTTAAGAGAATTTAGCCCTCTGAGTGAGTGGTATGGGGTCATGTTAAGCACCTTGATCAGGTCTTTGCATGGATCTGGCTTTTCCCCCTATTTTGTTGTTCTCTACTCCTATTTTCACCTATTTTCCTACATTTCCTAGCATTTTGGATTGAGGTCCTATGTTTTTTGACCTCAAGATCAAAGATGACCTTGAGGTTCAATGAAGACCTAGACCTTGACCTAGGTCAAGGATGACCTTGACCCTGACCTAGGGCAAGGTCTACCTCATCTTTGACCCAGGGTTCAAATTTCAAGATCCCATGATTTATGAATGTCAGGTTTTAGAGATATTTGTTTTCCCACTTCTGGGTCAGTCATTTCGGGTTTCAAAATGATAAATCCTTAAATTGCATTTAATATGGGTCCATTTCTAGGGGTTAAGGCTAATTTGGATTTAATTCTCCAATGTCGGCCTTCTCTAGAGGTTTGTACCCTAGTTCACTATAAAAGGAGATCCATTAGTCACATCTCATCTCTCAAGCTCTCAAGTGCAATCAAGTAAGCAAGAAGGAGAAGGAAAGCAAGCAAGCATTCATTCATCCTCAAGCCTAAGAATACATTCAAGCATTCAAGCATTCATCAAGGAGATCCATTGTTAGCCATTGAAGGATTCAATCTCTTTGGAGCCCCCTTGAAGATCCATCCTTCCACATTCATCCAAGTCTATTCCTATGCAAAGATTCATTCAAGATTGGTGTTGAAGATCAAATGTCATTGATTTGAGACATCCTACATACTTCTACATTCATTGGAGCATCTCTACTTGTGGATTTGAGGATTTGAATCCTCTACAAGGACTTCAACATAAGCAAGGTGAAAAGTTCCATTTGCTTTGTTTATACATATTACAATTTCAATTCAATTTCAAGGTTGATTCAAAATTGGGGTTTGACCAATCCAAACCCCCCATCCAAACAATAAAAACCCTCTTTTTCTTGTAGGTATAGGTGCGGAACTGTGAATCTGAGCTTGGATTTGGATACCCTTTTCGGTGAACTTACAAGATCTGTGAACAAAATCAAAGTCGATCCTCAAAATCCCAAAGTAGTCTTTGACCTTTTATCGGGGTCAAAGACTACCTACTATTAGAAAGATAAAAAAAATTTGGGTTTTCTTCACCTTGGCATTTCCAATCCAAAATAGGTTGCAGAATTGCCTGAAACTACACACAAACACCAAAATTTAGCATTTTCCAGATCTTCCCTACTTTGAGGTTAGTACTGGTCTTTCAATTATTTCAGATTTAAAAGAATATACTCTTTATAGAAAAATATAAGATCTTTTTCTTCATTCATATTTTTCATAGATTGATTCAATTGTGCATTAACTACTTGTTGTTAGAAAGATAAAAGATTTATGGCTTTTCTTTGCCTCGGCATTTCCAGCATGAAACAGGTTGCAGAATTGCTTGAAATTGCATACAGACACCAGAAATCAACATTTTCTAGATCTGACCTACTTTGAGCACTTCATCATTATCAATTACAAGTGAGTCAATTTGAGATCACCACTCCAATGGCTCCTATTCCAGTTGATAAAAGTGATGCTGCTCCTAATCCAAACAAATTTAAAAAATTTAACAATTATGTCAAGATAAACAAACAATAAAATGCAGTTGCTGATCAAGTTGTTGTTGCATCTCGTAATACCACTTCTGCATCCACTAATTTTTGATTAAATCATACGTTTACTCCTCTTTTTGAATCTTTACATGCTATTATGAATAGGTTGTTAACTGCTAATATGATTACTTTACCTCTTATTTGACCTCTTTTACCTACTACGATTGCATCTAAATCTTTTGATCCTAAAGTTTTTTGTCAATATCATCGTCAGAATGGTCATGCTACTGAGAAGTGTTATTCTTTAAAACATAAGGTTGAAGACTTAATTGATTCTAATGCCTTATTTGTGGATAATCTTGATGGTAGTGGGAACAAATCTATCTCTCCTCCTAATCAAAACCTTCAAATCTATACAAATCCTTTACCTACGCATGATACTATACCATTTCTCAACCATCTTCTATGCAAATTGTGTATGATTCAAAGATGGATGATCTCAATCATTTTGTTAATCAAGTAGAGCATGTTGGTCAAATTGTATCTCCACCTCAACCTCAACCTCAATTTCAATCTCAACCTCAATCAAAACCTAAGACTAAATTGAAAACTCAAACTAAACCTCGACAACAACCAAAGCATAAAAGACCTCGGGAACTTTTGATTACCTTTGATGATTCTAAGACTATTAAAGCTCTTGATGGTCCCCTTTACATTTATGCTAGGATTTCCTAGATACCTACTCTTGGTTGTCTTGTTGATCCTACATCCTTAGTCAATGTTATTACTGAAGAAAATCTTTTTATTAAAAATCTGCAACGTGATTCTTATGATACATCAGATTTTTGTATTCAAACTTGTAATGGTTTTCTTTATCCATCATTTGGTTCTATTAACTTGCCGATTGAACTTTGTGGAAAAATTGTGAACACTACCTTTGTTGTTGTTCCTACTTCTGATCAATTTCAAGTTAAGCTTGGTTTACCATGGTTAAAATCCATGCATGTTGTTGCTTCACCTATCCATAAATGTCTTAAATTTGTTCATGATGACAAAGTGAAGATGGTTAATCATAGTTTATATCAACCTTCTAGGCGTAGAGATTATGTTGCTCTTGATTTCTTTTGGCCTTCATTACCTAATTCATGTCCTCCTCGACCTGATAATCTTTTCCTTTCATATCTAGCTTATAAACATTGTAAGATTCTTGAATTAAGTGTACCTTCTATGGATCTTAATCATGGTCTTTTGCCTACACCTTCTATACCTCCTTTAAGTATGGCTTCTAGTTCTGTTAATCAAGTTCCTATTATTGCTGATAATCCGATTGATCTTCCTAAAGAACTTGTGAAGGATCATGTGGTTGTTCCTCCTAGTTCTCAACCTATTTCAAGTAAAGAAAAATGGAATCGATCTACTAATGAACATTGTAAGAAGCATCATGCTCATACTAAAGCTCGTAATTATGTTCTTCAAAGATCTCTACCTTCTTCGAATACAACTATGCATGATGTTGTTACTAATAATGATGTTAAGATGCATGATTATGATGATTCTATTTGTATCATAGATCCTATTTTGATTAATTTGGATGAAGAAGATACTCTTGATGATACTGATGATGTTAATGATGAATATGAGACTGTTGACATTGACATTGATTTACCAAATATGCTTTCATTACAATTAACACTTAAACCTAGTATCGAACATGATGATTCTCAAGAGGATCCTTGTTTTGAATTGGCTATCATTCCTACTGTGTTAGATGTAGTCCCTCTTGCGAGTTACCCACCTTCCCTAAATGATATAAAATGAGATGGGGAGAGTAGGAGGCACTCTTGATTGGCTTGCCCTTCATGGTAGCTTTGTTGTGTGTTTTCCTATTGTACTGTGCTTCTCCCATAATGTGTTTGCTCAGTGTTGTTAGATTCTTTTATACGACCCTTGGTACTCAGTTGGTGCAAGGTGATAAAGGAATCAAACCTATTGTCCAATTTCTCTATATGTATCTCTATTCTCATGTATGTTGTGTCATGTTATGTTGTAAATCTGCTATTGTTCATGCATGTTTCCTTGTGTAATCTGCTTGGATTCAAGATGTGGTAGCACTGATTCTTTTTGGTCTCCATGCCATGGTCCGAAAAGATTCTTCTTCATATATCTTATGTGATCTTTCCTCTTTTTTGATTGTAGTTCTACTTTCTTTGGGGAATGATGTCAATTCATTTGTAATAATATCATATATATATATATATTATCTTATGATCATACTGACCCCATAGTAGGTAGATCCCTTCTGTGTTCTATGTATGTTTATGTGGTATTTCCCTAGATTTGTCGTCATCTGGGGGCAACTTGTAGTGGAAACATAATCAATTGAGTTGTTTATGTTTTCATTAAAGCCATTGCTCCTGTTAAAATGTTAGCAATGATTTTAATGTGGGGGCATATGCTCTACTCACCTATTGCACACACACACTTCTCGATACACATATATTTTCTTTCAAGATTCTTTTCTCCCTTTTTGGATTAGGGACTAATCCTTAAAGCATGGATTCATATATTAGGATCTCTTGATCCCACCAGTTTCAAATTTTTTGATCCCTTAAGGTTGAAGGTGTCCTTAAGACTGGATCTCTTTTGCTTTTCATTCTACTCTTACAGAATAGAATATTCCTAAGGGTGAATCCTTGATGGGTTGACTAGTGAGTAGCCACATTCACTAGGTGGTTCAATTCCATCTTACCAGTAGTGATGTTTCCTTGTGTGGTTCACAATGGGACATAAGTTCTCATTGGGTGAGATAATCACACACACAATCTCTCTCTCTCTAGAGATGTCTCTCTTATTATGATCTTGGAGTTGATGAATACTTGAGTCCCTGGGGGCTTGAGATTTCTCTTTGTCCCTTTGATTACACTAAGATTATCTTTTCATTTTGATCTACTTTACCAAGAGTTTGCATTGAGTCCATACTCTTGCTAAAGTGGGGACTTAATGTATCATCTTAAAATGGAATCACTTCCATGTTAAGAGAGTTTAGCCCTTTGAGTGAGTGGTCTAAGATCATGTTAAGTGCCTTGATTAGGTCTTTGCATGGATCTATATTTTCCCCCTGTTCTGTTGTTCTCTGCTCCTATTTTCACCTATTTTCTTGCATTTCCTAGCATTCTGGATTGAGGTCCTAGGTTTTTTGACCTCAAGGTCAAAGATGACCTTGAGGAAAAAATGATGACCTAGACCCTGACCTAGGTTAGTGATGACCTTGACCCTAACCTAGGGTGGGGTCCACCTCATCTTTGACCCAGGGTTCAAATTTCAGGTTCCCATGATTTTCAGATGTTAGGTTTTGAAGATATTTGTTTTCCCACTTCCAAGTCAACCATTTTGGGTTTCAGAATGGTAAATCATTAAATTTCATTTAATATGGGTCCATTTCTAGGGGTTAAGGTTAATTGGGATTTAATTCCTCAATGTCAACCTTCTCTAGAGGTTTGTGCCCTAGTTCACTATAAAGGAGGCCTTCCTCTCTCATTTTCTCATCCATTATTCACATCTCATCTCATCTCACAATCTTAAAGCTCTCAAGTGCAATCAAGTAAGCAGGAAGGAGAAGGAAAGAAAGCAAGCATTTATTCATCCTCGGGCCTAAGCATCCATTCAAGCATTCATTCATCAAGGAGATCTATTGTTAGCCATTGAAGGATTCAATCTCTTTGGAGCCCCCTTGAAGATCCATCATTCCACATTCATCCAAGTCTATTCCTATGCAAAGATCCATTCAAGATTGGTGTTGAAGATCAAATTCCATTGATTTGAGACATCCTACATTCATTCTACATCCATTGGAGCATCCTTAGTTGTTGATTTGAGGATTCAAATCCTCTAGAATGACTTCAACATAAGCAAGGTGAAAAGTTCCATTTTCTTAGTTTATGCATATTACAAATTCAATTCAATTTCAAGTTTAATTCCTAAATTGGGATTTGACCAAGGCAAACCCCCCATACAAATAAAAAAAACCTCTTTTTATTGAAGGTACAGGTGTGGAACTATGGGTCTGAGCTTGGATTTGGATACCCTTTTCGGTGAACTCCTAAGATCTGTGAACAAAGTCAAAGTTGACCTTCAAAATCTCAAAGTAGTCTTTGACCTTTTATCGGGGTCAAAGACTACCTGCTGTCAGAAAGATAAAATTTTTCTGGGTTTTCTTTGCCTCGGCATTTCCAACTCAAAACAGGTTGTAGAATTGCCTGAAACTACAAATAGACACCAGAAATCAACATTTTCCAGATCTGCCCTATTTTGAGGTTAGTACTTGTCTTTCAATTATTTTTAGATTCAAAGCATATACTCTTCATAGAAAAATATAAGATCTTCTTCATTCATATTCTTCATAGATTGATTCAATTGTGCATTAACCTTTTGGTTGATCAATTTGGATCTCTCCTTTGGGAATTTGGATTTAGTAGTTGATCTCATATTTCCCACATATTTGAATAAGGTTAACACATCACACATTATTAAAATCATTCACTTAGTACAGCAACCCAGTCAAGGAAGTGGTCAATGCTATTCGAGGAGCAGGAGGAACTATTGATGAATAAATTGTTGTAAGCAAAATTCTCATAAACAATATTGGTTGCCTATGCTATTAGAGTTTTTGCAAAACATGAAATGAGATTTGTACTTGTAATGATGTTTCCCTTGATATTTAAATTGGTAGACTAACTGCATTTGAGCTAAAAACTTTGATAATAGTGCTTTACCTAAGGTAGAATTTGCATGTGTTTCATCTTTAAATACTAGAAGATCAATTAATAGACATTAGATAAGAAATGGAAGTGATTATGAAGCTGAAAAAGATGAGCTTGAAGAACTTCAAGCATTAATGGCTAGAAGACTACTAAAAGGAAAAGGAAAATACAAAGGTAAACTACCTTTAATATGTTTCAAATGTAAAAATATTGGTCATATTGTTGTTAGATGTCCTAACATGGATGATAATGAGAGGACAAGTGAAAGATCAAATGATAAAAGATATTACCAAGATCACAGAGGCAATCGACAATGAGGAAAAAGAGAAAACCAATACTACATAGATAAAGAAAAAAATGCATGCTACCTAATTGAAGAAGATGATGATACCAAGACTAAAACTAATGAAGAAGAAGTGGTGTATGTTCCAATGAAGGAAGATTTTGAAGAAGAATAAGAAAGGTATGTAGAAAAGACACTTATTTCTAAAGTAAGCAAAAATGATACTTGGACTATTAATAGTGTTTGCACACATCATATGATTGGTGATGGTGATAAGTTTGAAAATATTAAACATTATAATAGAGGATTTGTAAAAATGGGAAATGATACACCTTGTCTTGAGTGAAAGGTAAAGGATCAATATTGCTAAAAAACAAGATTAAATGTGAAAATTATTATTGGGTGAAAGGACTTAATTATAATTTGTTGAGTGTAGCACAGTTGAATAATACAGGTGTTAGAATAACTGAGAGGGGGGTGAATCAGTTATCTAGTGTCCCAATTCAAAATGTATAATCCAAAACAATTCTACTACTTCTGCAAGTCAGTAAACATAAAATACTTCCACTGTCTATGTATTTACCGATTGACAATCTAAAATCTATATTAATTACCAATTAAATCTAACATGTAATATGCAAAGTATGATCGCAAACAAATATCACAATCAACACATAACACAAGAGATTTAACGTGGAAACCCTGTAAAGGGAAAAACCACCTGGGACCAGCAACCCAAAATTGTTCACTCTTCTGAAGTGAGGTCGATGAAGACCCAACTCTGTTAAAGGTTTACAAACACACTATTAGGTGTGACCTTGTTAGAGGATTTTAGACCAGAAGTTATTGTCCAACCAGCAGTCACTCTGGGGTTGACAGGATAACAATGTTCACTCTATGAATGAAACATCAAAAGACTTTCATAGTCCACTTGGTTAAGAGATTTAACTGTGTATAATGGTTAAATGTGTAATAGTAGGTGATCTACCTAAATACAACTTTAGTTTGCAGTTTACAGATCAATGTTCAGCTCATTCAATATTTCTAACCAATATAACACTTTAGATTCAATACTGTATCAACTTACTGTCCGTTAGTAATAACTCTCTGTAGCTCGGTAACTATTTTGCAACTCAGTTCTTATTAACTAGTATGATCAGAAAAACTTCTCCACGTGATTATTTTGTAGTATCTTCTTCTTCTGGCATGTGTTTCACAATGAAACCAATGTCTCTTATATAGACGAGTAAATCATTTTCTTTTCCTCCATCAAATTTTACTGCTTAATCATATTCATAGATTTTTCTGCTTTAAGCTCCCTTGGCTGATGTGTCAGTAACACATTTCAATCTACTCCATTAGATCCTTTTGATTTATGTTAGCCGTTGATCTTCATAACAAACATTATATGTTACCTTGATTTCATACACTTTACAACTCATCACTTTATCAGCTAATCTAATCATTTAATTCCTTTTTGTTTTGCTCAGTTAACAAAGAAATGCATCAGTGAACACAAGCTCAATTAATATTGTGCTTGGTATACACTACACTTCGTCGGTGTATACTGAAATGCTTTATTTACTGACAACACTGCTTTGTGTCTTTCAGCTCTATTCTTCATCATAAATGAATGCAACATAATAAAGTCAATTCCATCAAGTCATAGACTCATCAAAAAGTTACTCAGTGTATTCCTTATCCTCATCTATCATATACATCTTCCTCATGTAGATATTTTTGTTCTTCATCTCTTTCACCTTCCTTCAAATGTGTCAATATAGTAACTTACAAGATAAGTACTATCAATCTAGTTGACATCAATGACAACATAATACCAATTTAATCATCTTGCATATCTAATCATCAACTCCTTAGTAATCTTGAATTACAGATTCTTCATTCTGGTTCTAAATCAGTTGTAGTTCATCAATCTCTCCCTTTGGCATTGATGGCAACTCAAGTAATATGAAATGTACCATACACATACCAAACATGTATTTTACAACTCTGTGATCAAATGTTGTGTAGTGTAAGCTCTCCCTAGCTTAATATGTTTAATCACTACGTTACTAAAACAACATTATAAAATACAACTTTGTCATTCTGTAAATATAACCTTTTCTGTTCTAACTTCCTTTCAGATCATCTCTCCCTTAGATAGTTCTCATCGGTGCAAATCTCCTTTTCTTTTCATATTATTTATCTCTCCCTTTGACAACAATGACAAAGAAATAAATAAATAATCAGCTCTATAGTAGCTAAATAACTCTCTGGTGTCCAATACTTCCTCTGTATCTTAGTATACTGATATCCCAATCTGTTTCAGTTCTTCAAACTTAATCACAACCTTGAACAAAATTCAAAGTGTGAACTATGCTACATCAACATGGATGATCTTCTGATAAGATTAGGCTGATGCAACATCCAGATCACATTAGTGACTGATAGAGAAGGGACAGACCCCAAATCTAGTCCTCAAATATTCAAAAGTGTCCTTCAGTAGAGGCTTTGTAAAAATGTCTGCAAGTTGTTCTTTAGATGTAACAAATTCTAACTTTACTTGCTTCTCTTGCACTTTTCACTCTTAAGTAGTGATACTTAATTGATATATGCTTTGTCTTTGAGTGCATCACAAGATTCTTTGAGATATTAATTGCACTTGTGTTGTCACAGTATATGATCACCGGGTCAGTGATTACCTCATTCATTCCTTCCAACACTTGTTTGATATATGCAATGTTTGAGAAATTAATAGCTACAGCAACATACTCTGCTTCAGTTGTAGACTAAGAAATACAAGCTTGCTTTTTACTTGTCCAGGTTACAAGTCTTTCACCAAAGAAAAATTCTCCTCCGGTGGTACTTTTTCTATCATCCACATTTCTAGCCTAATCAGCATTGGTGTAAACTTTCAGCTCAAACTTACCTTCCTTAGGATACCATAATCCATAATCTTCTATCTTTTTCAGATATCTTAAGATACTTTTAGTAGAAATCATGTGTGATTCTCTAGGATTAGTAGAATATCTAGCAACAATTCCCATAGCATGTGCTATATCTTGTCTACTGTGAACTACATACATGAGCTTACCAATCATGGATCGGTAAAGTGTCTAGTTTACCTCTATAATTTCATCTTCCTTTGTCAATTTACTTCCAGTAGCCATCGGTGTTGCCACAGGTTTAGCATCTTCCATGCCAAATGTCTTCAAGACTTCCTTTATGTACTTGGATTGTGTGATGAATATCCCATCACTCTGTTGTATCACTTGTAATCCGAGAAAGAATTTAATCTCTTTGAACATAGACATTTCAAACTCATTCCTCATGTCATCAACAAAAGATTTACATACATGATCTTGACCTCCAAAAATGATATCATCAACAAAAATTTCAGCAATGATAATAGTGTCATCAATATCACCTTTCATGTACAAATTGTTTTTCTCACTAGTTCTTACAAATCCAATACTTAACAAGTAAGTATGCAGTCTTTCATACCATGCTCTCAGTGCTTGCTTCAAACCATATAAAGCTTTGTGTAATATACATACCATGTTTCTATTGTTTGGATCAATGAATCCTTTAGGTTGTTCTATGTAGACCTCTTCTTCAAGTATACCATTCAAAAATGCTGATTTCACATCCATTTGATAAACCTTAAATTTCCTGTGTGCAGCATATGCAAGTAGCATTCTAACTCCTTCCAATCTAGCAACAGGTGCAAATGTTTCACCATAATCAATGCCTTCTTCCTGTGCATATCCCTTGCATACCAATCTCACTTTATTTCTTGTCACTTCACCATTTTCATTCATTTTGTTTCTGAATATCCATTTAGTACTGATAACATTCTTATCTTTAGGTCAGGGTACTAAGGACCAAGTTTTTGTTTTCTCTATTTGTTCTATTTCCTCCTTCATTGCATTAACCCATTCTTCATTTTCTAATGCAACTTTCACATTCTTTGGTTCAAATTCACAAACTAAACATGTACCTTGTCTTGTTTTGCTTCTAGTCTGCATTCTAGCTTGTCTATTTCCAATAATTTGTGTCTCGGGATGATGTCTTCTAAAAAAACTAGCCAGTACTCAGTTTCTTCTTTCTTGTTCTTCCTGTTTAGGTTCATTTGGTTGCTCGATAGCACCATCTTGTTCTTCGGTTTCCCTTTCCTATTCCTCGGGGTTATTTTCCTGCTGACCGGTTATCACAGGTTGCGACTTTGGTAGATAGTCAAAAAGTTCAATGTAAGTGAATCTACCATAGTCTTTCGGTTCCTTTCTTTCTTCTATGTTTATGTCATCATACTCATCAACATGAACATTAGTACTTTCAATCATCTTATTTATAACCTTATTCAGACATTTGTATGCTTTACTCTTAGTAGAATATCCTAAGAATATTTTGTTATCACCTTTAGAATCATATTTCCCATTTCTCTCATCCTTCAGAATAAAACATTTGCTTCCAAAAATTCTAAAATAACTTAAGTAGGTTTGTGTCCAAACCATAGCTCATAAGGTGTTCGGTTGGTGTCCTTCTTCAGTTGTACTTGGTTAAGCACATATATAGCTGTGCTGACAGCTTCCCTCCAATATGTCTGAGCAACATTCTTTTGTAGCATTAGTGTTCTAGCATAGTCAATGATTGACCTATTCCTTCTTTCAGCAATCCCATTCTGTTGAGGTGTTCTTAGTGTAGAGACCTATCTCTTAATACCATTCTCATTACATAAATTAGTAAATTCATCAGAGATAAATTCACCTCCTCTCTCAGATCTTAAGCATTTTATTTCTTTTCCAGTCTCTTTTTCTACCTTAGCCTTATACCATTTAAACAACTTAAAAGCTTCAGATTTATCTTTCAGAAACATAACAGTCATCAGTCTAGTGTAGTCATCAACAAAAAGAATAAAGTATCTATCACCATAATAGCTTTGAGTTCTCATAGGACCACATAGGTCAATATGAACCAATTCAAGTATCTTCTTTGTTGAGTAGTCTTTGCTTTTAAAACTAGACTTAGTCATCTTACCTTTTTGACATTCATGGCACATAGCATGATCTAGTTTAGACAAGTTAGGCAATCCTCTAACTCTTTTCTTCTTACTAATCTTGACCATGTTATCAAAATTCACATGACATAACCTTTTATGCCACAACCATCCATCTTCATAATAAACAAGAAGATTGATCAATATCAAGATAAAATAGATTACCTCTGGATTGTGTACCGGTTCCAACAAGTCTTCCCCCATCATCATAGATTCTTACCTTTCTGCTCTCAAAAGAAAGTCGGTGACCTGAGTTGTTCAACTATGCCACACTTATCAAATTGTAGTTCAGTCCATCTACCCAGTATGCATTCTCACATTTTATTCTATCATTAAGCATCAGTGAACCTTTACTTCTCACCATACAAGGTGCATCATTTCCCATTCTAACAAATCCACCATCATATTCATCAATTAGATCAAATTTCTCTATATCACTAGTCATATGATGTGTGCAGCCACTATCTATGTTCCATGTATCATTTCTACTTACTTTAGAGATCAGTGTTGTCTCCTCATGTTTCTCTTCTTCCTCTGAATCATCCTTCATAGAAACAAATACTACTTCTACATCATCATCAGTGTCAGATTTAGATTCAAATTCTTCATCTATGTAACATACCTTTTTCCCTTTGTCATAGCTATCTTGTTTGTCTTTGTTGTTGTGTCGGTAGCCTCTATTGACTCTTCTCCCATAGCTTCCTTTGGATCGGTCTTTGGATCTATCATCATCTTTCTTATTCAGATATCTAGCAGTGATGTGGCCAACTTATTTACAATTAAAACATGCTAGAGGTAACTTGCCTCTATATCTTCCCTTACCTTTGGGAAATCTTTTGGCCATAAGAGCTTCAAGCTCATCAAGTTCATCATCAGTGTTACTGTCACTGTCATTGTTCTTATCAATATTGCTACTAGACTTACCAATCTTCAAAGAGGACATGAAAGTGGATTCAACAGAAGTTACAACACTATTGTCAAATTTATTTAGTTCAAAGGTTGTAAGCTTACCGATCAGAGTGTCAAGAGTGAGGTTGGATGTAGCCCTTGTTTCATGAATTGCAGAGATCCTGATTGCATAAACTGGCAGCAAAGTTTTGAGAATCTTGCTTATCACTATTTCATCATCAATAGCTCTGCCAAATGCTCTAATAGCATGTACTATCTCTTTTAGTCTATTTGTGTATTGTACAATGTTCTCACCTTCTTTCATCTTCATCTCATCAAAGCGACCTCTTAGGCTTTCTGCTCTGGCTCTCTTGGCATTCACATCTCCACTATATATTAGAGTCAGCTTGTCCCACATCTTCTTAGCAGTATCACATTCCTTGATGTCATTAAATTTGGCATCGGCACAGGCAACAAAAAGTTCCATCATAGTAATATTGTGTTCATGCCTATCCTTCAGTTGATCAAGAGTCAGGGGACCTGGTGTCAATTCAATGTAGCCATTCTCCATCAGTTCTAGTGCAGAATTCCCAATTCCAGATATGTGCAACTTCATCTGACTTTGCCATACTATGAAGCTATCTTTGTTCAGCTTTGACACTTCCCTCTTATACATCTTGAGACCTTTTTGCTGAATTCCTTAAAACTTTGTTCTAAGCAACCACTGCTCTGATACCAATTGTTAGAATAACCGAGAGGGGGGTGAATCAGTTATCCAATGTCCCAATTCAAAATGTATAATCCAAAACAATTCTACTACTTCTGCAAGTCGGTAAACATAAAATACTTCCACTGACTGTGTATTTACCGATTGACAATTTAAACTCTGTATTAATTACCGATTAAATCTAACATGTAATATGCAAAGTATGATCGCAAACAAATATCACAATCAACACATAACACAAGAGATTTAACATGGAAACCCTGTAAAGAGAAAAACCACTTGGGACCGGCAACCCAAAATTGTTCACTCTTCTGAAGTGAGGTCAGTGAAGACCCAACCCTGTTAAAGGTTTACAAACACACTGTTAGGTGTGACCTTGTTAGAGGATTTTAGACCAGAAGTTATCGTCCAACTAGTAGTCACTCTGGGGTTGACAGGATAACAATGTTCACTCTATGAATGAAACATCAAAAGACTTTCATAGTCCACTTGATTAAGAGATTTAACTGTGTACAATGGTTAAATGTGTAACAGTAGGTGATCTGCCTAAATACAACTTCAATTTGCAGTTTACAGATCAATGTTCAGCTCATTCAATATTTTTGACCAATATAACACTTCAGATTCAATACTGTATCAACTTACTATCCGTCGGTAATAACTCTTTGTAGCTCAGTAACTATTCTGCTGCTTGGTTCTTATTAACTAGTATGATCAGAAAAACTTCTCCATGCATTCTGCAGTATCATCTTCTTCTAGCATGTGTTTCACAATGAAACCAATGTCTCTTATATAGACAAGTAAATCATTTTCTTTTCCTCCATCAGATTTTGCCACTTAATCATATTCATAGATTTTGCTGCTTTAAGCTCCCTTGACTGATGTGTCAGTAACATGTTTCAATCTACTCCATTAGATCCTTTTGATTTGTGTTAGCCATCGATCTTCATAACAAACATTATCTCTTGCCTTGATTTCATACACTTTACAGCTCATCACTTTATCAGCTAAACTGATCATTTAATTCCTTTCTATTTTTCTCGGTTAACAAAGAAATGCATTGGTGCACACAAGCTCGGTTAATACTATTCTTGGTATACACTACACTTCATTGGTGTATACTGAAATGCTTTATTTACCGACAACACTGCTTTGTGTCTTTCAGCTCTATTCTTCATCATAGATGAATGCAACATAATAAAGTCAATTCTATCAAGTCATCGACTCATCAACAAGTTACTTAGTGTATTCCTTATCCTCATCTGTCATATACATCTTCCTCATGTAGATATTTTTGTTCTTCATCTCTTTCACCTTCCTTCAGATGTGTCGGTATAGTAACTTACAAGATAAGTACTATCAAGCTAGTTGACATCAATAACAACATAATACTAATTTAATCATCTTGCATATCTAATCATCAACTCCTCAGTAATCTTGAATTATAGATTCTTCATTCTAGTTCTAAATCAGTTGTAGTTCATCAACAGGTTGCCAAGTTTCTTTTGAGAATAGAAGAGAAAAGATCTATGATGATATTGGAATACTATTTGGTAATGGTAAACAATCAAAAGGTAACCTATTTTATTTGGATAATGTTGAAACTTCATGTTTAATGGCTAAGAATGATGATGTTCGATTATCAAACAAGAGGTTATGTCATGTGAATTTTGATAACATGGTAAAGATTAGTAATAAAAGGAAATTTAGAGGTTTACCAAGTATATCTAAGCCTGACCAAGTGATGTGCAAGTAATGTCAAATGGCTAAAATGACTAAGTTTAGTTTCAAGAGAAAACATTATTCATATAATGCAATTCTAGGTTTAGTTCATACTGACTTATGTGGTCTAATGAGAATTCAGAGCTATTATGGAGATGGATTTTTTATCTTATTTTTTGATGACTTCTCTAGAATGATGTTTGTTATGTTTCTAACAAAAAAATTAGAATCTTTCCAAATGTTTAAGTGGTAGAAAGCAAGAGTAGAGAAAGAAACTGGTAAGCAACTGAAATGCTTGAGATCTAAAAGAGGAGATGAATTCATTTTTGATGAGTTTATTAACTTTTGTAATGATCATGGAATCAAGAGACGGGTATCTGCACTAAGGAAACCACAACATAATAGAATTGTTGAAAGAAGGAACAGGTCAATAGTTGATTGCGCTAGAACATTGCTATTTAAAAAAGAGGTTGAACAAATTTACTGGAGAGAAGCTATCAGTATTAATGTCTATACACTAAATCAAGTACAACTAAATAAAGAGTCAAAAAAGAGACCTTATGAGCTATGGTATGGTTATACACATAATGTGAGCTATTTCAAAATATTTGGAAGTAGATGTTACATTCTGAAAGATGATAGAAATGGAAAGTTTCATTATAAAGGAGATGAAGGCATATTTTGAGGATACTCTACTAGGAGTAAGGCATATAAATTTTTTAATAAGACTACTAACAAGATGATTGAAAGTGCAAATGTGAGAGTTGATGAGTTTTCAAAGAAAAATGACAAAGAAAACAAGAAGGAACTAGAAGACTATAAAAGATTTGTTTACATATAAAGTGAAGTCCCTGACACTCTACTCAAGAAACAAGTTGATGTCACTGATAAATAGAATACTAATGCTGAGAAACAACTCTTACAGATTGAGCAACAACAAATAGTTACCAAGGGAAATGATGATCATGCCATGAGTGGAGTAAACATTGATGAACAAAGAACTGAGCCTGTATTAGCAAAATATGTGAGAAGACACCATCCACGGGATTAGATAATTGGTGACAAAGGAGTAGGAATGATGAAAAGAAGTAAGTTGAGGAAAAATACATGTTTGATTTGTGAATTTGAGCCTATAGCTATTAAGGATGCATTGGAAAATGATGATTGGATTAAAGCAAAGAATGAAGAGATCGAGTAGATAAAGAAAAACAAGACATGGACATTAGTACTGAGGCCTAAAGACAAAAATGTGATCAGCACCAAATACATTTTCATAAACAAATTGAATAAGAATGAAGATGTTACAAGAAACAAGGCAAGATTAGTCTGCAAATGTTATGCACGAGAAGAAGGAATTGACTATGGAGAAACTTTTGCACCTGTTTCTATACTGGGAGTAAGAATTCTACTTGCATATGTTTCTTATAAAGGATTTAAGGTATATCAAATGGATGTCAAGTATGCATTTTTGAATGGAATACTTGAAGAGGTATACATTGAACAACCTAAAGTTTTTATAGATCCAACTCAAAATAACATGGTTTGTAAGCCACATAAGGCACTTTATGGACTAAAACAAGCACTGAGAGCATGGTATGAAAGACTGCACTCTTATTTTATAAGGATTGGATTTGTTAGAACAAGTGATAACAATAATCTATATTTTAAAGGTGAATCTAATGATAAAATCCTTATTGTTGAAATATTTGTTGATGATATCATATTTGGTGGTCATGATACTTTATGTAAATCTTTTGCTGATGAAATAAGAAAGGAGTTTGAAATGTCAATGTTTGGAGAGATCAAATTCTTTATTGGTTTACAAATTCAACAACTGAAGGAAGGTATCTACATCACATAGTCAAAATACATTAAACAGATCTTGAAGACATTTGGTATGGAAGACTCAAAGCCAGTCGGTACACCTATGGTAACCGAATGCAAGCTAACCAAGGATGACAAGTCAAAAAAGATAAATGAAACCTTATACAAATCTATGATTGGAAAACTAATGTATGTTGTGCATAGTAGACCAGATATTGCACATATTGTTGGAATTGTAGCTAGATTATTTGAAAATCTTAAAGAGACACATATGATTGTTGTAAAAAGAATCTTGAGATATCTGAAGAATACCGAAGACTATGGACTATGGTATAAGAAAGAAGGAAAATTTGAACTTAAAGTCTATATAGATTTTGATTGGGTAGGAAATATTGATGATAGAAAAAGCACTAGTAGAGGAACTTTCTTTTTAGGTGAAATATTAGTAACATGGATAAGCAAGAAATAAAGTTGCATTTCTCAGTCCACTGACAAAGCCAAATATGTACTTGTTGCTCCCAACTACTCTAATATTGCATGGATAAAGAAATTGTTGGAAGGTATGAATGAAGAAGTAACAAATCCAGTGACAATATATTGTGACAACATAGGTGATATCAACATTTCAAATAATCCAATGATGCATGCAAATAAAAAATGCATATCCATGAAATATCATTACTTAAGGGAGAAAGTTTAGGAGAAACATGTCAAATTGGAATATGTGAAGTCACAAGAACAAATTGTAGATATATTCACAAAATCCTTACTGAAGGATACATTTGAGTACTTGAGAAGTAGACTAGGGGTCCTTCCCCTATCTAACAATCACTAAGGTGATATAGGGTTGCATCAACCTATTCTTTATAAGAAGATATAATTATGTTGATGCAAGATGTTCACACTTTGGGAGTCCTAAGGATGTGAAGAAGGTGGAAGACAAGATGAAACTGAAAATAAGGTACAAGAATCTTTAAAGGAACAAAAAAGATGCTTATTTAGCTATTGAAGAGCTTATTTTTGGTATTGTTATCAAAGGGAAAGACGATTATGCATGAAATATTCCATTAGGAAATAAGCTAACCAAAAGGGAGAGAATATGCATTAAACATAAAAGAAAAGAAGAATAAAAATAGTTAGTAAAGAGAAATACGATAGGAGAGGCAGATATTGTGTAGTGATTAAACATATTAAAAACATAAGCTAAGGGAGAGCTAACTAAGTCACAACATAAAGACCGAGTTGTGAACACTTAAGATTTGATTGGTATTCAATGATATATTTCATATTGTGTTGCCATAAATGCTAAAGGGAGAGATTGTTAGAACTACAACTAATAGACTACTTGGAGAACAAAATGGGAGAATGTGGTGATGATCACCAAACTACTAAGGTATATGTGAGACATTAGATCAATTATTGTATTGTCATTGATGTCAACTAGATTTGACTTTAATTATCATGATAGTTGTAAACATCTGAAGGAGGTGATGTTGGTGAATGAAAGGAGATATTAGCATGAACATGAGATGTATGAGTAAGTTATGAATAAGGTATTCATTGGGAAACTTATTGATGAGTCTATGACAGTGTGATAGTGATTTGATCTTGACTTACATGATTCTACTAAGTATTGTAGATCAAGAGTGTACAAGTTACTTTGGTTGGTATATGAAGAACTTAGTGTACACCAAGAAGATGTAGTGTACACTAAGTGAAATATTAACCAAGTAGGAAGAAATTGACATATCACGATATTGACCTAGCAGGAGAAATAAAGAGGAACATGTGATTGTCGACATGTGATGATGAGCTGGACGAATCTAAAAGATTCCAAGGATAAAGAAAAAGTTTGTTATGAAGATCTATGGCTGTAGAAATTCAAGGATGATTAGATGATGAAGATTTAAAATGGTTTAAGGCACAAGTTCTGAGGAAGGTTAAAAAGGCAAAACCACCAATGGAGATTAAGAGAAAAAATCTATGGCTAAAATGAAAATGGTTTTACATGTCTAAATAAGAAGACAAGAAATACAACAAAAAAGAGGAGAGAGATGATCACATGAGGGATGCAAATTACTAGTGCATACATGTGAATCTGGTCAGACAGATTGGACTAAGAACCAAGTGATTCTGCAGACCAAACCGAGTGACAGTTCAAGAGATAAGCAAGCATAATAGAGTAAGAGAAAGAAGGAGAATGAAGAGATTATGATGACTAGAATGATATTGAGCTTAGCATAGATCCAAATACGAGAAAAATAAGTTGCATTTGAATCAAATCATACATTGTTTCTTTCTAACCATTGCTACAATCAAAATATCTTAACTAAGTGAGACTTAACTGTCTTTTTATGTTGGCATTCTATGAATGTTCTTGTTTTCTTGTTGACCCAAGTGAATGTATGGTCACAGAGAATTGTTAGTGATAAATCCTCTAACAAGTTCACACCTTATAGTGTGTTTTTAACCTTTAATGGGGTAGGCTATTAACCGAGCTCACTTCAGAAGAGTGAAAATATTTGGGTTACCAATCCCAGGTGGTTTTTCCCTTAATAGGATTTCCACGTTAAAAATCAAGTGTTTAATGTGTATGTATGTGATGTTTTGATATTTTACTTTACACTTTGCAGTAATTGGTTAGATCGGTATATGTCAACTACTAGTTGGTTTACATTATCTAATAGTCAATTAATTAATCAGTAAGTCACACACAAGTTATTACCAAGATGTTTAGTTTATTTGTTCAAAGGTGATACTATACATCAGAAAAGAATTTGGGACTGTATGATAACTAAATATAGCTGATTCACCCCCCTATGAGTTATCTAATAGTTGTCATAGATGGATGCTCAGAGAAAGGGAAAGGAACCTATAGTCCCTCATGTGGACACCCTTGATGAGGACCCATTGTTTGTTGATTTCACACAATCTAATGACCGTATCAATGCGATTAAAAATTTCCTGTGGAAAATTACAAATGAAAATTTTCATTTGTCATCCATATACCCTCAAAATCCCGAGTCACAAGAGAGGGTGAATGAATTGATGCACCGAGGAGAAAACTTGAGAGTAATTATTATTGAAATTTTTAATTATAAGAAAAATTCAATAATGGTTTTTATTTTATACTCTTTTATGTCATTAACTAAAATATGAACATGTTAGTTTTGTAGCCTTTTTTGCATAATTTTGAACCTCATGGCCATGATGAGGGTACTACAAGTGGTTCCGGTAGATCACATGTTCTATCCCTCACTTGTGTTTTCTACTAAATATATAGGAATGATCATAATCAATGACAATATACTCTAATAATATTTTTTATTTTATGCTCTAACAATCTTGTCCATGCTAGGCCATGATTTTTTTATGCTCTAACAATCTTATTCTTTAGCTCATGTCAGTGATCTTGTGCCAACACCACCTCATACGAGGATAACTTCAGATATATTATCGACTACAATGTTGGCAACAGGTAGCATGCAGACACCCACTACTGCACCACATATTGGTATGTAGATCCCTCTTTTGCTCTCTCTTTTGTTATGTGTTTATTTTCGTTGAAGTATTATTTCTTGGTGGCATTTCATAATGGATTCATTTTATGCAGTAGGAGATGCAATACATGATGATGCAATGTCATTTCCTAGATGTACCTTCATTTCTAGTACGAGAATAGTGAAGGACTACATATTGCTCGTGAGCGACAAAGAAATGGTTCCCTTAAAAGTAGTGAAGGTTCTAGGTACTTTAAAGTTATTATTATATATAGTGTAATTCTAATTTACTTATTGATCACTCTTTTTTGACCAATGATCCCATGATTCTTTGTAGGGAATGATGTTTTTTTTATAGAAAACTTAATGACGAGTGTTTGAAGATATTCGTGCCCACCATACATTAATGGTGGAACATCATATCTGAACTAAAACCCTAATCCACTATTTTGATTTCATATCATTTCTATAATAGTTCTCCTTTGATCCATATCTTGAACTATATTAAAGGTAGCTTCACTTCATTTATGAATCTAAGAGGTTTTTTTTTCTTAAAAGGTGGAATAACCAAGATAAAAAGTTAAAGAATGATTTCATAGAAAACATGACCAAGTTGTTTGGATCTTGCACATTCAAGCAAAATAGGCTCCTTAAGAAAGTTGGGTTATGTATGAAGTCTCTGAGGGACTAGTACAGGACAACATTAGATAATAAATTGAAGTACAAGTGTCCCCCCTGCATTCATGAGGGTGAGTGGAAAAATATGATTTTGGATGTGAAGGAGAGAATTGAAAGGAAAAAATGAAATACAACATCAGACGCTAGAAGAAGGTATGTGATACTATTGAGAATGTAATTATGTACTAATTACTCTTTATATTTATATGATCTAATATATTTCAAACTTTTCATAGACTAAGTGACACATCAAATGAAGCCAAGGAAAGACTAGAAAATCATGGGCAACACAAGCTCAACTCGGGTGGTTATTCGAAGCTTGCCACATGAGTTGTAAGTATTAGTAAATGAAAAAGCGTATCAAAATATTTATAAATTGCAAACAGTTTTGTTTTGATGAAATAATTCAAGAAAAATTAATTGGCTTCTAGAAAGGCTATAGAGTCGTGGCTGAATGACTACGAGAATTGAGAGCGCAAGGTTCTCATGATGGATGTGTCACAGAGTTAAATAAGATAAATGAAAATTATTTCAAATTGAGTACTTTACCAATTAGTCTATTTGTTGTTAAGTTCCAACATAAAGTGTATATATTATTTTTAAATAAGCAATAAATGGTAATAATGTGCATGACATTAGAATGCAGTTTGTTAATCTTGGAACACAACCTACACATGATGATGTTCTAAATGTGCATATCAGTAACTTGTAGGTGTTCACTTTCCATTAATTTTTTGATGAAGGGTGCTCCCCTTAATACCACAAACACATAACAGAAATAGAGAAACAACAACAATATGCAAGAACAGAAAAGTGGCTTCTTATTATCTCCACAAATGTGGAATTACAAACTTTCAGAATTACAATATGCAAAGCCACATGGGCATTCCCTTACAATATTCTGTAGGACAAAGCCTCGAATCAATACCCAGATCTACTACCCAAAACTATTCTGAACTGCCTAAGACAATAATACAGCCTTCCTTATATAGGCAATTATCCACCGCCTGGGAAGGTTCCAGAATTTTAGCCAATAAGGCCGACCAAACTTAGAATTATTTTATTTGACATTTTATTACATCATAGTCGGCTCAAAATAACTTTTGAAACCCGAACAGAAATTTTGAAGAAAATTCTTTTTCGCCATTTCAGGTGGCCCGACTTCCGGAGATCATAAGTCATCACCAGTTGACCCGATTGACTATTATAACCCCATTTCGGAAACGCCACGAAGTGCTCTACAAGCTTGACCGGCGCAAGCGCTCGTCACCCAAATTTTCAACCTCATCCGGGGCCTCTAAAGCCTTCAAAACTGAGTTCGAAGTTTCTGTACCCTGCTGCCAATACCAAAAATCTTCAATATCTTCCAATATACACTTGATCTGGCAATGAAACTTTACTGGTAGACTTACATGACCAAAATGAACCTCCAAGAAAGAAATCAGATCATTCTGAGCACATGCAAAAATTACCAAAAATAGTAACTTTCCATAAATAGTAGCTCTGCACTAAAATAGCCCTTATTGAATATAAAACAGAAATATTTTTGGGTGATGCAAGATTGCTCTTACACCCAGGATGCTCCTGCATCATTTTTTTATGTAATTATTAATACAATTAAACATTTTAAATTGAAATTGGTGTATTAATTAATGTAACATTTTTTGTTAATATTTTAGAGCATGTAGTCGGTGGTGACCAAGTGGAGTAGGACCCAGGTACACAATATCAAGAATGTGATGTTCCCCCATCAAGTAAAGAGGACCACTCTTATTCCTTTAAACAGAGTTAATTGCAATTGGTTTATTGATTAATGTAACCTTTCATGTTTCAACTCCAGAGGATGTTCATTACGCTGAGGTTAATACAAGAAAAAATGATACAGAATATGATGTGGCCCCATCAAGTAAAGAGTGCCACAGTTATGTTCTTTAAATTAATGTAATACTTGTAACAATAATAAAATTATGTTTTGAATTTAACCCATTTCTTTGTTTTGTTTGAGGAACCCCTTTGCATCAGCATCCTCATCCTTAGTATATGACTAGGCATACATTGAGATCACGACTAGAGTGCAGAACAACTGAAGCAGGGGGAAATGATGAAGAAAATGACACTCCACTTAGTCTTTACATAGCTTTAAAAAAAATGATTTTAGTCTAACTTATTTGATAATGATTGAATTTTTATGTGTTAATGAATTTATTTATGTTGTAATGATATGTGTTAATGAATATTGATGAATGTTGTGTGTTGATGAATGTTAATGAATGTCATGTTATAATTTTGATGAATAGTTCCTTTTCTATTAATAAAATATTAAAGTTACATATTCACAAAAAAGGGGTCGGGGGACTGAATTTTTATGTGTTAATGAATGTCATGTTATAATTAATGAATGAATATTATATTTTATTAATGGATGAAAGAATGAATGAATGTTAGATGTTAACAGGCAATGTAGAGTGATGTTATGAGGGGGGGAGGGGCCATATGAGCTTCCACCTTCATGTGGTTGGCCCTATTAAGTAGATAATATTAAACTATTCTAGAAACAAAGTGAAGCTCAATATTAAACTATCTACAATGTTATTAAATGGACGAAACCAAAAAATAATACATCTCTATATTCTTAATTTTGCTACACCTATTGACATATAGTATGTTGGATCTATGTTTACCTCTTCTACTAAAATTCTCTAAGAAAATTCATTGTTTTGCAACTAAAATGTCCAGAATTCGTACTCTCTTTTAGGGAGATACATGAACTAAAACAACTTATTCATATTTTTAGGTATGTCCTAGATTTGATTGTTTGACAGAGAGTTCATAATGTTTTATTTGTCAAGGCTTTTTTAATCTTATTGAGAGCTTTGTAATGTGCAATAAGTATCTTGGAACTTCAAATGAAGATATATGACCAGTATTGACTAAGTTGATAGACTTCCATACCTATCCTCAATGGAAGCATCAAGATTTAGGTCTTATTGTCCCTTACTTGGAACCAAATAGTATAAATTTAGTGTTTGTAAGTATCTTCCATCCATTTTCATTTCATTTTAATCTATTTTACTCTCTTTTTAATGTCATTTCCATCTATTATACTTGGTATATTTTCAAGTGGTATCTTTGACTAATGTCTAATTGATACAAAAAATCCTCAAAAACTACCCCCTTTTGGGAATCAACGACTCTTGAAGTTAATAACATATAAAATTATTTCACGTGATGCAAATAGGTATTAGCTAATTTGTGTTTTTGAGAATTTTTTATAAGAACAAAAGCTCATCTATCCTTTTGAATCATATAATATCCCCTTCTTTCATGTTTTCCTATGACTTCTCCAACTACCTCCTCAATTGTTACAATGTTTTGTTATTTGCTTAATCAACATGTCTATATATTTTATATAGGCATTCATCCTTCATGTATCTTCATACAATAGTGACTTGTATTCTTTTAATAGTGCCTTCTACCATGTTCCATACTTGTGTCTTCACTGCTTTTGTATGCTCTCATTCTCTTTAAAGGTCACTGCATTTGTATCTTTACAATCTTTTATCACTCCATATGATTGTATTACTATCTCAATGACACTATTTTGAAACATTCTTCATTATTGTTTCTGCTTAATAGAATTCTTCCACTACCATTTCATTAAAATTTTGTCCTCTACTTGTAATTTGATCATTGCTTTCTTATTCTGATCACAATGTTTATAACATCGCAATAGAATTGTTTTGCATTGTGTCACACTATCACTTGATACTATTTTAGTAGAAATATTACATCATTATTTTGTTTTTTTGTAGTCACTATTTTGGCATCTCATATCACTATTTCATGGATGCACACTATCTTCATGGATTTGTTTTCATTATCTTGACCCTTTCATATTAATTGTAAAAGAAAACTCATTGTCTTTAGATCGGTGTAATAACATTGTTTTATACTCGTTTAGGATCATTTATATTTAATGAACATGAAAAAAAATGTTTCTACATTGTTGTTTGTGTCATGCTAGTAACATTAGTACCATTTTTAGCATTATCATTCACCAACTTCATATTCACTCTTCTTTGTTTTCTTGTGTAGTGATTCCTCATGAATGTCCATCATTATGACTTCATTATTGGACCTCATTGTATTATTTTCATGGATTCTCATTGTTTTGAAGATCTTGTTGTTCTTTATCAGTAGTATATGGATTTTCAAATAATTGTTTTTATCACATTACTAGCAATATTTTCACTTAGGTCCTCATAATAGTGACCTTACTTATCTAGCACTAATCTCTTATTTTCATCATTTTTTTTTCTTCTTGGAGATCCTTTTTATTTTATTTGAAAAATATATATCACTATTACTGTATTTTTATGCTTGTTTTCCCTATATCTAATCTTTATCATTGCACTTCTCATCATTTGGACACTTTACTTCTATTTGACCTCTAAAATGTAAGGTCATTATCTTCTACATTAAAAAAAATTGTTTTTGGTCATTGTTAAGCACTATCACAACTTTATATAGAACCTTTTGTAAAAAAGAATAATAAAAATGTATGTACATCCATCTAGGGCATCATATTTCTCATAAAAGACTAAATCAATTGACTTGAAACCAAAATAATTGAAAAGAGATTTGAAAGAACTATTAGATTCCATATTTTCTCAATTTTTGGATGGTTCAATAAGAAGATATTGACATATCTTCTTCCAAACCTCAATGAAAGAAAGAGGGGTTTGTGACTATTTTTAGAAAATCCACTCTTTATCACAGTACAAACCACTTCCAATGCTGCAATCATGTTCAAAATGAACTTAAGACATTGTAATACAAATTCAATTTTATTTTGGAGACATTTCAATCTAAATACCAACATAAATAGGTAATGTAAGAGGGAAATAATGTGTTGTCTACTGGGACAGTCAAGAACATGGGACAAAAACTTCAACTTTACTCATGAAATCTTCATCAAAACTACATTGTAAGTGATTGTAATGAACCATAATTTCCGTATATTAATTCTAAAAACATTACATGGAGGATTTTCTCCTAAAATGATGCATAAACTTCTAAAGTGTCCATGATACCTACTGATTAATGTGATTGCTAGAGGTTTTAGTAGATTCAACCTTACAAAAGCTTCCTCCAACTTGGCCTCCCCTTTGTATTCGACCAAATAATGACTTATATAGGACTCCAAACTTCATATAACTTTGAATTAACACTCTAAAAATCCTAAGATGGATAAAATATGATATTTTACATTAAATTCACCCTCCTTTGGGCACTTTTTCAATTTTGACCTTCTTGACCCTATGAGAACCGTAATGCACTACTTGATCAAATAGTTACAATTGATTTATATTGTCTTTCAAAAGGATATTTCATGCCTTGAATTACATCATAATGACTTTAAGGAAAAACATAGACTCAAAAATAATTGAATTGAACCCTTATCTTCTTGGTGTACCTTGGTGCTAGGTGCTCATGCACCACTATGTATCTACACATTGATTTGTATGACTCCAAGTGGGGGTGGGTGTATGGTACCAAATGTTAAGAGATGTTGACCAATTGAATACTAGCTAATGGGAGATTTGATGGTGGTGCATGAGTACCATAGCTACAAGGGTCACTTCATGATCCTGATGGAGCATAATATGGCATATGAGTCCAAATGGCCTATAAGGTCTTCATGTGATGTAAATGTGGTCATTAGAGCCACCTAATGTAATACAAATATAAAATAAAAACAAATGTGTGTGTAATGCCAAGATTGGCAACATAGCCTATAAGGGCTAATAGTGAGGTCATGGGTAGTGTAGGCAAATAAATTGATGTTTTGAGTACTTAACGTAATTATAAGACCATAGGAGTGATATAGGTTTGAAATTTTAGTGGTTTCATAAGACAGTTGGAAGTAGTTAGAAGGTAGTTTTAAGGTGTTAAAGACTGAGCATAAGATAGTTTACATGAGACTCTATTTGTAACATTATTTTACAATGCATAATTTCTGATCATTTGCACTTCATGCTTTTTATAATCTTCATTTTACCAAAAATTTGTATAGAATTTAATTGTGAATAGAATTTGGGGTCCAATCTACCCATTTAAACCAGTTCACAGAGAACTATATATTATATAATATCAATTTAAAACTTTAGAGAGTTTCATACTGAATAGTAAAAAAAAATATGGATGCAATTTTATACAGATGTGAATATCTATGGTTTCAGCATGTTGAGGATCATCCCTTATATTAACTAGATTATTTGCATTGGAGTGCTCCAAAGGTTTTGTATGGTGTGCTAGGATATTCAACTATGAAGTTGGGAAATGCAATGACAAAACATCTACCTCATTTATTTGAAGAGAAACCTAACTTGTTGCAAAAGGTGGTAATAGCTACTTGTTTATCTTTATTACTTGTAATTCTTAGTGGTTGGGTTTTTAGTCAAATATAGTGATTACTAATTAATTTCATTCTTTGAATACTCTTGTCAATGGTTTCTTAAGAATTTTTTTTAACTTGATTGGCATTTAATTTCTATGATTTCATACTTGGTTAGTCTATGCTAATAGATTAGTTTATGGAATATCCATTATTCTACCATACTAGATGTTGAATGTTTTTGCAACAAATGATAGAAGACATCTCATACAATAGAATCAAGCTCAATGAATTTGTTCCTCAGAAGACAATATCTTATGTCAATCAACTTTAATTGCATATCGCTAAGATGACAGTGAAAGAAACACTCGATTTTACAACTAGATGCCATGGAGTTGGCTCCAAAAATGGTATATGGGACTTTTATTCCTGAATTTACTATGCTTTCAACTTTGGTCTTTATAAAATAGTTGAAATATTTGTTCCATAAACAATAATGGATATTTAAGTTCTAACATTGCATTTTATGTGCTTATGAACTTTTGTATTATCTGTAGAACTATTACTGGAAATTGGAAAAAGAGAAAAAAGCTATGATTCTTCTAGAAGCAGACATAAACACATATATGAAAGTTAGCAAAATGCTGAATTTTTAATTTTTGGTGATAGATTTTAAAACTATAATTTTGAGATTCACTATTGTTCTTTTCATAACTTAATTCTATCATTGATTGGTCACAGGAAAATGAAATCAAGGGTTTAAAGGAGAGCATTCAAACAGATTACATAATAAGGGTAAGTACATTTCTTCTTTACCTGGGATCCTCTATATGTACATTGAGAATTAATTTATATTATTTATCAAGAGAAGTTCACAACTTTGGCATGGTTTTCTCATCCAATCTGAGATTCATCTTCAATCAGTTAATCAATTTCATCCAATGGGATAATAGAAAACACATTGATCATTATTTTTACATATACAAATTTTTTTAATCATTCTTGAATATCAAATACATTATTTACAAAAGATATTCAAATTGAAGTTTGAGCTCTAATTTTCATAAAATCGATGTGTTTAAACACTCTTATATTTTGTCTAAAGATAAGATAGAAGTTAGCATTGCAAATGTGTAAGAATCACTACATCTAAAATATCTTGCATTGTCTTAAATGGGTTGATTCACACAAATAAACATTTGCAATTCGATATTATAAAAAAAATGATAGATTACAATGTGAATCAGATGATAGAAATACATACAAGGCAAAATCTGATAGAGATTACATGTTTGAAAAATGTGGAAGCACATACATGGCATGTAAACTATTTGAATGCATCAAAGAGATGCCATCCCACAAAATGCAATGATGTAGGATATGTAGACAATAGATTTGTTGAAAAGGATTTAGATACTTTCAAGCAAACACAATTGGCATGTGTAAAGGCATATCCTTTGGTAGCATCCTCCCTGCCTATGCCAAAATTGGAGCTTTGGAATAGGATATTTACATCCATCAAAGCATAATAGTAAGACAATTTATTTTAGATATTATAGTTGGGAATGCTCACTCTAGTAGATATGCATGAAAAATGTGGAGTCCTAAACATCTCCTTGAGGAAATTTCGCAAATATTTGAGGTGCATTGTTTATGATTCCACATTTTGCAAAAATCTATGGCTCGACATTTTGCATGCATGTCTACCAGAGTATTTCCAACTATATAATATCTAAAAAAAATCCCCTAGCTACTATGCTTTGATGGATGTAAATAACCTATTTCAAATATTTTATGTTGGCACAGGCAAGGAAGATGTTGGCATTTCTAAAGCCTTTTCAACAAATAATGAGTCTGCATATCCTACAATCATAGCATTCCATTAAATGACATCTCTTTAAAGAACTTTGTCAAACAATCCACATGCATTGTTTGGGCTTCCACATTTTTGATTCATGTCTATTAGAGAATTTTGAAGTATAACTGACAAAAATCTGCCTTCCATATTGCTTTCATCAAAAGGCAATGTATCTTTGATGAACATCCAATACCCTAATTTTGGTTACAAAATATGCATGAAAAACCTTTATAGGTGCCTAGGCTTTGAGCATCCATAAAAACATACAAAAATCCATACAAAAAAATAATAATGTTTTTCCAAATTATTATAACCAGTATTTTTTTTAAAAAAATTGCAATAACCGTTGCAATTTCGACGCCCATCAGAGGAACTTTCTGACGGGTATGTTGTACTCGTGATGGAATACACGTTGAAAGTGTCTACACAATGTCATCGCAAGTTTGATAGATGTTGAGTTTGGTCGGCTGTACTTTTTGATAGGGATATTATAATTGTGATGATGTTCCAATAGAAAATATTTATACATACACCCCTCACAATTGCGATGAGATCTGAGTGCTCCTGACAGAATTTAAAGTTAGAAATGATTACTCATATAACAATGAATGAGAGGCTAGTTACAATGGAAGGACCATCAGAATTGTGACAGGATCCTTGGCCGTCACACTTAATGAAGAGAAAACTTTGATGACCAATTACAATGGTTGGCTATCAGTTTTACGATAGTTAGCCATCAAAATTTGGCTCCAAATGTATTAGTGAATGTATACTACTGTCTAATTTGGTGTCTAAAAAGATGATTGTAAATCCTCATTTCTATCCACAAATGTATATTACAACAATGAATACAATATTGTCTCTCTTCTTCCAAAAAATGTATATTCCACTTTCACAAAGAAAAAATAATAGAACTTTGAGGGTCAATTTTTTGCAGTGTTCCTAAGATGAGCAACAATGTGTATCTTTCAAACTGTTTGTCCTAGCACCAAATTTTCTATGTCATTAGCTCTGGTTGGCAAGTTAAATTCTAGTGACCACCTTATTTCTCCCATGGAGTCACTCAAATGCTCATGACCATGCCAGACTGAAGTCTTCCCAAGGTGCACTAAGAAACATTGGGAAATGGTCTTTGGAGGACCATATCTCAGAGCTCATGTGAGGTATCTCCTAACCATCAAATGCTATAATACCATGATATAGAGACCTACAACCACCTATGGAGGTTTTTGGATATTTGACTTCATTTGAAATTGGCAACCCAGTCTTGGTTCATGTAAAAACTTGCAATGTTACTCAATTGAAAGGAGAAACAATGCGTATCTTTCAAACTAGTCATCTTGGCACCGAACCATCTATGTTGTTAGCTTTTTTTGGCTAGGTAAATTCTATTGACAACCTTATTTTTCCCACAGAGATGCTCGAACGCTTGCAACCATGCCAAACCAAAGTGTTCCTAAGGTGCACTTAGAAATATTGGGCATCGATCTTTGGAGGCCCATATCTCAAAGCTCATGTGAGGTATCTTTGAACCCTTAGGTAATATAGGACCATTCTATTAATGCCTACAACCACCTATGGAGGTTTTGGGAGATTCAACTTCATTTGAAATTGGAAACCTAGTTTTTTTTATGTAAAAAATTATAATGTTGCTCATTTGAAAGGAGAAACAGTGTGTATCTTTCAAACTATCCATCCGGGCACCAAACCATCTTCACCGCTATCTTTGATTGGCCAAGTAAATGGTAGTGACAACCTCATTTCTCCCATGGAGTCACTTGAATGCTCGCAACCATGCTAGACCAAAGTGTTCCCAAGGTGCACTAACCAACATTGGGCAGAGATCTTTGGAGGCCCATATCTCAGAGCTCATGTGCGATATCTCCAAACTATGAGGTTCTATAGGACCATGCTATGGATTCCTACAACCACCTATAGAATTTTTCAGAGATTTGACTTCATTTAAAATTGGCAACCTAGTCTCGATTTATCTAAAAACTTGCAATGTTGCTAAATTGAAAGGAGAAATAGTGCGTATCTTTCAAACCATTCATTCTGGCACCAAATTGTCTATGCCATTAGCTCTATTTGGCTGGGTAGACTCTAGTGACAACCTCATTTCTCCCATTGAGTCTCTTGAATGCTCGCGACCATGCTGAACCGAAGTGTTCCTAAGGTGCACTTAGCAACATTGGGCTATGATCTTTGGAGGCCCATATCTCAGAACTGGTGCAAGGTATCTCCAAAATGTCAGGTGCTATAGGACCATGCTACTAATGCCTACAACTACCTATGGTATTTTTGGGAGATTCAACTTCTTTTGAAATTGGTGACTCAGTCTCAGTTAATGTAAAGACTTGCAATGTTGGTTAGTTAAAAGGAGCAATAGTGTGTATCTTTCAAATCATTCATCCTAGCACTAAACCATCTACACCATTAGCTCTGATTAGATGATTTAAAGCTATTAACAACCTTGTTTCACCCATGGAGTCTCTTAAATTCTCATGACCATGTTAGACCAAAGTGTTCCCAAGGTACACTAAGAAACATTGGAAAGAGATCTTTGGAGGCCCATATCTCAGAGCTTATGTGAGGTACCTCAAAACCATCAAGTGCTATAGGACCATTCTATGGAGGCCTACAATCACCTATGGTAGTTTTGGGAGATTCTACTTTTCTTGAAACTAGCAACCTAGTCTCGCTTTATGTAAAAACTTGCAATGTTGCTCAGTTGATAGGAGCAATAGTGTGTATCTTTCAAACCGTTTGTCCTCACACCAAACCATCTACATCATTAGCTCTATTTATCTAGGTAAACACTAGTGAAAACCTCATTTTTCCCACGGAGTTTCTCAAACACTCATGACCATGTCAGACCAAAGTGTTCCTAAGGTGCTCTTAGCAACATTAGGCAATGATATTTGGAAACCCATATCTATGAGCTCATGTGAGGTATCTCCAAACCATTAGGTGCTATAGGACTATGCTACAAAGGTACAAAAGCACCTATGGATATTTTGGGAGATTTGACATCATTTGAAATTGGCAACCCAATCTCAGTTTATGTAAAAACTTGCAATGTTGCTCAGTTGAAAGGAGCAATAGTGCATATCTTTCAAACCATTTGTCATGGAAATGAACCATCTATGTTGTTAGCTCCATTTGATTGAGTAAACACTAGTGAAAACCTCATTTCACCCATGGAGTATCTTGAATTCTCATGACCATGCCAAACCAAAGTGCTCCCAAGGTGCGCTAAGCAAATTGGCTAGTACTCTTTGGAGGCCCATATCTTAGAGTTAGTGTGAGGTATCTCTAAATTTCCAAGTGTTAAAATACCATGCTACTGAGGCCTACAAATACCTATGGAATTTTTGGGATATTAGACTTCATTTTAAATTGGTAACCCAGTCTCAGTTTATGTAAAAACTTGCAATGTTGCTTAGTTGAAAGGAGCAATAGTGTGTATCTTTCAAACCATTCATCCTAGCACCAAGCCATCTACATCATTATCTTTGGTTGGTCGGGTAAACCTTAGTGAAAACCGCATTTCTCTTATGAATTCTCTCGAATGCTTGTGATCATGCTGGACCGAAGTGTTCCTAAGGTGCACTTAGCAACATCGGGCAATAATGTTTGGAGGCCCATATCTCAAAGCTCATGTGAGGTATCTCCTAACTGTAAGGTATTATAGGATTCTACTACCAAGGCATACAACCACCTATGGAATTTTTTGGAGATAAGACTTCATTTGAAATTGGCAACCCAGTCTCGATTTATGTAAAAATGTGCAATGCTTCTTAGTTAAAAGGAGCAACAGTGTGTATCTTTCAAGCTATTCATCCTGGCACCAAACCATTTGCATCGTTAGCTCTAGTTACCCAAGTAAATGCTAGTGAAAACCTCATTTCACCCATCGAGTCACTCAAATGCTTGCAACCAATCCAGATCAAAGTGCTCCCAAGGTGCACTAAGCAACATTAGGAGTGATCTTTGGAAGTCTATATCTCAGAGATCGTGAAAGCTATCTCTATACCATTAGACACTATAGGACCATAATATCGATGCCTACAACCACCTATACTAGTTTTGGGAGATTCAACTTCATTTTAAATTGGCAACCTAGTCTGGTTTATGTAAAAACTTGCAATGTTGCTCAGTTGAAAGGAGCAACAGTGTGTATCATTCAAATCATTCATCCTAACACCAAACTGTTTATGCCAATATGTCCAATTAGGTAAGTAAATGCTAGGAATAACCATGTTTTTCTTTGATACGCACTCACACATTCTAGACCACACCATACCGGTGCATCCCTTAAGGTGATTGTAAGGTCCTACATGGGCCATGTTGGTCAAAATACTCCAATAGGACCAAAATTGGGTAGGATTGATGTTTTGTTTCTTTTATGACCTATTTAAACCTATTTTAGGTGTTGGAATGGAAATACAAGTCTATGCAAATGATTAAAAAAACATGTCAAAGTTGCACAAAAGTTACTATGACAATTTCACAACTTTTATGTGAAACATGTAATTCTCAGTTCCCAATGCCAAACATTGTTTAAAGATTTATGAGATTAAACTTACATATTCTCATAAATTGTGAATCATATAGTAACAATATAAGTAAATAAACACACAAGCATAAATATAAGGCATGAGCAATCTACAAAGAGAAAGACGTACAAATAAACATAAAGTAGTATACATCAATACATGTGATGTATAGGTGTATAATGTATAGGCATACAAAGCACATGTCTAATAATGCATAATAGGTGAACAATGTATAGGCATAAAAAAAACATGTCCAAGAATTCCATATAGGTGTAAAAAATATGTGTCCAATAATACCATAGAGGCATACAAAAGATATGTCCCTAATCTATTCCTTTCCCACTAGGGGAAGAAAATAAATCTTGGGTTGTCTTTAATCTCTACATGGATGGAGACACAGTGGATACTAGAGTATTATGAGTGCACTCACTCATCCTCTTGTCTAGACTCTTCTGCGGCAAAAAATGATAAAATAAAAAGTATAAACATCAATGACTAATATACAACAAAATTACAACATATGATGACATACAATAGAATATTTTCTTACTACAAATAAATAGTCACTTTGTAATCTGCCAAAGAGGCACGCTGATGATCAGGAGTAACAAGTCCCTACAAAGATGATCAAAATAATAATTCAAATACATATATGAACATCATTAAAAAATTTAATACAAACTATTAAGATGACAATTAAAATTAAGTGGTGTGTTTCATACCTCAATCAGTTCTTTAGAACTAGCTACATCTGCAGCAACTCCAAAATCCAAAGAGTCGTGAACAATAGGACAAGTATCCAATGTCAACAACTGAAAAATGGATAAACAAGATTATTATGTAGCTATCAAGAATACCTATAAATTTTTGCAACATGACAAATGAATAAATGGTACCTTTGTGAAGGTGCCACCATGTACTTTAGTGTGCGGTGTCAATGTGGAAACTCTAACAATAACCTAGTGCACATGTATGGTAATTTATAAGACAACCATTCATATAATAATATACTACTAATGTGTTAATTATAATGATTTATTACATATATACATGTGGACTCAATGAAGTCAACACAAAGCCAGGGGAAAGAATGTGATCATTGCCATGACCACTTTGACACTAGATTTTGATCATATTTTGTCTAATAATTTAGTTATTCATTAATTTATTAATTTAATATAATCAAGTAAATCAAATTAACATGTAAATAAAGACACCTCAATGAAGATGGCATGATTCCCTTTGCTATCTAATGTGAACGTTGAAGTTACAAAAGTGAAGTAATACACAAGAACAATAAGTTATGAGACAACCATTCATAAAATTACATAATGATTTAATGTATTAATTAAAATGCTTTATTTGATGCATACTTGTAGAGTTGAAGACATAGTGTAAAAGGGGCTGGGAGAAAACTGCCACTGCCACTAAAACTCATGCCTTGCATATTGATCATAATCAATAGATACTAATTTAGTTATTCATTCAGTTATAAATGAAATATGACCAAAAAAATTTAATGAGCTTGCAAATATTTACCTGTGTATCAATGTCAAATTTCTTATTGAGAAAATCATCGACCATCAATCCATCATCCTCTTCCTCTTTGTTAGCAATACCAAATGTGCACAGGGACCCACAAGACTGACAAATATGGCCCCTCGAAGACTGACCATGCTCACTCTCAAGTAATGGAGTGACACGTTGTATGAGAGTTTGGGTGAGAGTACCAATTGTGCCTAGTGCGTCCACCTCCACATGTTCCTTCACTATGGAAGACATATTAACATGATCAATCTGTGGCTTTCCAATGGGCTTCCTAGGTGTTTTAGGGTCATGACATGCAATCATTATATCATATGATGACCCCCTACCTCTACCCTGAGAATCTAGAAAGTCAAAATAATTTGGCACTTCCTTGAGGAAAAACTCACAATAGAGTTTCCTCAAGAGATATATAAGAACCTCATGATTGTTATAGGGGGGTATCAAAGACCATCCACCATCTATCCCAAAAGTTTTTTTTATGTCTTTGTTCAACCACCAATGAACTAGGAACCTCTTTTTCTTAGTTCTAAGAGTATTAGTTTCCCCTAGCTTTTTAAAGAGTTTGCAAATGTCACCTTTTGTGATTTGTTTCTTTTTTATGTCCTCATATGACAATTTATCTACAAAATATTATTTTTGTTCTTCTCTTTTGTCATGCCATAGATTAAGTTGCCCACTAATTGAGCCTCCATGGATCAAAATTGATTCTATTGATTTGGCAAGTGTTTCCCTTTCTAGATTTGTACCAATAGAATCTTTAAACCTCCTAATTAAATATTTAATTATGTTTTCCCAATTTCTATTTGGTTTATCAAAATTTCTTTTGTTCCAGGAGGAGGTTTCTTGATTGGTAGAGGTGGTTGGGATTTATTTTCTTCATTCATTTGTTCATTAGGAGAAGATGGAGGGTTTAGTTGAGGGTTTTCTTTAGGGAGATCATTCATGGCTATAAATTAAAATAAATTCTATTTTAAAAGACTAATTTAAAATAAAAATTTAATAGAAGAAACCTTGACATTTAAATTTGATTTAAAACTAAAAATAAACTTATTTTTTAAAATAAATAAGAGGAATAGGCTGTAAAATCACTTACTTCTTCTGGTTTGAACTTGTTGACATCATGGAGGTATTTTTGGTGTGATTTAATGAAGATACCAACAAAATACAATTGTGTACACACTTTGGAAGGGCTCCTCTCTGCTCTAGCTGCATGGTTGAAACAAAAAAAATGGGCCTTTTTCCATTTTTTTTGTTTATATAAACTTTTATATAGCACGCATGCACCTTTTTTTAAATCCAGATTTTAAATAGTGTGTGCATGCTATTTTAAAAATTCAAATTTTAAATAGTGTATGTGCATTATAGAGTGCACGTGCTTTAGTGCGTACAAACTATGCCTTTGGGGGGATGAAAAAATAATTTGGCACCTTTTTGGTCCCCCATCTTTGCAGTGCATACACCCTAGAATAAATTATTGATTAGGCTAGGGAAAGATATTATGGAGGCTGGGAGAAGATTAAAAGGAGTAGGATGATGTAGAGATGGAGACTAATAAGTATAATGAAAATAAATTTTGGTGATAGATATGAGAGACACAATAGGAATAAGGTGGGATGAAATATAAAGATAGGATAATGAGTGGAAAATGATGGATCCATCAAACATCAGGATGATCAAGACAAATATGTTTTATTATAAAGTATTTGAGCTCACATATATGTTGAGGACATGAGATAACATTCTTATGTGTTAGAGAACAATTTTTATTTTATATAGGGGTTACACATCATGATACAAGAGAACATGATGATGATGTCCCAATGTCGAAATGACTAAATTAAAGTAATATAGAAAAAAGATAAAATAAATCAAGGCAATGATAAAAGAAAGATAAAGGGAAAGACCTTAATGCCCTAGCAAGAATGACGTCAAGAGATAGTCATATAATAAGGAATTATGATATCCTTGTATAAGTATATCATGTAAATGAAAGCAAGCATGATAAAATGAAAATAGCCAAAGTGTCACTCATCTTCAAGTTTTCATGATACTAATAATGATAGTTGGGTCATCCAATTTGGAGTAATAGTAGGACTAATGTGTGAGTCTTGCTCTTCAATTTTATACCAATAATGTAACATGTTAAGGAATATTATTGGAAAATAGATTGGTATTTTAGAATTGATGGGATAAAGTAAATTGATGTCAAATTTTATAGATCATAACATTGTTGTAGATATAGGTGTTGTTCTAGATAATTTTTTGAAGCATTGACCACTTAAGTTCTACTATCCTATATAAGGGTCCAAGGATATGGATGTAGTAAGTGCTCATGCATGGATAAATTCAATGGCCCTAGTTGTAAAAAGTGATTATAGATAAGAGGGGTATATACCATTCAATACATGATGTCTATGAACAAGTTTTCACTATGAATTTATTCACTAGAGGATGATTTTATCTCTTTTTTTTTCTTTCTTGTGACGTTCTAATTATTTTTCTTATCATACATGATGTCTATCAATAAACTAGTGCTTGCACCAAAAGAGGTGCAAGGGTTACATCGATAGGAAATTATATAGTTAATACATTAGTGAGAACATTTTCATATGTGCATAGAAGATACATTAGTTTTATATATAATATTTTATTTACAATATAGTAATTTTTTTATATAATTTTAAAATAAATAAGCAATTGTTTATAAAAAAATCTATTGACCGTGAAACAAAAGGGTTTATGTATACTTGGACAAAGAGGAAACATGAATTTACACACCCAAGAAACTTATATATAGATAATATATATTTCATATAACAAACATTGAAAATATAAGATCCATTATAATTTGTCACATTAAAACAAACCTCATTTTAACTACAAGTTCAAAATTGTCTTTTTCAGCAGATTGAATAATAGTTTTGAATTATCACTTCTATTATAATTTAGTGAGGTATTCTTTATTAGGTCAATTTATCATTAGATTTGATGTAGCAAAGGTTTGCAGATTGAGATCTATGTATTATTTCAAACCAAATATTTCCATAGATGACCTATTTGTCTTAACTCATCTAATATTTTAGTGGTAAGGATTCAATGTATGGATGGAAAGATAAACTATTTTTCTATGTCAAATGTAGGGGCGAGAAGTGTTGATATAGGCTTAAGTTTTACTTAGATAGTCGACATAAGAAATTTAATAAATATTAGTTGTACTTTATTTAATACTTTTTAGCATACATTTTTTTATTAGTAGTTTGACAATAGTATTGCTACCTCTCACACATCTTCTATTTACATAGGGTGTTTGTATAGTTTGTATTATCTTGATCTATTGTTCATGTCTAGTGAAATATCATCTATGTTGCCTCTCTTTGTATCCATACCAAAGATTTGAGACTTAAAAAAAAATTAAGACAACAAATGTGGAGATCTGAACCAAACCACATTTCAATAAAAGCACCACTTTTCACACACTTAAATTCTTTCCTATATTCTTCTTTCATAAAAAAGTATACCATTTTTTAATTTGATGGCTAGAATCCAAGACTACATTTATTGGGATGAGTTAATTGTTATGTGACCACTATTGAAATTTATGCCTATATTTTGCACACATAATTTATAATATAGATTAAAATACATTTCTACGTTAAAATTTAGGACGTATCCTCTTCAAACACCAGCTTTGGAACTAGGGAGAATAATAGTGTTTGATGTAAACTTGACAATATTGAAAATAGATACCTCTTTTTGACCTCTTGTTAGGTATCTTATAGGAATCTCTAAGAATATGGATAATTCGTTTATCATTAAAATATTTGACCTCTTGTTAGGTATCTTATTGGAATCTCTAAGAATATGGATAATTCGTTTATCATTAAAATATTTTGACAAATAAAAGGATCTTAGCAATGATTGACTTCAAGGGAATGCTAGTGATTTCTAAGTTTTTTTTTACTACCACTATATTAATAATGAGGTGAAATGAATCATACAAACTATGCCCTTAGCCACTAAATTTAAGGCATGTCTCAAGTCTCTACAATGATCTCTCTTCTATTATTTAGATATACTTATTAAAATTTTAATTATTGTAAGATAATAATATTTTTAATTATTATTTCAAGTTATATAATAAAGTAAAATTCAATCTTAAATCAAAATTAAAAGTTATAAACAAGGAAAAGAAAAAGAGGAATTAACTTTGAATTAGTCATTTTGTAGTAGGTATGAGTTTTCTTCTTAGGAACTATGTAATTTTTTTGTGAATCAAGACAACAGTCATTTTGTGCCAACAATCCAATGATAGGATGTGCCTCAGAGAGTTAGGAGGGAGTCATGTAAGGTAGATGTCATTTGATTAAAGATATAACAATTCACCTTTAATTTTTCTAGCTCTATCTCCATATCTCTCATACATATCTAATGTTTCTCCCTCCCTATCCCCTCTCTCTAGGCATTTTTTATTTTTATTTAGTAATATAGACATTCTAAAAATGTTTATATATGTGTTCATGTGCAAAATATAAGTTTAGATGCATCGTAAGTCATTTATTTTTTAAATTAGTACTATTATTTAATCTAACATACATTGTAGATAATCAATTGGAACTTTCTATTTTTGAGAAATGTGTATTTTTAGCTCAAAGTAACATATTATTTTCTCACATGGGCTATTTCATGCATAATTTATTTTATAGTTAATGAAACTTTTAGAACCATCAGTGTCACATCTAGATTTAGTTCACGATGTTTACAATTATATGTGTTATGGTTAGTTTAATTTTATATTTTTAAAAGTTAATGAAAAGTATTACTTCTGTGAAAGAGTTAAATTTATTTTGTGTAGAAATTTTACATGGTCAATTTGCAATTGATATTTTGCTTCAATATTGCATTTTAAATTTATGTCATGATAAGAGAAATCTTATAGGCATGTTTAATTATACATTTGAAGTTAAATTTAAAATTTAGAATATACATGTAGGGATATGCTAGTAAAAAAATTGTTGAAAAATGCTCACTTATGCCTACTCTTTATTGAAAAAAATGATTTTTGACACTGAGTTATTAAGAAATAGTAATTACAAAATTGTTAGGCAATAACTGATGAACAATGATTGAACATAATATACAAGCATGTAATATACAGATGCTATGGAGATGCTTCAAGACTATTGCCCTAAGATGACGTTATAAGTTCTTATGTGAAATTTTATCTGTGCTTTCTTACATGAATTGAAATGAATAAGTGATATCTATAAATATAATAATACAATTTTTGAAAAAAAAAAAAAATACTTAATTTACCAAAAAAAAGTAAATAAAAAAATAGTAGAATTATGTGAATTCCTTTAATTCATCAAGAAAGCATAATAAATTATTTATTTTTTATATTAACAATAATTTAATAATTTTATTTTAAATTGTCTTTTTATATATTTATTCTTATTTATTTTAAATATATAATACTATTTTGAATATTAACTGTTCAACCCAATTACACAACACTAAGAAATGAAGCAACCGAGCAGAGCAAGGGTTTTAGGTAGACTACCTAACAGCAATTGTCAGACGGATCACTGACTATGCAAGGTGGAGGTTACATCTCAGGCCCCAATGAATGTGCTACAGGAGGATAGGGGGAAGTAGATTCTGAGGATGGTGTGTTGTTTCCCCAAAGTCAAGATCTAGGGTTACAGGCAAAACTCTTTGTTAGTACCCCCACAAAGGAGATTCCCCCCTTGGATACAACTATAGGGGATCAAAAACATGGGGAAAAGAGAAAACAATGCATGTCTCTTTTTGGGGTTAAGCCCACTGGAAAATCTATTTTTCCCCTGTTACCAATATCTCCAATTAGAATAGTGTTAAGTTTTCTATTTATATCACAAACCAAGTTATTGATCATAACATTTATATCATGGCTCTATCTTTGGTTGGAAATTTCATGGGTCCTAGACCTAACATTGAAGTGGTACAAGATTTCTAAGAAAGAAATGGAAGTTAAAGGGACAAGTTGTTGTTGCTTTTATGTCAAACGGGTTTTTTTTCCTTTGCCTTCTCTTGTGGCCTTGGGTGGTTGGAAAATCATCTCTTGCCCATAGAAAATGGACCCCCAAGATAGATCTTTCATATGCTATCTTTGATGCAGTCCCCGTTTGGGTCAAACTCCCAGATCTTCCCCTAGAATATTGGCATGAGGATGTGTTTAAGGGGGTATCTAACTCTTTCTATGATTTTCTACTATTGATGCTATGATAGTGGCTTGTAAGAGAACTATTTATGAAAGAATATGTGTTGGTAAAGGGGTGAACCCACAAAAGTGAGTCCCACTTTTGGGGACAAACATTTTTTGGTTGGGCCCAAAAATTCAATTTTAAAGGTCTTCCTATAAAGTAGGGGTCTTCGCACAAAGACATATGACATATTAGCACGAAGACCTTGACATGAGGTACTTCATCTGAAGGCATGACGAGGTCTTCGTGTGAAGACCCTCTTCACGCAAAGACCCCTTACGTTGGATTTCCTACAAATTTTTGGTAGAGGGGTGTCATTTCCACAATTACTATTCACATAGAGTAGTAGACCCCAGTATTGGAGAAAACCCCCTGACGACCTCATGACAACATCATTGACTTCATCCTCCTTTCCTTCTATTCCACCTCCTTCAACTGTCGTATATTCCAGGTACACAATTTTTTCTTTTTTTTAAATTATTTTTATTGTAAATTATATGTTTATAAATTATTTTAGTTCATTTTTTTATTTTCAAATAGTTATTTCAGTTTTAATAATTTTTTATTTTAAAAAATTAGGTTTAAGTTACAAAATTATGTTAGTAAATGTTGCAAAATACTAGAAAATGTTAGAAAACACTAGAAAACACTAGAAAATACTAGAAAATATTAGAAAAAACTAGAAAATTTTAGATTTTTAGTAATCTTATTGCTTGTTTTAAAATTATTTTTAATTGGTAATGTTAAAATGTGAGTTTTAAATTATTTTTATTAGAAAATTTTAGAACAAATTAAGAAAATTTAGAAAATTTTAAAACCTTAGGAAATTTTATAAAAACTTGACACTTTAGGAAAATTTAGAAAAGTTTGAAACCTTTGTAAAAATTAGAAAATATTAGAAAATTATTAAAAAATGTTAGAAAATTTTAAAACTTTGTCTCTCCCCATGTGCCCATTACGACTCTCTCACCAAACTTCTTAATAGTCTGTCCACACCCTGTTAAGACTCTCTCTCTCTCTCTATCCCCGTCCATTAAGACTTTATCTATTTCTTGTGCTACTGTTTGACACTAATTAAGACTCTCTCACCAAACCCCTTAAGACACCCCACACCCCCTTAAAAATATCATTGTACTTTTTAACACTATCTGTCTCCACACTTAAGACTCTCTCTCTCTCTCTCTCTCTAGGAATTTACATGATTTTATTTGATTTGATTATGGTTAGATAGTTATATGATTTTATGTGATTTTATACACAATCATATGATTTGGTTTAACAGATGGTTATATGATATGATCACTGATTATGTTTAGATGGTTACATGATTTGATTTGATTATGGTTAGATGGTTACACGATTTGATTATGGTTAGACTGTTACATGATTTGATTTGATTATGGTTTAAAGATAGTTATATGATTTTATGTGATTTGATACACGATCATATGATTTGGTTTAATATATGGCTATATGATCATTGATTATGGTTAGAAGGTTACATGATTTGATTTGATTTGATTTGATTTGATAGATGGTTATAAAAAATAACACTAGAATATGTAACTAATGGACCATAAGTAATATAAATAATCTAGAGCTAACAATTCATAAGTCTAATATAACTAATGTCATTAGTAATCTAACTAATGTCTTAAGGGGATCTTTAACTATTAAGTAATATAATTGAGCCATCGTAAAAAATAACAAGATAATATGTAATTAATGAACCATAAGTAATTTCTAAACTTAATATCATCCATTTAACACGTCCACTTTAACAAACATAAAATCATTTATATAATTACTTAAGAGGAGGTCTTAAGGCGATCTCTAACTAATAAGTTAATCTAATTTTAATATCATAAAAAATAACACTAATCTGTAACTAATGGATTATAATTACTATAAGTAATCTAGAACTAACATGTCATGTCATTAGTAATCTAACTAAAGTCTTAAGGGGAGGTCTTAAGGGGATCTTTAACTATTAAGTAATATAATTAAACCATAATATGTAAGTAATGAACCATAAGTAATTTATAAACTTAATATCATACATTTAACACGTTCACTTTAACAAACATAAA